>VXBJ01002871.1:1293475-1438847 GCA_013400055.1 Nycticryphes semicollaris | reverse complement strand
GTCTCCTTTAACTGAAATATTCTGTATATTTATTTTTATGTTACATATTTGTGATTTATAGCCCATATACCATATTATTGTAAGATAAATCAATGATGATACCCTATAATATTCTGGTATATTATACTATCGTGGCATAGTATTAGTTTTTTATAGAAGTATATTATATTTATAATTAAGAATCATTAAGAAGATGCTCCTCCACAGGGGGGGGAGAGCTGCCCCATCCCCCCAGCTCTCAAATTCCCACCTACCTGGCTCCTTGCAGCCCGTGTCCAGTGCAATGTGGACGGCTGTGGGATGTGTCTCCTCGGCACTTCACGCACACCCGCTTGTCCCGGTGCAGCTGGCGGCTCCATGCCTGCCCGCGGCAGGGCGGCCTTACCTGCATCAGGCGGAAATACCCGCAGTAGCTGGGGAAGAGGGGGGAGAAAGGGGGAAAGTTGGGGGAGGGGGAGAAGGGTGAAAACAGTGGTTGGAGGATAGTGCAGAGATTGTGGTGTTTTTATAATGGATTAGGGGGTGTAAAGGGGTGATGGGTTTGAGGCTACAAGGGGAACAATTCGGGGAGGGAGAGGTAGAGGGGTAATGGCTTTGTACGAGTTGCAAAGGGGCAATGCCTTTAAGAGGGTTGCAAAGGCATCACAGTTTAGCGGCAGTGGGAAGGATAATGACTCCAGAGAGCATGCACGGCTCTAAAACGGAGATGCGAAAGGGCCATAGTTTTGGGGGTTGGGTGAAAAGAGGGCACGAGGCTAGGGTGGAGAAGAAGGGTATTGGTTCTAGGGGTGTGCAAAGGAGCCATGGTTTTTGGGGGAGGAGAAGGATAACAGCTGGGGGGTGGCAAAGGGGCCACAGCTGCAGGGGATGTGAGCAGAGAGGTCAGAGCCTCGGGAAGGCGGGATAAAGTGGGGCCCCAGCTCCACACCTACCCAGAGGGCTCTTCCAGCAGCAGCTGCCCAGCTCCCTGCCAGGAATCCCTGAAGTCTCGGCTGAAGGAGTCAGGTAATATCTTGGCCACTTCTGGCAGAAGAGCAGCCAGAGCAGGGGACATGGATGGTTAAAGACAGCTTAGGACAGGCAGCAGGGACAGTCATGCCCAAGGGAGCTGGCAATCTCCATGGGACTCGCATTACCTTTGTCTCTCCCACAGGTTGGGTGCTCCCCTAGGCAGCCTCGGCGCTGTTTGAGGTCAGGACAGGGCTCCCCTCCGTGACGGGGTGGGATGGTGACCTGACGGCTGCGGGCCTCGCTGCCGACCCCACACAGGGAACTGCACCCACTCCACGGCCCCCAGGGCCCCACCACACAGCCCATCACTGCTGGCAGGCCAGGGGAGCAGAGAGGCAAGAGAGAGCTTCAGTAGCATGACAGATGGAAGGAGGAAAGCAGAGGAGGTACAGTACAGGGGAGGGGGGAGAAAAAGGGGTCAGGGTGACCCCTGCCCCACCAGCGCATGGGCATTGTGCACCACTTCCACAGGCCTTTGTCCCCATGCCACTGCCACAGCCCTGCGTTGCGCTGAGCCGGGACCCCACTAATCTCCCTGGAGATTAGGGAAGGCTGACTGCTGCAATTGTCATAGGGGCCACGGCCAGCAGAATCCCGGGTTTGGGTGCCCGGGATGGACTGGCTCTGCACCCCCTAAGTCCGCACTCCCTGTTTGTCACCCCCAGTGCAGCCCCTCATTCCCGTGTCCCCAGGCAAGGCATTGCCCGCAGCAGTGGCAGGGGTGATCCTGGGACTCATCTCACTTGGGTCCCACGCTGACGACTTAGGCTTGCAATGACTACCTACCTACCATCTGCTGCAGACCAGAGGCCACCCCTCTGGGCTCTCTTACCCCACTGGGAGCAGACAGATATTTGGTGTGGAAAGAAGCAGAAAATCGGGATATTGCTCCAAATCCAGCCCAGTCGGCATCCCCAGATGCCTTCTGTTACTGCTTAAAGCACGGTGCTAACACATATTAGCAAACACCTGTCACCAAAAGCAGCAGCTCAGGCTGGCAACCCCATTCCCAGGGCTCCCCCCAGCACAGGGTCCAGCTGGTGCCATCCCATCCCAACACTCACCATCACGGCGGCATGCAGCATGGTAGTCCTTGCAGCAGTCCCCTGTCCTCTCGCAGTATGAGTCACAGTAGCAGCGAGCCTGATGGGCACCTGTGGCCCAGCAGGCATTGTTCCTGCCCGGGCAGCATCGCTGCCAGCAGCTGCCCGCAGCACCTGCCAGGTAGCTGGTGGCCAGCAGCCAGCCCCCGCAGAGCAGCAGGCCCCACATGGCACTGGGTGCCCACAAGCCCACCCCCCCGAGGGATGGCTTTCCCCCCACGCTAGAAAGCACCAGGCGAGGAACGAGGGCTGCAGCACTAGTGTCACTGGGAGCCCTGGCTGCACCGCCCCTGGGCCGGGCGGTGGGACAAAGCCTGTTCCCTTCTGCTCCACTGCCCTTCGCCGTCCCAGCTCTTTCCTCTGTGGTCTCAGTAAAGAGTTAATAAAATTAACCAGGACTGTTAATAAAACGCTATGCATTGGGGTAATGCAACCCCAGAGCTACACGGGACCATCTGTGAATAGGCACTGCTGGGCTGATGCTGGCACTCTCCCAGCAGTGCCAACTCAGCCCCGGAGGACAATGGGATTTGGGTGTAATAGGGGACCCCATTCCTGATCCCCACCCACACCGCAGGAGTCGCTCACTACGCACTCAGCACTGCCTGGACGCCAATGCAGCTGCTAAAGCCAGACTGATTTTATTCAAACTGCGAATGTGAAACGGAATAATTAAAAAAAAAAAAAAAAAAATTTCAACCCTCAATGGCTTCAGAGCAGAAGGCCGCAGGTAAACCACGCCCAGGCTTTCTTTTTCTTCCTTCACCCTGCCATGATAAGGCTGCATTCGTCACTGCAAATGAGAGGGAGGAGGAGGGATGGGGCAAGACCCGCCTCCCACGACTCGCCCCCCCCCGGGTTCCTTCACGGGAGGTTTGGCAGAAACCCAGCAGGGTCGAGCAAGGTGCGGTGCAGGGCAGGGCTCCAGCCCCACGGCCACGGGTGTTAGTGGATCAGCATGAAGCTTCAAAAGTTGCAGGATTACCTATGGGGCCGCAGCATGGCAGCAAGAGGGTAGATGGGGGGAATGTGGCAGAAGAAGGGGTTCATACCCCTGGCCGAGGGACCAAGTCTGTGGCACAGGGCTGTGTCTCCTCACCCCAGCTCACATATGTGTCTCAACTGTAAACGGCAAAGTGATGGCACCCAGGTCACCCTAAGCCCGGCCCCGCGGTGATGAGAACAAAAGGCCTGGCTGCATGTGCCATTTTGGGAAGTGCCTGCTCAGCATCCTGGATGCTTGCACCTCCAGTTGTCTCAGTGCCGTCAGGGAGGAGGGAGACTGGGGCCAAAAAAGCAGGTTGCTGCCCTCCCATCCTCAAGAGGTACAAGTCTGATGGGCCCCCCCCAGAGCCGCTGCAAGACCTGGTGCATCGCTCCCAGCTGACAGTCAGCCCCAAAAGCCTCTGCCAGCTTCGATGCTTGGTGCACAACTTGGCCATTGTACCTGCACGGCTTCGGGGGACTATCAGCATCCCTCGAAAGAGCTGCCCCCTGGGGTACAAGGTCACCCTCCCAGAGGACACCTCACCCTGGGTAACTGGCGTTCACAGGTGATATGGGACCAGGGGGAAATGTCACCAGGGGATCGGGGTGGGCATAATCAGGATGCTAGAGGCCTGAATGCTGGGGTACTACTGCCTCCACACGCCTTTTGGCACACAACTAATAATTTGCTCTGCTGCAGAGCCTGTTCCTAAACATGAAGGTGGCTGGGTTTGGGGGGAGGGCACACACGTGGGGCAGACTTGGCCCCAGGCAGCACCGGTGGGCCGCTGCGGGCTTGGTCACGGCTCTCCAGCTGCAGCCCCACGGGGCGAGGGAGGCTCCCGGCCCCCTCAGTCCGTTTTCCACACCTTGTTGAGGAACTTGACCACCTCATCGTAGATGACGAAGACAATGGCCACATCAAGGCAGACACGGCCTAGGCGAGGCACTGTGCCCTTGTAAAACCTGCCAGGGATAGGAGGAGGCCATGGGGCTGGGTGCCCTCACAGCCCCCTCCCCACCAATCCCTTCTCCCTCCCCAGCCACCCCCATACCACTCTTCGCCCAACCCCACCACAATGCTTACGCCAGGGGCCCTTCATATTTCATGATTTGGTAGGCACAGTCCCAGGTGCTCTTGTACTTGTGCGCTTCCAGCCCCTGCGGGACAGGAAAAGCAAGCTCAGAGGCCAGAGGCAGGGATGATTCTGTGGGGGAGGCAGAGAGCTCAGGGTACGCCTGGAGGAACCGATCCCCCTTCACCACTGCAGGCCACCAAACCCAGAGAGAACATCCCCACCTTTCAGCACCCCCACGGCCTGGCTGCGAGAGGGCAGTGTCCACAGCCATCTCCTAAACCATGTGAGCATCATGCGTCTGACCCGGAGGCTGCACAAAACAGCTCCCAAACAGCATGTGACTCTAGCCCGCTGCAGCCAGAGCGGTCCCACACCATCTCTCGGTGCCATACCTGCATCCTGGTCTTCACCACGTCCAAGGGGGTGTTGCCAAAGACACTTGCAGCTCCAGCGAGGGCTCCAAACACGCCCGTGACAAATGGGTTGATCGCTTTGTTGGGATCATCCCCTGAGAAGGAGAGGTTGAGGGCAGAGAGGTGGTGTGGGGATGAACCACACCACGGCCAAGGGAGCCCACAGACAAGGTCCCAGGCCCAGCTGCTCGTGGTCAGGGCTGGTGCGGTGCTGAGTCGGGGGCTGAGGGCACTTGGAGAGGACTGTCCAGCGGCACCAGCCCCACAGAGCCCATACAGCACTGAGGAGGTCAGGGTGAGAGTGGAGGTGACGCTCTAGCACTGAGACTCTTCAACCCTGCAAACTGATTCCCCCCTACCCTGGCTTTCATCTTCCTCCATCACAAGAGTCTGATCCACTAGAAATGAAAGATGCACTGGTGGAAAGCTCAAGCCCAGCTCCTGAAGATGGGCTCAGGGAGCAGTGGCTCAGCCAGGGTGACACAGGGGGATGGGGGTACCATACCTTTGTACCAGTTCTTGAGGGAGGTCATGACAAAGAAGCGAATGGCTTGGTTTGATCCTTGCTTGAGGACAGTTGCGGTTAAGCCCTGGTAGGTCCCCTTTAGTCCTGCGGCGAGAGAGGGTATTTGAGGGGAGCACTAGCCTCACCCAGGCAGAGAAAAATCTCCCCAGGCAGCCGGTCCCAGCCTGTACCCGTCCCCCAGCTCCCACTGTCCCCTCAGTGTGGGGGTACTGGAGGGAGACAGGACATCGCTTCCCCTGGACTCACCCTGTTCCCGAACGATCTCCCGTACGCCATGGAAGAAGCCACGGTATTTGGGCTTGGGGGAGCACTGGTCATGGATAAACTTCACCTGTGGGGAGATAACACACTCATCCCAGCTGAGGCAAGGGGGTGATGCACCCCTGAAAGGCTGCTGTATGGCTCTCTCCTTGCTCTGGGGACAGTCCCGAGAGCAGAGCTGACCCACACAGCCAGGCAATGCCAGGTGAGATCGTAAGGGAAGCCTGCGACTCACAGCCGGCAGTGCACTTCGCAAAGAAAAACCTGGCAAACTACCTCTGCAAGCAACTGCAGATTTTACAGAACTAAAACAGGGGATGGAATGGCTCCCAGATAGGGGGTCTCCTCCCCCCCACCAGAGCAAGGAAGGGGCCACAGCTGCCAGGCCTGACATCTCCATGGGGCTTTCCAGCATCGGCTGTTCCCCTACAAAACCAGCCCGAGGAAACCCACGTGGCCCCAAGGTCCCTGAGAGCTGGGCATCCCTGGCTGCTGTCCCATTCTGGGGAGGGGTGCTGGGGTGGGGTGACGCTGTCGGCTGCCTCCCACCTTTACGGTCTCCATGGGGCAGACCACCACCACAGCCTCAGCAACACCAGCGCCCAGCCCGCAGATGAGGCCCCGTGTGCTGTCCAGCCGCCCCTGCTCGTCTCTCATCTGGTTGCTGAGGAACTCGAACATCCCGAACCTGCGGAGGAGCCACCATGCCAACCCACAGGCACCTGGCTGGGGGGCTGCAGCCAGTTCTGGGTCTGTTCCCAGCAGCAGCCAGGCACCCTGCAAGAACACCCTGCCAGTCCAGGAAAGCACCCAGCTTTGGCAAAGTGCCACTGGGGACAACGAGGCCAAACCCACCCATTTGCTGCCACCTGGGGTCCCCTCTGCTCACCCTGCACCTCAAGGACACCTACCTGACAGCCGCCTTAGGGATGGAGCCATACACCAGTGAGCTGAGGCCCCGGTACAGCCCCCGGATGCCATGGTCACGGACGGTCTGCTTCACGCAGTCCCCTGCAGCAGAGCACCGTGTCACCACCGTCACCAGCCACATCAAGGGCCACCATGCCACCCCACCACCCACACACCAAACCCCACTGCCCACCCCAGACCCAGCCAGGCTCACACAGCACCTGGATCAAGCTGGCAGGCTGAGGTAGGGTACCAGGTGTGCACTCACCGATGCC
The DNA here is from genome assembly GCA_013400055.1 of Nycticryphes semicollaris. Lineage (NCBI taxonomy): Eukaryota > Metazoa > Chordata > Aves > Charadriiformes > Rostratulidae > Nycticryphes > Nycticryphes semicollaris. The sequence continues at coordinate 1,432,283 of VXBJ01002871.1, read as the reverse complement.
CTTGTAGCGGGGAGGGTTTGCCTTCTCATCCAGCTGTAGCTGTGTCTTCACATATTCAGTGGGGAATGTGATGCAGATCTCAATTCCTCCAGCCAGGCCACCTGGGTGGGAGAGGAGGGGATGCTAGGACTGGGAATAGTGCCAGGCCCATCCAGCACTGTGAAGCTGCTACCAGCTCCACGATGGCTGAGCCCAAGACTTCCGGCAGACAGGTCTGGGCTGGGATGTGGTGCCCCTGTCCTCGCCAAACCCGTGGGGACTTCACATGGCAGCAGGACCCCACAGCAAACTCACACCCTGTTCAGGCATCGCTGTCTGTCCGTGTCATGAGCCAGCGAGACTAATAGCCAAAGGAGTGGGAAAACGCTGCACCACGGCTGCTGTTTCAGCATTGTTTCCCCCTCAAAGGCACCTCTCGCCCTCTGGAGACCCACACATGAGCTGCCAACAAAGGCATCTGTAAACCCAACAGAGCCCAACAGTGCTGCGTGAGGCCTGGCACCGCTCCCCAAGCACTGGCGGGAGCCCACTTGCAGATCAGCGCATGCCAGCGCATAAGTGTGCTTATCATCAAGCCTGTCCAGCTGCTCTGGGCTCACACAGCGGTGGCTGCTGGGCACTGATTACACCGGCTGAAGCCTCTGCCACCACAGACCGATGACACGCCAGCAGCAAGCAGTGGCAGCTCTCAGTGGTTTGGCTCCCCGTGGCATGCTGGAAACACCTGAAGCTGGTCCGGTCACAAGCTGCACCTGGGCAGCAGGGCTGACGATCCCGGGAGCTGGGATCCCAGGCAAGCTGACGGCTGCACAGCTCAGTTCCCTGCATCAAAGTGCAGCAGGAGCTCTTTGTGCTGGGGAAAGGAGGAAGCACGGGGCTGAGCCAGGCTCCCCCAGGCTTCACAGGGACAACCTCTGCTGCAGCCCAGGCCAGAGCAAAAGTTAGCACCGTGTCAAAGCCCCTAACAGGTGGCCTCCTGGGACAGGGCACTGGGGAGCCCTGGGCTGCTGGGCAGCCACCAGAGCAGCCCCTGAAGGTCTCTTGGCTCCTTGCCCAAGGATGGTGACTTGGGTCCAGCCCCACTGGACACAGCTCATCACAGGGTCAGGTGCGCTTCAAGCTCCCATTCAGAGACAGGTCTCTCCTCTACCAGCCCAGCCACGTCCTCAGTGTGGCTCAGCAGTGCTGTGTCTCCTGCCACAGCCACCCTGGCACACAGCCTCAATGGCACAGCCCCACTGCAGCTCAGGAGACATGCTGTGATCCCAAGGAGAGACATGCTGCCAATTTGGGAAGGGCCAGCACAGGGGCTGAGTGCAGCAGTGGGTCATCCTGCTCTGTGGCAAACCCCCAGCACTGCACAGCAGAGCACAGCTCAGCTTATCAGCAGCCCCCATGGTAGCTTGTGAGGGGATGTTGTTAGGGGACACTGCGGTCCACAGGACAGGGGGGCGAACCACGGCTGCCTCCCATGACAACAACAAGAAAGCCAACAGCATCCTGGCCTGTATCAGGAACGGCATGGCGAGTAGGACTTGGAAGGTGATTGTCCTCCTCTACTCAGCACTGGTGAGGCCCCATCTGTACTGTGTCCATTTTGGGGCCTCTTATCACAAAGAAGACATTGAGGTGCTGGAGCAGGTCCAGAGAAGGGCAACAAAGCTGGTTAAGGGCCTGGAGAATAAGGCTGGTTAAGGGTCTGGAGAATAAGGAGAGGCTACGGGAGCTGGGGTTGTTCAGCCTACATAAAAGGAGGCTGAGGGGAGACCTCATTGCTCTCTAAAACTACCTGAAAGGAGGGTGTAGAGAGGCAGGGGTCAGTCTCTTCTCCCACGTCACAGGCGATGGGACAAGAGGAAACGGCCCCAAGTTGCACCAGGGGAGGTTCAGATTGGATATCAGGAAAAATTTTTACATTGCGTTATCAAGCATTGGAATGGGCTGCCCAGGGGGATGGTTGAGGCACCATCCATGAAGGCATTCAAAAGACAGGTTGACATAGCACTTAGTGACATGGCTTAGTGATGAGTTGGTGTTTTGTTTTTTTTTTTTTTATCAGAGTTAGGTTGATGGTTGGACTAGATGATCTTAAAGGTCCCTTCTAAGCGGCCCCAGCTCCTCAGAACAAGGTGATTTCTCATGTAGTCTTATTTCATCTCCACGGCCTCCAAATTTGCAAGAGAGACACTTAATCTCTCTGGCACTGCCTCCAGCTCCCCCCTGCAGAGTGCCACCAGCAAAGCCACTTGCCCAGTGCAGGGATGTCCCAGAGAGCAGGCTGGCATCCCCTGGGGCACTGCTGCCTTCTCTCAGCTGCATCCTTCTGGAAGGAAAGGAAAGAAGCCTCACTGTACTCCCTTCCTGCAGCTAGGCAACACCCATCTTAGAACAGCCTTATCCTGGTTTGTTCCCCCAGGCACAAGAAGAGGCAGGCTGCTTCTGGCCTCTCCATGGCAGCCAAGATACCATGCTAGCACTCAGCATAGCATGGGACCATGGGAAAGCCCAGCCCCACGCTCCCAAGAGCATTCCTTCTACCACAGGCATGTCAGGGATAGAAAAGCCACAGCACCCAGTGATGGTCCCCAGCCCGACCGGAGGGCCGGACCCTCCAGCCCAGCCTGGCAACATCCCAGCTCCATGGGGTGCTGGGGACAGAACACAAGGCCAGCCCAGATCTGCCACAGCAGACAAAAGCCCCTTGTTTCCCCTTGTTTTTTTCAGGCAAGGATGGAGCCACTCAGCCCATTCCAGGCAGGCTGTTCCCGGGAGGCAGTGATGGTTGACCACCTTTACAACCCCATGGCACCCTGTGCTTGAGCAGCATGGAAGGAAGCCGCTGGCAGCCACAGCAAGGCCAGCTCATGCCACCACAACCAGCTGCCAGCTGTGCCCTGGGGCACCACAGGAAGACAGCCACCATCCCCAGAGTTCTTCTGCTGCCCCCTTAAACCTTTCCCATCCTTGACATGTCCATCAGAGATGGCAGACACTGCCAATCTCATGGCATGGGGACTTGCCCAGCAGTGCAATGTCTCCTGCGAAGCTGAGCAGCTCCTGCAGGAGCACCAGGCAGCTCCCTGGCGAGCAGTATGATGAGGAGCAGCATCCTCCAGAGGGAACGGCGTCCAAAAAGCCCAGCACAGGCTGGCACCTCTCAGTGCCGCTACACACGTCTGTGTCACCAGCCTTGCTGCTACTACAGCCACATGAACACGCCAGGTGCTACCAAGGCCGCTCCCCTCTTTCCTACACTGCAGACCCAAAGTGCCAGACATTTTAAGAGCCATAAATATTTGTTCCCTTTCTGTCCTGCAGCACCAGTTGCTGCTTCAACACCTCCAGGAGCCAGAGAACAGAGAGGCACCCCACAGAAGCACCAGTCCAGGCACAATCCTCGGCTCGCAGCAGCCCCACCAATTATCACAAGGGGGGATGTTGTACCTCCTGCAGCCTGCCAACAGCCTCAGCAGTCACCAGAATCAACATTTGCCAGTACAGGGGAGGCAGTAAGGCTCTGCCCACAATCCTGAAGGCCAAGCTGCATCCTTCTTGAGCCCAGAAAGAGGCCCAGGAAAGGGACAGTGTGGCCCTCTTGGGAAATGACAGTCTCTGGGGTACTGGGGCTGCCCAAGCTGAGGTAGGAGAAATGAGGCATCTGTGCTGGATCCCTGCAGCAAACCAGGGAGCTGGATCCAAAGGTGTCCCCATCCCAGAGCCACTGTGAAGCAGCTGCCTGCCTGCCATGCCACAGCATGGTCATTGCCCCTGGCTGCAGCGGGGGACACCCCAGTTTGCACAGAGTGGCAGAGGCACGGTGCAACAGCGGTGCCCTGATCACCTCTGTCACTGCTCACTGGGGGTGGGTGAGAGGAGGGGAGTCAGCCCAAAGGCTGCACAGCTCCCACATTCCTCAGGCGGCTGCATGCACCCAAATCGCAGAACAAGGGAATGGGTCTGTTCGGGGACACACACCCAGAACAGACCAAATCCTCTCCCTTGCCCTGCTCAGGGACATGTGCTGCCTGGGTGGACAGGTCCTGTCCCCCCTCAACTCCCCAGTGTTGCTCTGGCCCCACCTCCCACGGGAAGGGGAACCCAGCAGGGACTCCAGACAAATTCTCTGACTTGGGGCAATTTTTTCCTGTTTTCCTCTGTCTGGTCATCTGCAGCCGCTTCCTGAGACCCATCAGGGTCCCACCCTGCTCTCGAGCATCCATTCCCCAGAGCATCCATTCCCCACACCGGTTTATTCCAGCGGAAACCTTACTCTATGCAAATAGGGATGCCCACGAGCAGCAGCTCCTTCCAACCCTCCTCCCTTGCCAGAGCTGCCAAAGGCTTTGCAACCTGTTTACTCGGACTTTAACCAGCCGTTTCAGCTCTTGCAACATCGCAGAGTCAGCAGGAACAGCCAGCAGCAAGCGCATAACAGGTGAAAGAGCAAGCAGGGCAGCCCAGACGCCGAGCCAAGGCTCTTGGCTATGAGCTGGATGCAGTGAAGCCAGAGGAGAAACGACGTCCTTCAGGGAAGGTTGCTCTGCCCAGCCCCAGAGAAGATGCCTCCAGTGGGGGAATGCTGCTCCCATCACCAGGAATGGCTCCTCGCCTGCAGTGAGCCTGCAAGTGCCCTGATGCCAGCAATCCCAACCCCGCAGGCCCAGGGGGGAAGGAGTGAAGGGGAAAAAGACCTATTTGTCAGCCACCTGGCACGGTTTTCCCAGAAAAAGTTTAGCTGTCCTTTGCAGAGGGGCCAGCAGAGTTATTCAAGGACGAAGCCACAGTCCTTGGGCACCGCCGGGGAGAGCTGGCATGAAGACAAGGGATTTTGGGGACAGTGGGAGGGTGCTCCCCCGGTAATGCTCACACAGCGTGTAATGGCATCGGCGCATCCAGGTTCAGCTAATGACCTCAAACCCCATTAGCAAGCAGCTTCTGGGGAAGCTACCCCCCAACCAGCATGCCACAGGGAGCCCAGCTTTGGCACCCGGGACACAAACCAAGGCCACACAGCTGCAGCTGGCACTGCCACCCACTGCAAACCTTTACCCAGAGGCAAGCGAGTGCCCGCTGCCCTGTTTGGGAGCCACAGAGGGGCAGGCATTGTCACTGGCCTTCTGCCACTACTGCAAGGGACTGTGCCTGCAAAAGCATCCTGCTCCTGCAGAGCAGCAGGACTCTGTGCAGCTCTGATGAGAAGTGAGCTCCTAGAGAGCAATTTCAGGCTCTCCATTTTAAGGGTAATTTCACATGCAGACACACAAGCACCTGATTTCCATACAAAAAGCTCCTTTTAACTTCTGATTTGGCTGGATCCTTTCAGGCCAGAGGAAATTATTCCTAAGGGCCAGGAAGCAAAGCAGCAGAGCTCTCTCAGGACCATTGCCTAAAAATCACCCCTCCTGCTGGCTGCACGGCTCAGGGCAGCTGGAAGGCACAAGCAGGCTTCCAGCTCCTCTCCACAAGAGAGGCAATCCTGCCTGCCTCCTGGATGCTGTGCTTACAATTCCTACCCTCATAGGGTAGGAATCTTGGTGCCCTTTCCCATTAGCCAGGATAGCTGAGGAAATTAAAAAAAAACAAACAAACAAACAAACAAACAAAAAAAAAAACCAAAAAACAACAAAAGATATAAAAACCAAAGACCAGCAGGGTGCTACAAATCAGGGTGGCAGAAATACCCACCACCAGCTCATGACAGTTCTCTGCAGCCCAGCTGCTGCCCCATCAGCAACACACAGATCTCTCTCGCTGCCACCAAGGGACCGATCCCCTCTTTGGCAGCCACCCATGCTGCTCTGGAGCCATACCATTAACGTAACCCAGCTAAAGGCAGCAGTGGAGAAATCCTACCATGCCTGCAGCAGTGAAACGGGTTTAACAGGCTCCACCCTCCCCACACCACCATGGGCCATCTTGAAACAGGATCCGGGGCAGAGCCTAGCTCCAGGAGCAGGCAGGTGCCTCACTGGGGATGCTGCTCTCCAGGAGAGCTTGTTGTCAGCCAGGCTAACACCGTGGTCCTTGTCTGGGCACCTCCTTCTGCCACGCACAGCCTTTCACCACCCATCCACAGGGAAAATCACCACAGGGGTTGCTCTGCAGGGAAAGGTCTTATATGGCACTGGGATCAGGGAGGGTTGCTTCCCCAAATCAGACTGCCAGACTGCCTGTGTTTCGGTTAGAAGGGCAAAAATGCAGTCTGCAATAGGTCAGCTCATCTCAGAGGGCATCCATACCCTTCACGGGGGCTAGGGCCCTAGGATGGTCTCCTCTCCGGTAGTGGCAAGGCCGGAGAGGGCATGGGGGTTTCAGCATGTCCCTTGGTAAACACACATGTGGCCTTTTGTCAGAGGAGCGTGCCGCAGCCAGGCTGGTGAAAGTCTGATGCCCCCACCAGGGATTACACAAAACAACAAACATGAAATGTGCCTCTCTGTACCCAATGCCACCGGGTGGGTAAACAGCCCTGTGCAAACAGTGCTGCAGATAAAGCCAAGGATGGGATGGAGTAATTTGTACCTAACCTTACTGGAATCGTCCTGTTTCAACAGGCCATCCTTTTACAACCGACTCATTCATCGCCTCTTTGCATTTACCTCTCAGCAGGCCAATACTGCAATAAATCATTAATATATTTTTAAACTTCTTGGTTGTAGGTATGATGGCAGAAGCCATTTCCTTTTGCTCACAGTCACAGCCTTCAGTGCTGAGATCACCTTTGGGGACTGCCAAGTCCCCTGTCTCAGCTCAACTGACCTTCACCCTGCTGCCCTGTGTGCCCTGAGGACCCTGTTCTGCTGCCAAGCTGGCTCCCAGCCAACCCATCACCCTGTTTCAGATGCCTACTTTTTAAGTGTGCAAAAATCTGTTAAAGACAGGCAACAGGGAGCTGGTATCAGAGTCCAGGCCTGCTGGACACCTCGCCCAGCACAGCTCCATTGTTGGATGAAGGAGCCACTGCTGGCACTGAGGTTCTCCCGGTGACAGACTCGGGGCCCCAGCCACCAGCACGGGCAATGACTGCTGTACCGGGTGCTGGAGCACAGAGAGAGAGAAAAGAAATCAATCCCTGCTGTCAGGAGGTGACCCGAGACCTCAGGGGTCAAGCACAGGGCCACCACTGCCCAGGCAAGAGCAAGAAGCCTGCATTGGCATGCACCACACAAGGCCATCAGAGATGAGAGATGCTGTGACATCCCCGATTTGTCAGCTCAAGGTGCTTATCACCTCTGGGAAGATGGATGGCTCCTTCCGATCAGTCACATAAACTCAAAAAAAATGGTTGCCTGCTGAATGTCAAACAGAGCATCACACATGCAAACATCTCAAAAACTCATATTTCAAAGCGCAGTGTTAACCCCAGCTCACACAGAATTTAGACTGAAGAAACCGGGCCGGGCACCTCAATGTGATTTCCCAATCCTGGGTCTGACAGCCCCCTCCCACCACAACCCCCAGGGATGCTACAGGTTTCTGCAGCAGCTGCAGTCCATGAGGGCTCACAGGCAGGCAAGGATGCACTCATTGTCAGCATCTTCTGTCCACTCCCCAAACAGATGACAATCAGGAGAGGCAACCTCAGGGGAAGCCACAGCCAGGTGTGATGCATCAAGACCCAGCTAGCCTACCAAGGCTGGTTCCCTCCACGCTCGCTGATCCTTCCCCACGGACATGTTCAGCCCACCACCCAGCATCCCCCAGCCTAGCATCGAGGTGGGGAACATCCTCTACACTGCTGCGAGCACCAGTCATCCACCAGTCAAGTCAGGGAGCGTGCTGGACCATAGCTATTCCCAGCAGCACAGCTCCCCCCCGACTCTCCCAGGAGGGCATGGCCCTGGAAGCCCAGGTAGACTTGGGGCTTTTGGAAAAGGAGTCCTACTCCGCAACAAGCAAGTCGCAGTTTTCACACTCAGCCCCCAACTCCTCTCCTCTATAGGTATAGCATTTCCTAAGAAAGATCATATCAAGATATTAACAAAGAAGAAGAAACTGAAGCTTTGATTATGGCTTTGTTTCTCACGTGATCCTGGGCTCTCTGCTAAATGTGTTCTTTGTGCCCTACTGTGCAGGCTCTTCTCTTTCTCCCTGCAGAGTCCTGGCTGCCCACGCTTCTCCTGGGATATTGATGCCCGCCACTGCTTTTTCCCAGCGGTACTCAAAGTTTACAGCAAACATTAGAGCAACAGCCACGACCATTGCAAGTTCTTTCCAAATCAAGCACCACATAGGACAGCATCCAGGCATCCTGCTGCCCTGACCAGATGGGATTAGGCATAGGCAGGAACACCAACTGTGCACCAGCCCTCAGGTGAACAAAGCTACCACATAAAGAGCAAGGCAGCAGGGAGCTTCTCCGTGGGAGAGCAGACCCGAGGCTTCAAAGCTGGCTAAAAGCAGAGTAAGACTGTACTTAACTCTGGGCAGGGCAGGCAAAGCCTTTCATCAAATGGCCGCTACTAACCATGAGCAAAGTCCTCAGGAGGAGGGCAGGGGATTGCCTGCAAAATGGCGAGGACCATTGGCAGTGGGTTCTAAGTAGTCCATGGCAGGCTGGCCTGAGCTGATCTGACGACCCAGTCATACCCCACATCCTAGCAAGGAACCCCACAGGGAAACACAGGGGTGACTACCAGCACTCCTGCCTCACTGCATGCTGCCTTTATCTCAAGCTCCCTGCTTGCCCACTGCAGCGTGGCCCCATGCTGGGAGCTGCACAGCAGACCAGCAGCAACCATCCCTGTGGGAGGCCGGCAGAAAGGATAGGAGCATGCCAGGCTAAAGGGCTTGTTTGGAAGCCACAGCACAGAAACTGAAAACTGTCTGTAGGGGAGCTAAAAACACGGCTGGACGCCCAGGTCTGCCTGTTAACAGGTTATTACCCAGCAGAAGAGACACGAGCTCTTGAGCTCAAACCAGCTCATGACTTCAGAAGATAATTACTCTAGCTTTACAACAGGCAACCGATTCAGGAGATGAATTAGGACACAGATAATATCAATTTCAGCATAAAGCCTGCATATTTAGCAGTATTTTAACCAAGTTGAAGCTAAACCGTGTTATGCCAAACCTTAGCGTCCTACAGCTATGTCACTTCTGACCAGTGCCAGGTCCCCCAAACCAACTTTGTACCATCAGTTCAGAGCCTAGGGGGCTCGTCCCCTTGCAAAGGTGGTATAGGGGTCAGGCAGTGGCAGGGTTCCGCACTCACTCAGCTCTGCCCTCTGGGAGCCCAGTCTGCCACAGAGCATGCCCAAGACGAAGTCCTGGCAGCGATGCCCACCCAACCGGCCAGGGCAGCCAAAACTGCCTTTGTGTGCTTGGGCCGTGCACAGCCCCAGCACTGGCAATGGTACAGGCTGTATGGTCACAGCAAGGTGAAGAGATGCCTTGGCACTTGATAACTGCTTGGACAAAAGAGAGCCCATTAGGAAAATAATTTTTGTGTTTCTCTGTTGCGACAACAGGAGAAGAGCTCTTAGCAGCCATAGCTTCACTTGTGCCTCTTCAGAAGAGCCAGCCCCAGCCTGTTCTGGTCCGGATAGCGCAAAGGAGCTGTGCCTTCCTAGCAGAGGATCTCACTTACACAGAGTCTGGGAGGAGATATGCATACAGGATGGGACAACGACTGCTTACTTAACTCCACCAGTACAAGGCTGATGAAGCACAGTGGCGTAGGAATGGTCTATCTTGAACACCTCCACCATTCCAGAAGGTTGAGCTTAGGAGCACACGCCCTTGTTGTGCAGGCAGATGTCAGAGGAGAAATCCTGAGAGCATTAGCAAATCCCTTAAAGTCAGCAGAAATAGCCACAAATGGCACTGCATCCCCCCAGCAAGGGGCCGGTGGGCTGAGCAGATCAGGGCGCAGAGAGTTAACAGTGACTTTCTCCTACTTTTGTGGTTCTCTAATACAATTAGATGCCCCAGAGACTTGTCCAGTCCTCTGCCCGTTACAGAACCACAAAGTGATACGGGGTTGGAAGGGACCTCTGGAGATCATCTAGTCCAACCCCCCTGCCAAAGCAGGTCCTCCTAGAGCAGGTTGCACAGGAACTTGTCCAGGCGGGTTTGAACACCTTCAGAGATGGAGACTCCACCACCTCTCTGGGCAGCCTCTTCCAGGGCTCTGTCGCCCTCACCGTAAAGAACTTCCTCCTCGTGTTTAGATGGAACTTCTTATGTACAAGTTTGTGCCCATTCCGTCTTGTCCTGTCACTGGGCACCACTGAAAAAAGACTGGCCCCTTCCTCTTGACACCCATTAACCAAATACTCTGATTTGCTGTGTGCAAGGAGAAGACTAGCATCTCAACAGGGTCCATCTTCCACCTCTGCAGCCTCACATGGACCCAGAAGGGCTCCTCCAAGGTGGGGCATGTGCAACTTTGTGCTACGTGGCCCAATATGACACCTGGCAGAGCCTACAAGCACCCTTCCTTTACATCAGAACAGCTTCCAGACACACCCACTTGCAACTTTCCTGGCAAGAATGAGCAGGGAAGCCTGTGGCAGCCTCTTTAAGAGTATGCCAATAAGCTATCCGCATCTGATTATCCATGATTACAGACCTAAACAAAGGCTACTGGTACACTGTCCTAGGCAGCAAGAACCTGCTGCACTGCACATAGGCAGTGAGTTGCGAAGACTGGGAAGGATGGACGGGGAGCAAGCTGCCTATCTTGCTATCCTAAACTTGTTCATTCAAACAAGGCAGCGCTCCCCAATTTGGCTGCGGCTGCCTCCTCCTCATGCCCCAGCCCCTTGGCTGGGCAGCCTAGGGGGCACAGACCCCTCCAAGTGATGTGACATTGTGAGGACTCATCACTCTTTGCAGGCTCCAGCACTGGCATCCATTTACCATGGCACTGCTGTCTCTGGCAGTTCTCCAGAGCCATGCGAGGGGAGGACAATCACCACAGCCAGTAGGCACGGCTGGAATGGCAAGGGCTCAGGTCCCTGCACCCAGCCAGGGTGGGCACAGCCTTGGTCCACACGGTCCCCGCTACAGGAGGCTGGAGCTCTGACCTTGAAGGGGAGCAGAGACTTGGACACACAAACAAAGCACAATCGTAGGAGGAAGAATTGGCTGGAAAACACAAAAGCTCTAAACGCATCAATCACATAGAGACCACCGGAGCTCATTTCAAAAGGAAGAGACTAATCTCCACTTCAGGAATTTTCCTGTGAGCAGGAGAAACCAGGGAGCTAAATAACAGCTACAAAGGAGTTTAACAAGCCTTTGACTGCCTCAACTCTTTTCAGCTCAAAGCTCAAACCAACTAGAAGTAGAAGGAAGGGCACTAACTCTGCAGTTACTGCTGCACTTAGAGCCTGTTTAGATCCCATTGAAATTGTCAGAACTGGATGAGAAAACACGCCCCGATCCATGGGGACTGGTGCTGAGACACAAAGGAGCAACCAAGAAGCTGTATCAAAGCAGTGTCCAAGACACAGCTAGAGCAGGAAAAACCTGAGCGCTGCCGCTTTAGCTTTCTCCCTTAACATCCTCGGGGGGTGCCTAAGGAGGTCCCCTGCCGCTGCCTTTTCCAGCTCCCTCCTGCTACGGCAAAAGTCTAGCTGACCTTGCTAAACAATGCTATTGCCGAAAGCCCTCTGTTTACCCTGCGCTACTGTAACGAATACCTTGACATCTTCCCAGCGAGGCCACAGGTTGCAGGAGCAGCCTCACAGGACTCCGCCACTCGCGCCAGGGGCGGCGGGAGCCCAGAGAGCCGACACCCAAGCTCAGGACACGCCTGCTGGACCGCTTTAGCTGCCACCAAAGGGAAACCCCGCTCCGGCAAGGGATTTCAGCAGGAGAGCAGCGTTTCACGGGCCCGCTCCGGGGTCTGTCGGGCTGCCGTTGCGGGCGGCCTCAGCGGGGCGGCAGGGACGGAGCTCCCGTGGGGAGGGCGCTGCCTCGGGGTCGGCTCACGGCAGCCCCCGCCCAGCGCGGATGCCCGCGGCGGCCCCGCCCGGACGGCGCTTACCTGCCAGAATAGCCTTGCCGGGATGGGTGAGCTTGGCCTTGCCGGCGGGGGCGGCGGCAGCCAGATGGTGGGGCGCGGCGGGAGCAGGCATGACCGCGGCTCCTGCGCTGCCCAGCGGCGGCGGCCGGGACCCTATTTCAGGGCGGCGCCCGCGGAGGGGCGGCCCCAGTGGCGTCACATCCTCGGGCGGCACGGCGGGGCGGGACCTTGCCGATAAGCCGTCGTGGACTTCGCTGCTGCGGAAATGGCAATTTTTTACCCTGCTCCCGGAAATCCATGGAGAACTCCCCCTCCCTCCCCGCCCCGCGCGCGTCCCAGGCGGAGGCGGGAGGTGTAGCGACCCGGCTCGCGCTGCCCGCCCTGGCTGCAAAAGCCACCCTGGGATCCTCTCGGTCAGACTGCTCGCTGCTCTCGGCCGAAGGGGGAATTTGGCGTCCAGTGCCCGAGTGCTCTTTAAACGGGCAGGTTTTTTTCTGCTCTGGTGGCCACTGCTTGACGCATTAATTCTTCAGTCGGTGAGGAGAGACAAGGAAAGGTGCCTGACAGTAACCATCTAACGCTGCCACCAAAACACACTCTCTGCCTGTGACGGCAGACATTTTGGGCTTGTGTCAGATAATGTTAATTTTTTAAGGGATAATTACTACTTATTTCTCCTAAAAAATTAGACTATGCAAATCACACCACTATATGGCTTTGCTTTAACTGCAGACAGAGGAGGACACTCCTTCACTAACTGGTATTTGGAAACTATGTTTACAGAAATGCTGGGGAGAGAAACCAGCACTGTTTTTCTTTCCCTCTGGGATTTCACAGAAAGTAGGGAACACAGGAGCTGGACTCCGGAGCAGTGTTCGTTCTCCCATACACCTGAAGCAGCCACCCTGTTCCAAAGAGGTCCGACATTTGATGTAAATCTTCCCTGGCCGTTTGTAGAGCATGCTCCTGTTGAAACTTGCTACCTGTGCGCTATGTAACACAATTTTTACTTAACCAGACAGCACTGAGGCAGCTGGATTCCAGCTGCCAGCCTCGTCTGAAAGCAAACAGGGCAGCGATACAGCTGTGGCTTTGTGGCTGACTGCAGAGAGGCCATTTGGGAAACTGAAGTACCTTTATTCTGCCAGTATTAAAAGCAAATGAACATGTGCTTGCGTTGCAGAACTCATTGCTGAACGATGCCAGAACTGTACATGGTTTCAGAACAGAGTTAAGACAGTCACAGAGAAAGCTGATTGAGGTGGTCCCATGTCAAGTCTACAGCTACCCACCTCCAGCACTTGGAAGTAAGCTGGGGGAGGGAGGCAGGGCGGGACGATGGGACCCATGTGAATGGTAAACGGAAGGAACGAACATTCACAGTCCTGGGTGCAGAACAGCTACTCACTGCACAGGTTAGCAATACTGGGAAAAAAAAACTCCCCTGTATAAGTTTGTAAAAATGAAAAAAAAAAAAAAAAAAAAAAAAGATAAATCTTTTCAAAGATGGCAAACAAATGGAAATGCATGTGAATTTCTGATTAATCTCTGCAGCTTCTCACTACCTTTCCATCAAGTTACCGTGTAACATTCATGTCTGCTTGTAGACATCTATAGCCACTGATGTGAGGCCACGATCAACTTCACAACAAACCCTAGCTCTTACAGATTCCCAAATTGAGACAGAAAGGCCTCACTCTGCCCAAGAAAATACTATGCCACATGCTTAATTCTCATCTGCCTCAAGGGGATTCACAACAGTGCCTACTTTGCTGAACAGGGAAAGGATTATTCATATTTAATCGCATGCAGATTGCAAGCCATCATAACTTGACCTCCAAGAAGCTGCTAACAACACCTGTCAGCAAAAAGCCTGAGAGAGAAGAGCATCTAAGGAAGATAAGCAACCCCTGGAATACCAGAGGCTGCAAAAGGTGCATGTTAAATCCCGTAAGTGACTTACACAGAAGTAAAGACTTGACCGGACTTGCGTGGTCAAGAGCATCTCCTAGGAAATGGGTAGTGAAAGCATAACAGAGCAGCTACTGTTACAGTCAGGATATCAGGTTCTCTATCTTACTGCTCTCAGTTCAAGAATTTTCATGGAAATAACCTTCTGACAATCTGAACCCATTTCCCTTGCTGGTGGCTGATGCTTGGCTCATTTCTGCTGCTATAGAAAGATAAAAGAATTGTGAAATGCACAGTCAGGTGCCATTGCAGCCTGTACATCTCATGGCATCCCTCCAACCCTAACAATCTGAATTAAAAAGAACTACTGAAGGTGAAAGCAATGCCCATGAATTTTTTAAATGCAAGCACTGATTGTAGACAGAGCTCTCTGATCCTAGAAAACACATAAACAGTTACCACACTTGATTAATTCCAACTTATCCCTCCCTTGCCCCTAACCAAAATGAGAAGGGAGTTTGTGCTTTGTTTTTCTTGTTTGCTTTTAATTGGCACAGCTTGGTGCATGCTACAGTTTCAGAGACCACAAGCAGTCAATATAGGGCAGATGACTTCCTACTGTGTGGCCTTGAATCAGAGAATCTGAACTATTACAACTCATCAACTAAGATAAACCTTCCCACGCATTAATCTACATCACTTGGGGTCTTATGTTAAAATAAGAACACTCATTTTCTCTCAGGTTCCCCGACAGAACAGATGATCCCATCATGTGTAACAAATCCTGTCCATAACGGGCTTCAAGGAAAAGCGATCATATTGAACATTTGAGTCCACATGTTCTCAGCTTTCAAGTGTGCACAGCAGGAGCTACCTGTGACTATAAGAAAGATGGTGCTATTCCAAAACAACTTGCATGATACCCACTTGAGCACACATGCAAAACCTTTTGATGCTCAGGATTATTCACTGAGATTACTGAGACTCAGTTCCTAAAGAGACCAATGGAAGTCCCCATTACATTAACATTTGAGCAGGCCTGACTCATCTCAGAAGATGAGTGAAATCCAAGTACTGCACACAGCATTGACAGGTTATTCTGCTGCCAGACCATGGTCATACTTCTGTCACAGCATGATATATTACTGAAAGAAACTATCCAAGTGAGAAACTGTTAGCAGTTTACACTAGATGAGACCACTTCCCCACCCTCTAACTGAAACCGAAAACATACCGTCTAAAAGGAAAGCAACACAAAGACTTACTAAACACCCCTTCCTACTCTAATCCACTCCTAGCTTCCCCACTGGATAACGAGCACTTTTGGAATTTGTGTTCTGCTGATTATTGCAGACCTCATTGCTGTGGAAAAGAACATACTAGATGACCATACCAGAATTACTTCCTTTCGTAACTACTGGAAAGAAAAAGAGAAACACAGATTTTTAGATGAAGATATCTTAAAGTCTTGACTAAAACCACAGCAGACAGAAAAAAAAAATTCTCCTTGAGTCATTGAACCATGCAGGAGAATGTGTGACTGAATAAACACATAATTTGACTCAGATGTTTTAAATTCTGACACATAAAAGCAAGACAGACTTACCCTTCACTGACTGCATACTATTGTAATGCTTACAAGCTGGCAACTTTACAGTCTGTTTTACCTTGGAGGAAAACAGGTGGATTTTGCTGCCTTCCTGAAAGATCTCAAAGGCAACAGACTTAAAGATCTAGACTGAAACACATACCTATGCTAACAACTCTGCAGCATTTTATTAGTTAAGCATGAGCCAAGATCTGTCATTACTTTGGAAATATGCCCACAGCAAACACATAGTATTGAAAAACAGGAAAACTGTACCAGCGACAAACCCTTAGAAGGCTGAACGCATGCTGGAGTAAGAGATGTAGGAGAACAAAAAGACTCCAGATCTATTAAGATGGACTGGTGCACCTGCAGGTTGCTATAGCAAGTGTTAATTCACTTGACAAACCACAACCTAATTACATACTAGCTTCACAAGGCACTCTGTTGTCATTAAGCATTTTCCAGCCTTATGATCCTGTTAGGTCACAGTTCCTCACAGTTCCATAACATTTTGTCAAAAAATCAAGATGCCCTAATTTTACTTCATGGGAACAAATAAGACTGAAGCCATCTTGGGGTACTCTGTAAAGCAAAGAAAGAAATAGCCAGCTTGAAAACAAGCAACAAGCCAAGCTATTCACAGCAGAACGGGAAGGACCTAGAAAGACAGAAAACAGTTTTGCAGATGGGAAATAGTTCTGTCACAAGGTAGTACACACTTTCTAAACTCCTAGCTATGGGAACTGGGTACATGCAGTGCTACTTGTTTCAAAATTTGCAAGATTTCTAGCCTCAATTTTTTTTAGCGCAAACTGGATCCACTGTCACAGTGGTTTAATCACACTAAGAGTTTCTCAGCGGCTGAGTTCTACCCTGCCAGTGAAGACATCACACCTGAACATTAACTATATTGTTCAACAAGCAGTTAAAGAGTAAGCTGTGCCCGAGCGTATCATATGTTCCTGAGTACAGAAGTTGTCCATCCGTGCTCATCTAAGTGAGCGTGAGACAACAAAGGATGTGTTTGCCAGTTTCAGAGTTCAAAGAACAGAAGAAATATTTTATGTATTTTATGTTTCTGAGTAACTGTTGCTGCTTTTGCTATGGAAAAAAAAATTGTTGCTTCACACAGCCTTAATAAAGGATCCCTGTCATCCTGTAATTGCCAGTTATCAGCATTGCAGTTGCCAAAAAAAAAGAAGCTACCATACCAAAATTAAGTTTTGGACGTTACGTTTTCTACTCTTTCCGCTATCATTCCTGTAATTTGTGCTGACTTGAATAGGCTCCTTCTGCTCATAAATTTTATTTAAGGAGCAAAATTACTTAAGAGCATTTTTTTCCTGCTATGCTACCATTTAATTATAGCACCCCAAAAAGTGGGGTAGAGAAATAGAAGTCTTGTATAATACCACAAAATTATGTAGCCAATAATAAACAGATCTTACCCCAGCGATACATTCCTCCGGAGTTTAATTCCTCCCAAGTTTATGGGGCTGGCTCATATGGCCCAATAGACAGCAGTAGCCTCCATAACTCTGCCTCCAGCAGCGGTTTTGTTAGACGTTCTTCCTCCCTTCTCCTTTCACTTGGCATTTGACCCAAAAGAAACCAGTAACCTTTAAAGATGTGAGGGAGAAAAGAATAGCATGAGGAGCTCGAGTACTAGCACAGACCGAGCAGCTGAACACAGGTCAGAATTCTATGCCAAGAGGAGCACATGTCCTTGCAGGCATTTGTGGAGATCAGTTTCCACCTAGCTCACAAGACATGAAAGCAGATGCACAGAAACACTTGCAGATTGCTTATCGTGCCAGATCTGTAGTTGTCGTTGCTCACTTTTCCAGGTGGGGGAAAATCCCTCTAAGGTCTGACAAATAGCAAGAGTTATTACAGAAGGAAATCCACACTGTTTCACACAAGAGAAGCGTGAGTCGTAAATTGCTTGAACCTACAATGCAGGCTTTTACCTATTTCATGGCATCATAAGCCCAGAAGTTAGTCTCCAAACGGTGCACTCTGCAGCACTTTCCACACAAACAGATCCTTCTGTGTGATAGCACTACCCCCATCTCACTGAAATGGTATGAATTAGCGAGAAGCTTAGTGTTAAAGTTTTCCTGCAAAACAATCTTATCCAAGTTTTCAAAACCTTGGATGGACGGTAAAACTTCATAAAGTGGATTAAGCTGTCTACTTAAACCACTAAAAGAGGGGTTATTTCCTGCTGAGAATGAGTTAACTGTTAAAGAAACAGTGAAGTACTCTGGTACGCAAGAGTTTGTTCCACATTTTAGCTATAGCTGCACTGTCATGGTAGGGAGTATGCCTCTCTGTATGCAATTTAGAATGCAAGATCAGAATTTACAAAAGCCATTATACTTAGCAAGAGCTCAAGGTTGCAGGAGGGCAACTAAAGCAAGACTGTTCATCAGAGCTGGCAGTTTCACTTACTTTGAGAACTCACTCGTTCCTGTAATTAGATTTCTAGACTGCAGCTATTAAGGATCCCCAGGCTAGCTCAATTCTCTACAGGTCATGAGCCGTTCTAGTATTTAATGTAGCAGTCCACCAGATTCTACTTTCTGCTTGTAACTGTTGATAGGAAGCCACAGTAAATTTTCAAGCTGAGAGGAAGGAAACTCCTAGTCATGCTAGTCCTAGAGCTGATCTTCAGTTTCAGCTGCCTCACCCAAGTTCCTTATAACCCACATGGAACTGGTTACAAAACATAAGTATCTTTTGTCTGGAAAATAGCATGCTACCCGGCTAGTTCGTGATAGAAATAAGTCTGGACAGTGTGTAGATTTGCTTGAACGCATTAGCTGCTCAGTACTTCAAGCTGAGCTGCTGAGTGCTGATCAGTACAACACTGATCTTAGCATGTTACATCAACACTGGAGCACTCTAGCCCATTTCAAGAAGATGGATACCACATCTCTTTGCTGTTGCTATCACAGTGCAGTGACCAAGGAAGACAATATACTAGTTAGAATCATGCCATAGTCTGCCGTCACCGATTTCACAACCCTGGAAGTCCCTACTGATGGGCATTTAAAGACGTTTTGCACTATTCAAGTAGAATTCCGTATGAAAAAAAGTGTAGCCTACCACTACCGCTTCTATATTAATGTATTTTAGTGGAGAAGACACTACCTGCAGCATGTCCCTCAGCACAGGGCCGAAGCTTTTCCAGTCCTGTGAATCAAGTCACATAAGCATGTGATGTCTCCTGCAGCCCACACGTGACAGTGTGCTTATGTGTCCAGTGAAGAGACCGCAACTCCCTTTTCAGTTAACTGCTAAGGCGCCTAGGGTAGGTGCTTTGGCACAAGTCTCCCTTTTTCCTGCCTGGCATCCTTAGCGGTCAGATTAAGAAAGCTGATGCTATTAATAGTAATGTCTAACTACTAACCGGTCCCCACTCCCAAGATATTAAGACTAGAACCACACAGTGGATACTGCAGTTTTACATTTATAGCCGGACTTTTATAATAGTCAAGATTAGCACAAGATTCATAACCATAAATTATACATTGTTATCTAAGTACATAAAACGTTCATGATACATGTATTTGAAGAGTGGCACAAAGTAATTGATACATCCCTGTTGGTGTTCTCAAAGAAAGAGGCAGGTGATGGACACCGTTGATAGTACTGCAGCACCCTGTTAATTGAGGGGGTACTGACTCTGCCCACCAGACAGGATCAGAGCATGGCATGTCAGGAAGCCAATGGCAGAATCAGTTAAAGGTGCAAATAACAAGTCAGGATTATGGCTCTCCCTACTGCTTCAATGTCTTCGCAGTGTGTCCCCCTCCCCAACCCCAACACTGTGCTCTTGCATCTCTAATATTTTGGCAGCCCATGCACACTTGTATGTTCACTTGCCACATATAGCTGCGGTTTCCTTTAGTACCATTTACCATCAACAAGTAACATGCTCTCTTCTTAAACAAAAAGGACCTGGGAAATGTTTGCTCTCTGGCATGAGAAGATTTATTTTCTTCAAGTCTCACATCTACTCCAGAAAATATAGAACATACTCCAACAGCATTGAACCCCAACAGCATTGTTATTCAGAAAAGGAGACCTTCCCAATATTCCTCTAAACATTCAGAGCACAAACATTAGAAAGCCCATTTTCTTTTGCACATACATAAGATTGCAAATAAAATGGGGTAGTCAGATGTACACAAGCTTTCAACAATTCATTATTAACGAGATGCTTCACTGAATTTTTAACTACCCTGCTACTTCAGTAGCTTCAGCTAAAGCTTCAACAACTTGATGCCAGGTGATTTGTCAGCTGCCTTCAATAGGCTTTGCAAAAGAAAATCTGCTCTCTTCCCCCTGGCCTCAAGCAGTTATTGCTATACAAGTTAGTGAAATGGTGCCTTAACTTCAGACAAGAGTCTCACAATGTCATAAACAAAAGCTGCCTTTCAGAGGTTGAAATGTAACCGGACAATAATCAATAAATAACAGTAGCGGGCATCCCGTTGAAGTCTCCTCACTGAGCCGGGCAGCAAGTGTGTTCAGCCAATAGGAGGTCATCTGTGCCTTTAGGACCATTGTACGCTTCTTGGAGAAGTTAAAAAGGGACGGTAAGGAAGAGAACAGAGACAGTGAAGGTCTGTCAGAGAGCTAGTTACATATTGAAACCATAAACGGGCGGCTGGGTGAATCCTGGGGCTGTGTATCCGTATGGGAAGTTTGCCTGGGGAGGTACTGCACTGGGGCCTGCTGTTAACATCAACTGCTGGCCTAGAAAAGCATGGAAAAAAACCAAGAAAGTTAGTTTGAGAACCCAAGCTTCCCTAATGCTAGCTGTACTACAGGCCAGAATTCAGAGGCTTTAGCTCAAAAATCAGTCACTGTGCAAGCATATGCTAACAAGTCACATTATTACTCAACACGCACCACCAAGCGGTGGTGGGTGGTGAGGGCATCTGCTCTTGCCACCAGAAAACTACAAAAACAAGGCAGAGAAAGCAGGTGAGTATCAACTGACCTTGGGGGCATGATAAACCTGGCTTGAAGAAACCATAATGAAAGCCAAAGAAACTTATACTATTTAACCCATGCATGGTCAGAACTGAAGAGTAAAGCAATTCAAGCAAACAGTTAGGTCTGTTAGGTCTTGCAGTCTAGAGAGTGCTGCAAAAGGCCCAAACATACCTTGTCAGATTTGTCTCTGTCATTAGGAGAACACATGCCTCATGCATATGTTAAATTCAGGTTAACATCTACATCTGACAGTAAACCAGTCACATCCTTCCCTTACCAGCCACTTCTAGGTGAGCGTTGGCAGAATGCCTCTTCAGAAGGGCTTCTAGAATAGCAGCACACTTGAGGACAGCCATGGTTTTTTGGCTGCACGTGTCTTAAAATGGGTGAGCTAGAAAGCCAGTCTGCCTTTCTACTTGGAAGAGCAGAAGGCAGACATTCCTCTCAGACGGGAATAACAGGATGAATTTGAATGCTCTTTAAGTTATTCCTGGGCCCGTGCACACCTTGGTATTCCCTGTCCTGCTACCATACTGAAAGACTATTACTAAGCTAGAGTTCTGAGCCACACAAGAAGAGTGATACTTTAGCTGAAGACTCAAAGTACTGAAAGAGCGAGATGTCACTTCAACAACTTATGCAGGTCATCTAGCAGAGACAACCATTTTACTATCTAGTTGAGACCCGTTTACTTCAACTGGAGGTAGTCATTTAAGTTACCTCCATAAAAAGTGAGCGAAGTGACAATAGGAAACCAATTAAAACCAAGTCTTTCACCTACCAAATACTATTGGAGTGGGTTCTGTTACTTGTTCCTCTTCTTTTCTTAGGCTTTCAGAAGCATCAAGTTTATCCACCTACATTGAAGCGAACAGGAGATCGTATGAAGGCTTTGTCTAGGAATTGCACCATCGCGTGAGGCTTTTCATGCTTGGTACCTAAGTTAGAGTCCTCATTTTATCAGTCCACATTGGAGACTACAGAAGTTTGCATGTTCCCAACAAGCTATGTTGTAAGTCTGCCATCCCAATTGCTTTAGGTTTATTGCAATTAACAATAGCTGTCAAATGCAGCTGAGATCATCATTACCTTCACACGAAACCTTTTGTGGGGCCCTAGTCTAGTAGCTCTTAGCTTTATGATCCAGAAAACAAGCCCACCAGATTGCAGTTCCAAGCATCGTCTCAAAATGGACCTCATCTATGCTTATCTATTAATCTGCAATTCCTCTCCACTTCAACAAGAGAATCCAGATATTTGCAAGTATTCCAGACCCGTGAAGTTTCATCTGATCTAGGACTACAGCCTAACCTTGGCTGCAGAGTAGTGGTTTAACTGTATTAGTATTCACAGAGACTGCTTGTACAGGAAACTCTAGAACCATCGTGAAGAGTGGTTTAACAGTAAGAGGTTTATATGGATCCGCATTGTGCCAAATAAAACTAAACACATTCGTGAATGTGCTACAGTAGTGCAGGAGCCCTAAGTGCAACCTTGAATTGGGGGTGCGGGGAGTAATCTGAGAAGGCAACAGCATCTTCCTTTCTCTCAGGTTTAACACATTATGCCTTCCAT
The DNA here is from genome assembly GCA_013400055.1 of Nycticryphes semicollaris. Taxonomy (NCBI): domain Eukaryota; kingdom Metazoa; phylum Chordata; class Aves; order Charadriiformes; family Rostratulidae; genus Nycticryphes; species Nycticryphes semicollaris. The sequence continues at coordinate 1,410,222 of VXBJ01002871.1, read as the reverse complement.
AAGAGAACCATTGAGACTAAAAGGCATTAAAAAAAAAAAATAAATAATCACTCAGCTTCACATCCACATACAGGCAGTACTAACACCATGGGCAAACCTTATTTTAGTCTAATACCGTATTTCAGCTATTCCTCATCCTCCTTTCCCACTGCGAGATTCCTATCTGGTCTGAGAAGTGCTGTAAGAGAGGGTCTCTATTATACTTTAGAAATCTTATCTAGGTTTGGTGTTTAACAGTTTCATGGGCTTTTTTTTAAGTTTGCAATTCAAATAAGTAACTTGAGTGGCAGAAGGTCTTTAACCGGTTCATTTGTAGCTGTCAGCCCAATACCCCTTCAGGATAACACCAAGGATTTGTGTTGCAAATACTATCCATGTTATTATGGATCAAAGCAACTGACAGTGATCAGTTTCAAAGTACTTTTATCGCTCCACTTATCACTTGGGATTCACACTCTTCTTCACCGCCCCTAAAGCATTACGGAATTTGGAACAACAGCGCAGTTACTCCCTCTGTTGGAGAAACAGCAAGCATGCTGACAGCAAACATCCTGAGAAAGGGAAGACAGCAGCTCTCCAGGAAAGCCTAAACATCTGTGTCATTTGCTGCCTAAAGTGAAGTTGTTCAAAAGGCTTCCAAATGAGCGTCATCATACTCTGGGTGCTATAGGCTATAGGCTATTCTGTGCTTTACTTTTACACATAAAAAAAGTGCTTTACTTTTACACATAAAAAAAGTGTTAAAGTAAGTTCTGGAAGATGTATACACCCCACTGATAAACTTATATATTCTTTTGAACTGCTGAAGTTAGTTACATGACAATTTTAGACATACCACATTTATGAAGGCCATTCTCTAATTCCATGTTTTGCAGTTAATTCAACAAACTAAATTAGTTCCACTGTAAACTGCTTTCACCATGCAGATTTTGCTTCTGGCAAGTTATCCCATATTTAGTACATGTGATTACTTGTAAATCCAACCAGCAGTTTAAACCCCATAATTTTAGATCTAAACCTCACATGGAAGAGTTCAGGTGAACTTGTGTGACAAGCTTCTCCTCAGTGGGATACAAGGAGGCAACAGCATTTAAGATCTGTGCAACCACTTTCAACGTACTAACAGGCAAAGAGTTTACGGAAGCTTTATGCTACTACTCAAACTCGCTGTGCCTGAAAGATTGCACACTTCAGTAGTTTACAGCATAATTTGCACTTTGTGTCCAATTTGCACTTAGGATACAGCCTATTATGTGCCAACTGCTGTCATTTAATTATCACCAACATCCCCCCTGTCACAAGGTATCTGTAATACAGTGAACAGCAGCCCAAACGCTCAAGTCCTCCTCAGTCACTTGCTTCTCTTTCCCACAAAGAGGAGCCGAGTCTGGTTGGATTTTCAAGTTGCTTGTGAATAGTTATCCTTTTAGCATTAGAAAGTGAACAGGAAACGAGTTAGAGCTAAATTACAGTGTTCTTCTGGCAGAAGCTACAGCTAGATTCCTGTAAAAGAAACCTAGGATATTGAGGGACACGAACACAAGGAGTTTGAAATCAGAGTGTCACCTTATAGAACAGCCCATCAACCTGCAAGAAAATTCAGAGGGGAATATTTAACATGACTCAATTAGAAACAAATCTGAAGCAGTCACTTCTAGATTACTCATTTTAATGAAGTTCTTTACTTCCTATGCAACCCTAGAGCCTTCTAAGTAAGTATCTGAGCTGAGTATCTTAGAGCTGTTAGAGACAAGCATTTCAGGATGACACATTATCAGAATGTTTCTCTTTTCTCTCGATCGAGGACTAGCTGTTGGTATCCGTATTGTACAGCCAGACTATACATCTGAGGTTCTGTTTTCCATTGTAAAAAATCATCTTCAGCAGTTTACTTCTATGGCTGATGTAGAACTAGTGTGTACTACTAGTTACTCAAAAGCTATATTCTCTGTAACAAGAAAACAGAGAGTACTTTCATATTTACAGCAAGTAAAGAGTGATACAGGTTGTCCTCAGCAAGTTTTTCAGCTTCATCAACTACAAAGGTGCTCTGAAAAGCACACAGTTGCTTGTCCACCATTAAAACTTTACCTAGACCTCTTTCAAGTTCCAAGGCTTCTATTTATAAGGTTTTTTTCTAGTTAGCCTGAAGTGACTAAACCCACAGAACTTCACAGAAAACTTCATCTATGAGGAACAATAATCCAAATACATGCAAAGAGCTCTGTTTTGCATAACGCTGAACAACCAGCCTTAACTTTTTAGTCTATGCAATACTCACTTTGGTAAGGTATTCTCTCATCACTTGGATGAAATAAGGCATTGCAAAGTCCATGATGTTATGCCTCCAGGCCAACTCAAGTACTACATCTGGGTGCAGCAAGTCATAACATGTGAAAAGGCAGGCTGCAAAGCACTCCTGCTTGCCTTCTTCCAGGAACCACTGAAGCAGCTTCTCAGCTAGGTCTGCATCTTTGGATTCTGCAGCATATTGCATAGCATCCTACAGAAAAGGACAACAGTTATGCTTGACCCTTGCTCTACACCTTATGCACACCTATCGCTAGCTAGAAGTGGGTATTTGGCATTCCATAATGCATACCTTACCTTCAAAATCAGGCATGTTCTGTAGAAGCCAAGCTACGTTACGTAAACTCAGTTAAGTCCTCTTGTTTTGAGGCAACCCAGATACTAACATTATCCAATAGGCTTTCCTTAAGTACTTGAAGTGATTTAATGAGATTGTGCTTAGATTTGTAGCAGAGAAGAAACATTCTTTCTGATATCCCACCTACCTCACCATCAGATGTTAAGGATTACCCAGAGCAAAAGAGATTATTGCATCAACTGCTTGCTATGTGGCAAGACAGAAGACTATTTGCCAGCTGTCCTACAGAGTAGGCTGAAACTGGCCCATGTGAACTCACTACAGGCTTGAAGTGATCGTGTAATCATGTTTCATCTGTGCCCTTATAAGGGAGTTAAGTCTTAGTTCAATGGAAGATGCTCCATACCGATATGGAAAACTGTACAGATGCCATGGACTGATATACACAGATCTCCAAGCACAGGGTAACATTATAAAATTAGATTTAAGATATATAGTCAAAATTGCAAACACTTGCACTCTGAGAGCCCTTCCTTGAACTTCAACTAATGGGCTAAGATGAATTAGAACTCCATATTTGAAACTAACAAAACACATTCAACATCCAGGAGATCTACGCTTCAGACTTCTTTTTGACAGCCAGGGAGAAAGGCTGCATTAACTCACCTTATACAGACGGTCTTTCTTGCATAGCTCCACGCTCTGTTTCCAGCGGTTATTACCCTTATACAAGTATGCTGCAATACGCCTAAATTCAATTAGCTCGTGCTTTTCCAGACGCTGAGCCAACGTTATGTTATCAAAGTTGTCATAGGCATCAATGGAAGCTCTCAAACCCTGTTTGAGAGAGAATTGTTACGAGTGCTTCCAGATGGTAGCAGGTAAGAACTACAGTAGAGAAGCATCTAAGCATGGTGCACAAGTGTTCAGGTGCTGCCAGCTGGACGTTGATACTAGGGCTACAGCTTGTTTACCCTGTGTATTTCACACATCTCTCAAAAAGATGATTTTTAACAAAGCAAGATCCTAACTCAATCATAGTGGCGTCACTTAACAGAACAGGAAACCTTAGCAGACAAAGCATATCTTCCAAATAGCAGCCAACGGGGCCAGAAGCAAACCCGTTTACTGAAGTGTTGCCCAGTAGAGTACCCATCTGATATTGACTTTTGTGAAGTCTATTCCAAGAAAAACAATTGTGGCATCTGCTTTGTCTGCAATTCATCACAGTGTCTCAAGATTCCTGCCTGCAAAGGGCCTGATTTCAACCCCAACACACTGCATTGCAGAAGCTACCTTCTACTCAAGGGAATTACTCAGTGTCAGTTGGGGAACAACCAAACTATGACCTCTTTTTGTTGGAGAAAGAGGAGCCTAGCTCAGGCCTAGCAACCTATTTTGTGTGGCTCACCTGGTAGTCTTCCTCCTCTGTTAAAAGGTCATTTAGAGCTTCATTAACGCCTTTGTTGTTGTGGTTCTGGACTGAACGCAGATAAGGCTTTACTAGAAGTAGCTGATTAACCTGGAATTAAGATGATTGCAACAAGATGAAGTATACCAATTCCAATACTTCATACTCCTGAAACAAGTTCTCAGTTGTTATGACAAGAGTTTGCACTTACTGTCAGGTCCCTTCAGGTACAGCATCTTGTACTGCCAGAACTAAAATAAAACATCTCCTGGGCCAGTTATGCTATCTCTTCCAGCGTTTCCCATATCAAGCCAGGATTAGGCTGTTTCTCAGTCCTTTATACTGGAGGCAAAGCCACCCAAAAGATGCCAATCCTTTTTCCAGCCAGGGACTAGAGTGTTTTCACTTGAGCAAGATGAGATCTTATTCATCTACCATCTTCCAAACTCACCTTTGAGAAAAAATTGACTGTCCTGGTGTGATCCAGTCGTGGAGATAATACAAGCAGTAGATCATTGATCAACAGAGGCTTGTAGTCTAAGTAGAACTGCAAGGCTTTGTAGTACAGCTCCACATTGGCTACCTGCACGGTTAGACACTAGTCAGTACTTCAAACACGAGTAAGCCTAAGGTGCTTATTAGTTTGGATCACTTAACTCAGCACAAGGTATATCTGACTTTAAAAGGAAACGTACGGTTTTATTTAGAGTCCAGAAGTATTACACTTACAGGTAGAATTCTTGTTCGATCTTACGACTGCTTCTTCTGCCATCTGCTTCCAGAAACAGTGAAGTCACAAGCTACCAGGGGTAGTGCAGACCAATTTTAACTCACCTACAGTTAAGAGATCCTGGCACAGGCAGCCTACTAGAGTTCACGTGACCGTCTGCTGAACTCCTAAAGCCAGCAAAGGCTGTAGTCTTAACATGTCTTTAAGTTGTTGCCTTGAAACTCATAGGATCGATAAGAACACGTTCAGTTTCAAATCTTGTCTGAACTGTTCATCAATTCACTATTCTCTGCTACGTTCATGGGACCGCCTAACGCAATTCTCCCACTGAAACAGCTAGAAGCGTTTGCAGACATCTTTCAAGAACAGTCACAGCCTCAGACTGACAGCAGTCAGCTCAAAGGTACCGAGGAGGTTCTGCCTCTTGCTTGTGACCTATATGACCTTGAACAGTGTCCAAATATATCCTGTGCTAGCTGCTGTCACTCAACAGAATGTGTTGTAAAGCAGAAAATGAAAAGGTGTAAGATTACATCAATTCTTGTGCTAAACTGATTGGAAGTTGTTTTATGTACAGCAGGAAAACTGAGCAGTAGCTTAAGCAATCCCAATTGCACAACAGACTTGCTGTTTAGAATTTTTGCCTCTGTTCTGAAAGAAACTTTCAGCACTTCAAGTTAACTATTTACTTACCTTGGCAATTATGTCTTTAAACTGCCCTTCTTTCCAGGCATCAGTAGGATGATTCATCATAGTAATTATTGCGTTGTCATACTCCTCATACTTGTCATACAGGAATACAAGTTCTGCCCAGAGATGAGCCTGTTCTGCAGCTCTAAGCACCTGATAAAAGAAAAAAAAATCAGTGAGTTTGATTCACCGAGAGCTTCACAACTTCACATACAGCGTAGCTACTTTACTGCATACCTTTGGAATATTAACTCTAGACCAGAAGAGCTCCAGATGTTCCCTCATTTTCTGAGGCTTAAATTTGGAGTATAAAATTGCAAGTTCAGTAAACATTCCCATATGAGCACGCTCTAGGCCCAAGGCGGCTTCCAAAAGGGCAATCAGTTCTTCAAAGTAGCCACGATCCTGGATGTTAGAAAATAAGAATTCATTGCAAGTTCATGACCAGCTGGCACTTAAAGCTTGCTAAAATGCATATTTAACTGAATTCAACATGCTTTGCTTTGCTCTCCAAGTGAGAGTGCTTAGACTTGCAAGACACGATTCCAACGAGACAACAGAATTGTTGAAGGAGGGACAACGAGAAAGAACTATGACCACTTTACTAGCAGATACAAGTATGCTGTCTAGAGTATTCTAGGATATTAACAGTCATCTAACCTGATAGTAACTGATCAGCTCTTCAAGTTCATCAGCATGGATGACTATGTGTAAGCCACAGATCTGTGCCAAGCGGAATTCTTTCCCATCCACACAGGCAAAGCATACCTATAATGAGAGTTAGCAAATAGCCAGTTAACAGGAGAATACTGCAATGCTTACTTAATCTCCTTATATCAAAGTTAATTAGCAAAACTTCACCACATTTGAGACTTATGTACAGTTCAAAATAGGTATTTCCATAACGCTTGCTCTAGAATTAAAACCTCTGCCATTCATTTTACACTGTTTTGAAATGAGGCTTTATCATCTTGGGCAAGAGGACAGCTTATAAAGCTACAAATGTACTCTGTAGCCAGAAATAGTAAGCTACTATCAGACCTAATTGAACATAGCTATGAAATAACTCTTCTTTAATTCGCACATTACTGGCAGAGCAAAGGAGTCCAGTTACGCTTTACTGCAACAGTCAGAAGCAATAGTAGAGGACATTCTGCAGAATATTAAAAAACCCACGAGTTTAAGTTACCTCCTTCCAAGTCCTTGTGCTGTTGGCTTTGCGACCACTATCCACAGCCGCCTGATACTCTCCAAGGTGCACCAAGGTAGATGCCAGGCGAGCAAAGTTAGATACGTTGTTATAGAGTAATTTCGCCGCTTCATACATACCCTCTTCATAACAGCGATCACCAACCTGGATTAGGAGTTCAAGGTCAACAAAGGTAACAGCCAGAACAGGGCAGGGTGTGTGTGTGTGTGTGTGGTGTCAGCTAAACAGCAAGTCACGTATGGAAACTGTGGGTCAAGACATACCTGTTGTATGTGGGCATTATTAGGGCCACTAATAAACTCCTCCAATTCTGACAGACGATTAGTTTTTGCCAAAGCAAATATAAGTTCTGTTTCTACATAAGACTCTCTAGCCTTCTTCCTGGCCATCTGCAAAAACTTGACTAGGTCCTCCCAGTTATCTTGAAGAGAGAAGAAATATTTAAGATTATCTATTTAGTCATCCTGTATTGCTCACCTTGCCTGCCTTAGGAACAGTTTTCAGTGGTAGTCTCAAAGATCTCCTCCACCATGATACTAAGCCATTTGCATTTGGGCTGAGGAATTCCCTGCTAAACACCAAGTCACCTTCACATAAGGTTGAACTTCTTGCAACTATCCTCCAATCCAGTTGGCAAGCAATTCTGCCACACATAGCTAAACAAATACATACTTGGCTATATTTTAGATGATAACAGTCCAAATTATCTCCACATGAAGATTTATCTTTGGTGTAGGAACAGAGACAAGCTTGTTGACAGGAATCTCACTAAACACTGACTCATCCATTCCACATACTGACTGCTCTCACTTCCTCTGAAACAGAACTCATAAGTCTCAAGAATCCCTGCTGCTTGATGGAGATGCAATTCATATCTAAACAATCTTAAGTTTGAGTATGCTCTGCCTTACCATTTCTATTAGCTGCTTGAACAACTTCCATGTAGGCAGATGGGTCATCTGCTTTTATATAGGAGTCAATGGCTTCTTTCACCAAGTCCTTCTGGAGCTGTGCTCTGGCTAGCTGGCTCCATACCGCTGGTTCGTTACACCTCTCTGCAAACTCATATGCACGGTCTAAGTTGCCAATGTGCTCAATCAGCACCTGTTTGAAATAGAAGTTGCAAGTTACAAACTGAAGCTTTATAACATTGTCCTTTCTAACAAAACTCTTCCTTCAAGCGCATAAGCTGTTCTGTGTAAGCAATACAAAGCTAACTGCTTTTGGAACAGCTGTTTCTGTCTAATAGAGGCATCAAGAACAAGACTCTCGTTACTACTGTTTCTCCTCTACCTTACACAAGTTAGTAACGCTAGCCTAAAGACAATGCCTAGTAGCATTTGCTTCTCCTGCACTTTTTCTACTTTTCTCCAAGGTAGTTACTCTGAATCAAATGCAGCACACACACCCCAAGTATATCCTGCACTACTCCAACATTTTTTAATTACTTTAACCTTTGAAGTCAGTATTTTGACTTTGCTTTGTTATTCTTTGCACATAATCCCACTCCTTGAGAATCAATATACCAGTACACTTCCCATTCTCTATATTAGTAGCATTCTATACCTTCATGCAGGAACTACACCTCACCTGAATCGCTGAAGTATTAACATCAAATTTTCTAAATATAGCAAAGGCTTCTTCATATAGCTCATTGCTGATGGCAATGTTAGCGATATCTGGGGCATCATAATTATCCAGACGGTTGATGTATTCCATCACACGAGTGCGGTCAGCCTTAATGGCAGTCAAGATCAGCAGATTCTGGAGATTCCTTTGGTTAACAGAAGGCAGAGGCTATAAGCAGTGCACAGTAACACCTGTTCAAGTGACATGTATCGTACATGCAAAGAAGTACACCTGCTTGATGTGAAAAAGTAACAACCTTTCACCCCCAGATTGAGAAGTACTGATAATTGCTTTCTGAAAGAAATCACTTCCCAATATCATCATTCCCTCAACACATCACTGCAAACGGCACAGTGTGAACTAGCTCTGTTCTTAAAGCACAGAGCACTTCAATTATACACATCTAAGAGTGCGTATATCCTCCAACCAAGAGGCCCAAAAATTACTTGGGTCACTTCACGACCTAGACAAAGGCACTAAATAGGCTAAACTTGTGGACAAAACTCTCCTCTTACCTGTGTTCACTGAATACAGAATTATCCAAGACAATTTTTTCCAATAACTCAATCAATTCATTAGGCAGGTCAGCAGTCATGAAAGCTTTCACAGTTACAGAAACCTCCTCTGGATCCTGAGTCTCTGATAAAGCTGTTTGGACAACCTAGATTTGAAGACAGGGAGGTATTAAGTGTTTTTCCCAAATGAGACATTTGCCAACCTGTTCCAGTGAATTACGACTTCAGAATTTTGAGAGTATTTTGTCACAGACAGCAGAAAGAGCTATTTCTGCACCATCAAAGTCTCACCTTGGGTCTGTATATGGAGCAAATTCACCTGAGTCATGTCATTCCACAGGACAGAAATAATAACTTACTGGTAACTACATTTTCTGAACCGTGAAGGTCAGAGCTAATTATTGCCACTCAAGTTTCTGTATGGTTGAGCTGGGGCCTCAAGGGGATACAGATACTTCAGTGACCCATAATGTTTCTGAGACATCCTGAGGTGTCCTCATACTGAACGTTTAGCATTTGTGCTGTACCTGATCAATAAGCTGCCGTCTGAATGGATTGTTTTCTTCCAGAACATTTGCCCAGAGCTCAGGGTCCTTCCTGCGCACCAGATAGCGAGCCTCACTCTTAAACAGTGAGTTCTCATTGCAGACCTGAAGGAGAAGTTACAAATATTGGTGTTAATGCTAAAGGTTAGTACCACAAGACAGGTTTAACTAACTATGAATCAGACAGTCTAGAAGACTGGCTAGAACTAATTGCTCACCAATGCTAAATGCCACAGACAAGTTCTTACCCAACCTCTGATCTGGAAGGCTCATGGAGAAGGTCTCCAGCAGAATTTCTATAGCTTCTCTTGGCTTTGCCCAACACACAAATACTGTGACAGTGGCTTCACAGTAACTATTTGCTTCTGTTTGAAGTGAAGACCTGCAGAAGCCTGAAGAACTTAAATTTTAAATCTAGAAAGGGAGACGATTGCCTGGGCAGTGTTAAGTAGCGAACTGAGGAATGGTGCTGGCGTTTACAGCTAGGAACAGGCTATGTATTTAGTGTCGTTAACTCTACGCTAACAGTTTTCAGAGTAGCAAGTAGCTTGGGTTCCCCCCTTAAAGTGTTGAGGGTACAGAATAAACGTGGAATCTCCTATAACATCGCAGCAAAGAAAAGTTATGAATTATGATCCTATTAGTACCATTAGCTTCAACTCCCAACTAGAAGAGTAGAAACCCAAAGGACCTATTCCATCTTCTAGCAACTGGTCATATTTTATGAATATCCAAGTTAGGTCTTGGAATCTCAAGTACTTTGCTGTAAGAAAATTAATAGTAGCATAAATTTGCATTCCATTGTATCTCGCTTCCCTATTAGTTGCAGGAGTTGAGCACTCTTCTAGGAGGCAATATCTCAAGAATAATTTTTACAATAGGAAGACCTTTTCATTGTGACCACAAACTGCTCAGAACACCAGTTCAAGGAATAAGCTGGTACTGACAGGCTTCTGTGGTTAACCAGAATGTTCAAGCTCATCCTAGCAAAGTTTCCTAGTACAACAACAACTCAAAATCACCTTCATACGCTGAAATAAAAAAGGCAAATGTAGCCAGCTGGGTGGTGGTTCTGTATTTATTTGTGGGGTTGAATTTTTTCTTTTTTAAAACAGCTACAGAGGAGGTATTGCTTCAAAAATAGCTGCTTCAGGCTGGAAAGTCACTCACTTTGAGCAGCAAGCCTAGATCATATCACCATTCTAACACTCACAGGATAGGCCTTGCCTATTTTTTGGCCTATATTTGCAAGCATTTACTTGCTTGCAAACAGGGCAAAACCAAGCTAATTCTTATCCCTACACAGCTAACACGCTTTGTGTATACTAGTGTGGAAGTGTAGGTAGGAGGGAAAATGTTTTCTTTCTTGGCAGCCACCAGCACCACAATCTGGCATTAAGCTCTGCTGTTCAGTTTGAGGCTGAGACGTGTTTGGAGAACCTCAGGAATTTCACTTGCCCTTGAACTTCCAAGGGAGGTTCTAGAAATCAATATGCTTAAGATAAGAGAGGAATGCTATGAGAATAAGTCCGAGCAGTTTGACTGTCAACACTTATTTTCCTCATTTATAGTTAAGTATTGGAGCAACTTTAAGGGTCACCTCAGCAAGGGAAAAGGACAAGTCCCGTTATGGTTTCAAGGAAGTTTGTCCTCCTCCTGTAGGGACATGCTGGATGACAGTCTGTCCCTTCTGCCAATCAAGTGCTCATGGCTAAAAAAAAAAAAATTTAAAAAAAAATCCCCCCCCCCCTCCCCCAATCAAATTAACAAAGGTTTAACAGCAGGCATATTCGTTAGGTGGGCCAAATAAACAATTAATTCCGAGCAGAGTCAGTGGATGAAAGACATGAATGGCACCTTAAAGTTGCAGAGTTACACAGTTTTAGTTTTGACATATAGCATAAGAGTTCTTTTCATCGGCATAAAATGCCTCCCTCAACTCCTAAGCAAGACTACAAGACAGGATTCTTCACGTGTCAGACAAATAGCCAGCTAGGCTTACACTTCAGGCAGCAAGTAGTTCTTTAACACATTTATAACTGCAGTTTTGCTAACCTTTATGAGCTCCAGGTCACATTGTCCCCTCTCATAAGCAACGCAGGCCAGATGAGGGTCTCTCTTTTCACAATATTTGCCAACTACACGGCTGTCATAGTAAGGATTCTCACGAAGGAACCGCTCCGGATTGTTATTACTGTCAATGTAGATTTTGGCCAAGGCATTATGAGTCGCAGGTTCTTCACAGCCTTCATGAATCCTTGATTCAAGCCATGGCAACAGCAACTTAAGCCTTCGAAGAAGCAAACATTTTAAGTTTATAAGTCACACCGAGGTACGCTTGACAGCTATCCTTAAATACCTGGTCTTCCCTTCAAGCAAGTCTGCTGGTCAGTTTAAAAGCAGACAGAGACTAGCCAGTAATTTTTAATGAGTTGAAGTGAGTGGAGGTCAGATCTGCAGTTTAACATCAGGGAGGGTTGCAGATGCCACTAGTTTTGCAGTCTTTCCTTTCAAATCCTGTTCAATTAGCTGGTTCTTCATGTTTAAGCCATTTTTTTATTTTACAGGTAACTATAAACTACTTACAAGCTGCTGTTACAAGACTGTCAAGACAGTTTTATCCAGATTTACTCTAAATGTACACCCCATAGTTGATTGTACAGGAAGCATTCAGAAGCCATATTTGTTCATCATGTCGTGCTATCAGGCATTCCTATATGGGCCAAACAATCAAGAAACCGACAAGCAGAACTAAGCTGCTTTTCCATGAAGAAACATAAAACAATTCCGGTATTGTATCATTCAACAGAACTACACCCAACTCAATCTGGATGTATACCAAGGTCAATAAAGCCCATCTACAAGGTGCATTTTCATTACCGATTTCTTTTTTCCACTTCAGCCACCAGCTCATCTGTTGAGAACTGGCCTCTGACCACCATAATCAAATTCTTAATGACATCTTCAGAACAGTCCACATCAAGAAGCCCTCCAACCACTGCTGGTATACGGCTAGGATTCACCTAGAATAAGCCACCATCATTAGAATTAGCTATGAGCATTACTAATAACCTATCCCCAGTCTTCCACATGGGATAGTTTTAGTTAATTTAAACTACACTTTAGAGCAATGAGTTTTAAGTTACTAATACATTTGTATATACACTCTAGGAAAAACTACAGTTAAAAGTTTGTAATAGAGGCTGATTGAAGAGCCTCTGCATTAGGGATGCAAGCATAAGAAGCATAGCAGATTCTGCGTGTCTCCTGAAAGGTTAAGTTCCTTCTAAGAAAGAAAGAGCAAGAGCTATAAACTGGATTCTCCTTACCTTCTGTACATAGATCTCTATATACTTCTGCAGGTTATTGCGATACAAGTAGAGCACCAGGTCATGAACAAAATCAAACCGATCACAGACAATGATCAGAGGAAGCTGGTCTGTGAGCTTTGCCTCCTGTATTTTGTCGAGAGAAAAAAAAAAAAAAAAAAAAAAAAAAAAAAAAAAATAAAAAAATCAACCACCATTTGCTGAAGCATTTTCAGGGCAGGAAGGTCTGACCAAGTTCCCTTAGCACTAGAAGTCACTTTACATTCAGGTTTAAGACTGCCAAGCAGAAAATTGGTTTCAAAAGCAAGGTACCCACTATGAACACTGCATGGCCACTCTGTCAGTTGAGTTTTAAGTTTAGGCTCTTCATGAAGTAAAACATTAGGCCCACACCTGTAGCTTCAAAATGACTATCAATTCACATGTCGATACAGTAGCCAGTTGCTGGGCCAAGAACTTAATGCAAAATGAAGCGACGTTAAAATTTCATTTTACCAGTCACAAAGCATGCAAAGTATTTTACATACTGGTTGACTCCAGTTTTAATAAACTTTGACCAGCTAATATCTTTGATAAGGCTCCTGCTGAACACTTCAGCATAGTTTTTCCTTCTGCCAACCTGGATTCACCTATTGTTAGACAACAACACATTCATCAGTTTAGATATATCATACAGCCGAGTTTTAAAGGAAGGGTAAATGTGGGCTTGTTTTCCCAGAAATAGCCTAGAAGGACCTATTCTATGCATAGAATAGCATCAGACTTCTATCCCACCTACACAGTAGGCTACTCACAGCCATGCCAGCTAAACCTTGAGTTGTTACTTCCCTCCATTAGAAGGCTGTAGTTCTGCTGCTAAGCAAAACAGAGAGAACTGCACAATTCACTGGACAGAATATTTACCTTCAGAAAGTTCTTCACCCGTTCTGGGTTATAGCAGTTACTTTCACGGCAGATTCTTTCCACTTCCTTTATCTGACCAGTCTTGCAAGCTGCTTGGATGTACTTGAAGTGAACATCTGGATCCTGGCTGAAGTTTACAATGGAACCCAAGAAATAGAACAGTCCTAGAAAGAGTCACATGTTTTTAGCAACATAATTAGAAGCAGAAGTGAAGCAAGTGCAGACTGTTACAGGCTTCAGCTTGTGCCTTAGTTCAACCCTGCTGAGACCATACCTTTCATTCAGCTGCAGGAAAAAACAGAAGTATTTTTATTCCCCTCTTTCAGGTTTTATCCTTCTTTCTGATCTTTACTTGAGAGGGCTATGAAACTATCTAGAGCAAAGCTACCCCTAGAACTCACTGTGATGAGCTCACTCTGATAAATGCATCCTAAGGTCCAGCCATGTGACAAGTAGCGCTCTCATAAGAGCTACAGTCCTTACTATTAGCTTCAATCAAGTAGTGCCTCCAAGCAAGCCGCTTCCTTCTAATACTGTACCTTCATAGCTTTTGAAAGATTCAAATAGCTCCACAAGAGACTGTGTACCAAGCTGCTCATGGTATTTAGAAGCAACTTGTACACAGAGCTGTAGGTTTTGCCTAATGTTGGCTGACAGCATGGCACGCAAACACTCCACAGAGTCTTCAACTGACAGAGAGCCAAAGAAGTTCACAAGCCACTGCAAAGAGAAAGAAATTTTACGTAGTAACTTATACAGAATTTGAACTGACTTCTAAAATGTGGCAACTAGCCAGAGTTTCTACCTCAGCTACTACAGGAGTCTCCCAGGCTCTAATACCAAAGACTTTAAAAGAAACACGCTCACCATCTTTACAGCTACAAAAATGCAGTTTGGAAGCAGGATTTTAAATACCCACCTGGGAAACCGAGGTCACCTTCAAGCCATCAAAAGCACAGATTATGATTTAATCATTACCTGGACAAACGTTCTTCAATCACAGCTACTTGTGCTACTTCAGTACCTACAAACCATCACAAAAGCTGCAGGAATTCTAGCCTTTACTTTCTTACTCTGTACAACAGACTTACCTCGGGATTCAAGAGGTGGGTGTGAACGACAGCACGCTTAATATCATAGAGATCTGTGTAGTGCTCCAAAGCACGCTGGAGCAAGCCTGCTTTTTCACACAACTGGGCAATATGAGCTCGATCATAGTGCGTAAACATTTGGTTTCCAAGAATGGCATCTGCAACCTAGGAAGTAAAATTTCATATTCAGACTGTCAGAGAACACACCAGTTCAGCCTAAGAGTTGTTGAAAAGTCACACCGGTGACTCAAGTAGTAGTCTTTGACATTGCTAAACTACTTATAGGTATCGGTATCAGACATCGTATTCTGATGCAAGCCTACTACCGTCTCTCCTGCACTTTTTGGAAAAACTAGGTTAAGAGGTCTTACCTGGGGGGCATGAATCAAATTCATTTCCAGGAGACGAGTCTGAAGGTGGCCTTCTGCAGGGCGGTTATTTTTCAGGGCATCCAACAGAAAGGAGGTGCACTGCTGAATAAGACTGTTCTCCATGAACACATCCACGATCTGCTGAGATTGGTCAAGTTAGAAAACAGGGTCTATATACACACACATATACAATAGATGTATATATATATTTATATATATATACACACACGTACACACATACTAATGGCCTGGCTAGAAAGGCAGCTCATCGCAACACCTAGCACACTATATTCCCTTTGTTTTCACAGTATTATTACCATGGTAACAGACAAGTTTCACACTTTGTTTTGTTTTTCTGTAGCACGCAAGAAGCACGTTACTTTGAGGTATTATGCCAGATTTTGCCACTCGCTCTATTTAGTTTTAACACAGCATACAAATCCTTCTCTCTTGTTAGAAAATGTTTAAGCAACTATTCCAAGTAGCTTTGATTATTTAATAATGCAAATTGTTGCCTCATTTCTCTATTTAACCACAAGCAACCACTGGCAGCCAGCATTCCGCTTAGGTTTATTTTTTCATCTTCCCGTAAATTCTCTGCATGGAAAGAGTTAGCGTATGCTCCACTAAAGCCAACAGCAGGAGAGTAACACTCTATTGTTTAGACTAAGACTCTGACAGATTCACTATCGATGTTACAGTACTAAGCCAGAAAGCTTCCACAAGAACTTGAGAGCACACTTGCCTCTAAAGACTTGACAGTACCCAAACCTGACTAGAATACTTTAGTCGCTTTTCTAACCAAGCCAACAAGAGACCCGAACTGGCCTTACCAGTCCCCAAAATGGTACTATGCTATTACCTCTGTCTAGACAGAGACCAGTACTCTTGTTGTAGGCATCACCTGGTTAATGTTAGCCAGTGGCTCCTCATCCTGTACCAGCATCTGAGAGAACTGCAGGCCTTGCTCTGGATTGACTCTCATCACGCTTCTCAGTAAGAAGATCCAGTCTGGCGTATAGCCGACCTAGAGATTTCAGAAACAGTCACACGTCTGTGAAGCTTTACACATCTTTTAAGCCTTCAGATTCTTCAGATAGGTACTGTGAACTGATATGAGGTTGCTACACTCATCCCCCTTCTTCCAGGGATTCTCAGACAAAAGCATCGCTTATCTGTTAACACAAATTCAGTATTCACTTATGTAGTAACTGAACTTGTGCCAGGCCACTTCTCTTGCTAGGTCAGAAAACTGCTAGGAACAAATCTTTCAACAGTCTTAAGGCACTGTCTACCAAAAAAGGTCTTAAACTTACAAGTGGCCATCAGACAAATTGTTTTGCCATCTGTCCCAAACAGACAAACAAAGTATGAACTCAGGAAGAAAATTATCTTTATTTTCTAGAATAACCTTGAGCCAGTCCATTAATTTGATATGTTTGTAAAATTCTGGATATTCTGAATTCCATTTTTTTCAGACTGCTCAGACCTTAGTCATACATTACGATTTGTGCTATGACAATGAAGAAAATATTGTTTCTCAGTCTTACCTACTTCTCAGTTTTAAGTGACAGGAGTCAAACTTCTCTCACGGAAGACAGCTTGAGAATGTACACATTAAACATAAGATAGAGTTTAGCAGTTTGTGACAGACAACTTTACCTTTTTAGCATACAGCACTATTTTCTGGAATTGACCAGTTTCAGCAAAGCACTGAATCACTTTGTTTGGCACGTTAGCACGAAGATAAACACTGAGTGCAAGGGTTGGGTCAGCTGTCTTCACCAAGTCTCCCAGCTCCTCCGAACACTCCAGCTGAAGACAGAAGTGGTATTTTGTCAAGCAGAATTCAGATGTAGCATCAACAAAAGTATTGTTCACACACAGTTGTTGCAAGGCAACAAAATTAAGCTAGTGTCCTCATCGAGCCTACCTTGTCTTCCTTCAGCCACTTCTCCAGAAGCTGCTTGCGGCCCTGCTGTAGGACAGGGCGACAGAGCTCCAGAGACTCAAACTTGTTCAGCTGTCCCTGGTCAAGCAATATTCCAAAGTACTGCAGCAGCGGAGAGGCTTGCCCAGGCTGAGCTGGTACACTCTGGAACTTCCTGATTGTATCACTGGTACGGAGAATTCCCTGAAGAGGTACAAGATAGAGACAGACAATGTTTTATTAGTGAAGGCTGAACAATATTAGTACAAAACTAGCTGCACACTGAAGGATCTACTCTTAAGCCTTCAAGGTGGAGATCTTCATCAAACCAATGACATTCTAGCAAGAAGTCATTGGCCACAGCAAGACCAGTTGGAAAAGTATAGCAAATGCTCCTTTATGGACACAGGAGAATGTATTAGTCAGAACAACCACCAGACTGCAGAGAACTAAGTCTCGCATTGCAGCACTTCAATTTTTGAATGTCATGTACTGAAATGCAAGTGAGTTAAGCAAGTCCACTAAGCAAAGGCAAGTCCCGATGACTTCTAAACTTCACCTTTGGAGTTATTTACCTTTGGTGCAGATGCGGCTACTTTAGCCGCATCTGCGTAGCTTCCTTGAGCGAACAGCGTGTTGAACTTCCTGGCAAATAATTCCTCTGCCCCAGCCAGATTACTACGTATAGCCATACGAAGTCCCAAGTCAGGATTCTGGAGCACATTCGTAGCGTAGTTCACTATGTTGTCTTCCTCAACACATACAGAAAGCACCTAGAAAGGACAAAATGCATATTGAGGAGTACTGTCCTTTGCTATAGTACAATGAAGTATAGCAACCAAGTGGCTGTGCATCCCATCAGTGAAATAGTAGATTATTTAAAAAAAAAACCAAGCTCCTCCCCAAGCAGTTCTGTACGAGGAGAGGTTAAAAAATGACTAATCAAATATTTACTTGCTCCTTTCCATGACATTTGTTGCATCAAGTCACTCGTTAGGCATATTATATTCCATCTGAGCTTTAGAAGGCTCAAAAACAGAATGCTGGATTTGTTACCTGTCCTTTTTTGTTCACACCAATAATGCCTGAGGTAGGTTCGTGAGGAGCTGTGACAAAGATAGTATCAGCACTAATACGGTTCATGTAGATGCACACTCCAGACTCCAAGTCATACATGTGAATATATCCATACTTCGTGATCAGGTAAATAACTCCATGCTTAATCCCAATCTGCCAAAAGATGAGTTTTTATTAGCGAAGACTAAGACTGTAACAGTTAAGACAGCTGCCATTAGACAGTAGTGCAGTGACATGCCTTTGCACTGACATTAATAATAAGTACAGCTGTAGACTTCTTACAGATTCCAATTGTCTCTTATAGCAAAAGCACTGTAGATGAAATGCCACTTTCACATGAAGCTACATCAAGCACCATAATATTCTCATCTAGAACTCTGAACATCAGTAGGAAGTTCAATAGCCAAAGGGACATCAGAAACATTCTTCCAGAAGACACTACTGAGGTTATTTTTGGGTTGGTTTTATTTGGTTTTGTTGTTGAAGGGAGGGGGTTTTGGTAGGAGTTCTGTTGGGGCTTTTTTTTTTTAAATACAACCTTAAGTTGACTTATCTAGACAAGTACTGGAACAGCCTATATATTTGTCTTTGAGTAACTGTTTTAATGTCCAGGTTACCTCCCAAAGCCTCTCCCAGAACTAGGAGGAATGACAGCAATGCCTTGGTAGACAGCATTCTTTATGACAGAGATGGCAGCTACAGAGTTCATTTTTTCAGGGCCAAGCATCAAAAGTTTACCTGCATTGCCACAGGAAAGTCTGTCTGTGCCTCAGGTGGAAAAAACACATCAACAGCTTTTTTAACAAATGGCTGATTTCCAGTGGCTGGCTGACCTACTTCAATTATGTGTAGCTAGGAAGGAAAAAGTACATGTCACAAGATTGTCTGCAAGTACAGCCACATGAAATAAGTTCCTCTCTTGAGATACGCTACTGAAGTCATCTACCACACTTGGCTGATGAATATCGGCCCAGTCCTGAACCAACTCATCTGGGGTGCTGCGCTCCAGATATTTATCAGAGGGATGGGACAAGTTTTCCAGAACTTAAAGCCAAAACCAGAAATAGCTTGTTAAAAAAAATTATTCATGCTTTCTATGAAAGCAGACTGAACTTCTATTCAAGACACTTGTTCAGGATGTTTTGAGTGAGACTTCTGACTTCATCCACAATTCCTGCAGGGCAAGACTAGCAAACTCAAGACTTTACCTCACCTCTTCACAGATTGCTCAATATTTGTAGAACATTCAACCACTACTAAATTCCACTATCAGATCAACAGAAACAATGTACCTACAGTACTAAGGTTTATTTAGTATCTTTCTGCACCAAATTCAAGATGCAAGAGGCTGCTTAATGACTTTTACTTTCATGCACACTTTATGCTTTAACATCCTGAGCTCAGTTCTCGTTGCATCCACATTTGTTCTTATGTCTAAGTTTCACCCAAGCAAATTTGTTCTGTTTCTATCCTACTAAAAGCAAGCATTTTGATCCTGACCAAATAATGCTGTGCACGTGGCTGTCCTGAACTGCTCTTCGGAGAGAGTACGCTAAACTGAAGTTCTATTAGTATTGAGTTCTGCTACAGCTGAACATGAAAACAGCTCCAGGCTTTACCTTGCCCCCTGCGGGACTCCTCACGGCAAAACAGAACAGCGTAGAAGGTTTGGCATTCCCCTCTATTTTGAATTCTGCAAAAGCTGCTGCATGGCCTTCTATAGGCTGGGAGACTTTTCTGTCAACTGAGTACAGCTGCATTGCACCAACGACACGATTTTGCTAGGAAAAAGAAGAAAGATCAGCTTTTAAAGGTAGAATTTCAAATGTTTATCACAAGATCTTTGGGACAGTAAACCAAAAGGTAGCAAATGCCTCTCATTCCCTCCTCCAGTGCTTTAATCCCATTAAAAAAATCAGGTTATTCCTATAAACAAAAGATATTATTGAATTTTTGATCTATAGAGGCCAAAGTTAAGAAACTACAGCAGCTATTAAGTGCAGTGGGGCCATGGCTCTCCCGACTGTTTTCATAGCATGCTGTTACGAGGTCACTTACCTGTGCTGAAATTCCTATCAGCAGCAGCCATTTTTGGTGTTCATCTGTTCTGTAATTGATGATTTGGCAGCCCGCAAGGCTAGCGTGCCTGTCAAACATCTTTTGGGGTTGGGATTCTCCCTCCATGCTCCAGTGGTAGACTGCTGTCTCTGTCACCAAGGCAACTGTATTCACTGATATCCATTTCCAGAAGATCACTTCCTCTGCCATTGTGTGGGCTTTCATTTTACTTTTCATCTCGATGTTAAAGATTTGAAGTGTTTTCCCAGCTAGTGTAACAAAACGCAAGAAATATCACAGATAGATTACCACAATCAGCATCCTGTAGTTTGCTTGTTTACAAATACCCTGTTTAACCCACTATTCCAGCGACATTACAGACAGGGTTAGCGATCTGTCACATCTGAGTCTCCTCTTATACTTGACTCTTATCAAATAGAATCCCCTCCCCCTACCCAACACCTCTTCCACCCCTGAAGCAAGAAAGTCTATTTCTTATCGACCCTTACATGGACATTCCAACAACTGTCAAGCAGAGACATTTTAATTAACTATAAACTGTAGTAAAAAGACAGTCCAAGCTACACAGCTTGTATAAACTCTGGTTTAGGTAGCAGCACTGGTATACGAAGCTATAGGTGTTCAGTACATGTCATTCATGATAATTAACAGAATCACAGAATTGTCAGCTGGAAGGGATCTCAGAGATCATCTAGTCCAACTCCCCTGCTAAAGCAGAATTGCCCAGAGCACATCACTCAGATCTGTATCTAGGTGAATCTTGAAGATCTCCAGAGAAGGCGACTCCACACCCTCCCTGGGCAGCCTCTTCCAGGGCTCTGGCACCCTCACATCAAAGAAGTTTTTTCTCATCTTTGAGTGAAACTTTCTATGTTCCAGCTTGTGCCTGTTGCCCCTCTCCCTGTCACTGGGAACCACTGAAACGAGTCTGGCTCCATCCTCCTTCGACCCACCCTTTAGATACTCGTAAGCATTAATAATGTCTCTCCTCAGCCTTTTCTTCTCCAGGTTAAAGAGTCACAGCTCTCTCAGCCTTTCCTCATAAAGATGATGTTCCAACTCCATAGTCATCTTTGTTGCCCTATGCTGGACTCTCTCCAATAGTTCCCTGTCTCTCTTAAACTGGGGAGCCCAGAACTAGAAATAACGGTTCCAGTTTGTGTCAATTTAGTAGCTGCTGTAGGTGACCTGGACCGAGTTCAACAGCATGAGATTCACAGCAGCTCTTGATAGCCAAAGACTACAGCTTTAATTCTATTTTTCTGTTGAACAAACTGTACTGAACTAGGACGTGGATGGGCTCTGTACAACAGCAATACAAGAAGTCCCTGTTGAAAAGGCTGGTCAAAAGTTCAGAGATCATTATAGAAAGGTTTGGAGTTTTAGCTCCAGTTAGGTTACCGCTTGATTTAGGTAACTATATTGGAGGTTTAAGGGTGAATTTAGTATTCCTTTTAACTACCAGCAGCAGCTAATAAGGGTAGACTTAAACTAATGTTAATTGAACAAACCTATAAAGAATAAGAAACTCTATTCCTTTCGGGATACCAAAGTGATGTTTTACTTCACTAGAGATGAAACAACTCAGCTCCAGGAATCTTGTTTTCTGTTCACAAGACACCCACTCAGACTGCTAGAGTATTGGCTTGTAATATCATTATTTCTATCCACATTTCAGAAGTGTTTTCCCTGCTAGTAACACTTCTGACTGTCAGACTGGTAGATATTCCTTCTACTGGGAAATTTTGATAAATGAAAACTACTGGCCACTGAGGATTCATTTTCAAGAGATAGTAACCTTAAGTTAATATGCATCTTGGACTGCTCTGTGATGTTTTAGCATAATTTACACATTAAAATGATTGTGTTTGTTTATTGCAGTGTCAAGAGACAACACAAGACTTCAGAACTACCACATGCGACATTTACGCTCCATGGATTAACTGCATAAAGAACTGCTAACCCAGGACAGATTCGTAGTTTTCCTGGGACCAAAAGCAGCCTCTTTCTGACAACCTTGCCCTGCACACACAGTTACTGTATTGTAAAAATACAGGAATAAGCCCAGGCCTAACACCAGTTGTAAACTAATAGTTGGAGACAACATATTTACTGTATTGGACAACAATTTGTCTAGCAGTGGAGTGGTGCTATCGAGGGATTGATTTTTTTGGGACTTCCGCAGCGTGCAGACTCACATGCGGAAGCGATCTGGTTCTGGAAGGGCTCTAGTCACCATCTAAACAGAAATACCAGTACACATACAGAAACTGCTCTCAAAAGTCAGTCTTCCTGAAAAGGAATCAGAACGTCCTTCTTAGTTCTGAGAACATAGAAGAAACCTACAAGCTACTAAAATTAGTAAAAAGCTCACACTTGTCAATTTTCTAGACTAAATTTGACTGCTGTGTTATGGTTTGAAACGGTTTTAGAAGCTTCATCGGGCAGATAGGTGTGGCAACATAAATGCAAACTTCAGGACTCTAAACTACAAAAAAATAGGTTATTTGGATTAAGAGAGCAGAACCTCCTATAAAGTCTCAGCAAGGGCAAGCGTGAGTTTGAGTGTCGGGCCTACTTGAACGCTTTCTTATGTCAAGATCTGAGATAAAAAGCCCAGACTCTTACGTCAGTTTTTCTGACCAAACTACCAGACTGACCAGTCTACTTAGACTGTTCTCTACAGGTGTCATCAAGTAAGCGGATTCATCTTTTGAACACAGAATTCACATTTCAATTCACTGGAGCATGAAGTTTCTTTATTCCACAAAGAATGGAAGCACCCTGAGTGCTACATTCTCCATTTACACCAACTGGGGAGTACTCTCAGTACAGAGGAAAGAAGGAGAATCACAAACACAAGGACAAAGCATAAATCTCAGTATACCAGGAGAATGCCACGTGCAATCCAGAAATGAAATTGTACATACTGTATTTCATTTTAAATCAAGAACCATTTCATTTCTTTTTCCTCAGGGTAGGTTTGTACATTTATTGCTCAATAATCCTCAGATTATGAGCAACTCCCAATCATGGCACACTGAGTCACAACACACAACAGCTTTGACTACTGAAGTCTCAATCAGCAGGGAAAGTCTGGAGCGACAGACTGACTTCAACCACATCTTCAGTGCAGTTCAATGTAGTTCTGCTGGTTATTGTAGGTAACAACATATTGGTTACATAGCTCTGTTCATCCTCTTTTCTACTTCACTAGATTATTTATAGAAGAAGAGTTCATTATGTTTGCAATGCCTGAGAACACAACTTTGCGTGTCAACGTGACATCATTCACTCAAATGTAGCTCTTCAGAGGACAGGAATGATACTCCTGAGCAAGTCTTAACACTGGCAAGAATAAAGCTATATTTTTTTATTCTTTGAGGCTGATGATAATCCATTTAGTTAGTAGGTTAGTTTAAAACCAGATTCTACAGTTTCCTTTTAAGGGATAGATGAAGCTCTGGTAGTGTAGAAAAGGCACTTTCCTTGCCAATATTGTTTGTTTAAAGGGGTCCAAGATTAAGGACAGTGAACTCTTAACAGATCTCAAAATATTTTTTCCTTGTTGCCTTTACCCATACCCCAGGTAAGGCAGTCCTTTGCAAGATGTACAAGCATCTCAGCTGAATCACAGATTCAGCTGAAGTCAAACACTAACATATCAGTTTCCCACTAATGTCAGTAAAAGCCTGAGATCAAAGACAACAAGTTATTTTTTGTACCGGTTCTGAGGTCACTTCTTTCTTGGACCCCTAAGTAATTTCACCACGATCTTTCACAATAAAAACCACAAACATAGGCAGAAATGAATAGCACACAGGACATGCTAGTAGAGGTCTCATAAAAATATTGCAACTTGGTTTTGTCTATCAACTGTACAGCCATCATATATACAAGCGCACACAAACATTAAAAGCACACTCTTCTCCTTCACATGGTACAGTCAATAGTCAAAGCTGCCAAATGGTTAGCGACAAGCTAATGGAGAATGTCTTCACTATACCAGTTGAGGATTAAGGTCCCTCACCTGGCTATGAAGTGAACTGTCAAATGGCTACCTTAAAGTTCGGTACTTTTTATGAGATTAGACCATTCTGTACTGCTGAACATGAAATATCATGACAAAGTTCACTCACCATCTGTTTAGATAAGATGCAGGAAGAAAAGTACATAGTAACAGTTACTGAGATTCAATACCAGAAGTCAGTCATTAAAGAAAACAGCCAGAGATGTATTAAAAACAGTTTCTTTGAGGTCAGAGTGCTACATAAAAGCAGTATCAGCACAATAGGTACTCATAAGCAGAGGTCTTCTATGTGCAAGATCTGATGATGGCCAAAAAACATTCTTGTACAATCAGACTTTCACAGTTACTGGCCATCTTTATAACATTTTGTTGGTATATAGTAAGCTCTTCAGAGCTACGAGAAAGGGCCGCGACAGAGCAGAGTAAGAATGCCTTTACATTCATATTCATCTTTACAGGTGCCCATTATGTTTACAGCACCTATTTAAAAGGAAAGCATATCATATGTTGACCTGGTCCTCACTAAAAATAGGAGGCTGCAGTGTCAAGCCCAAGCATCTCACACCTACTTAGAGGCAAATCATCCAAAGATTACCGAAAAATCCACTGTGAAAAAAGTAGCATGCAAGTTCAGGCAAGTATTCTTATCCTCATATACATTCTTCTTAAAAGTTTACATAATTCTTAAAAGCATATGTAAGCAGTAATACAGCTAAACAGTAGGTTTCATACTTCAATAATAAAAGGTTACTCACCTTTTAGCGCAATTACTTTAGAGGCTGGATTCATGATGGCACTTTCAGCAGAAATTGGACGTCTGATGGGTGTTGTTGGATCGCTCATGTCAATTATCACTACTTGTGCTTGCTCTCCCACTTTCTCCCTGATGCAGATGAACTTGTCAGATTCCATTGTTAGGGTGCTGAATCCAATGTTTGCTGGGTTAATGCCCAAATTTTGGAGCTGGAAAGATGGAAGAGAGTGTTTTATTATCCTTCCCACGTTGAAGGGAACAAGATTAACTCAAACTTCTATGTATAAAATCTCTTCCAGAAAGAAATGCAAGACTCACATATTTCTCTGATAATAGCATATATTATGGAACTACAATCTATCTTCTGATTCTCTTTGTTCCATAGGTAAAAAATTACACAATTCCAAGTATTCAAGTCATAAAGACGTTCCAAAGTTGTGTTACTACTGCAAGTTAGAAGGAGGTTTAACTTGAGCATTTATTGATTAACCTGCTTCTCGTAATGTGATAGGCTGTATACTATCAGTAGCATCACTATTCCAGATCTAGCAAGGCTAGTATATTTGATACTAAAAACTAATTAAGTGGCAGAACTACAAGGTACAGCAGTAATGGGTCTTACGGAAAGAATCAATTACCTTTATGCAACCCACTCCTAGTAACCTTATGGAATTAAGTCTACATAGCAGGTCTCAAACAACGTATTTTTACAAGTTGACTTGTTCATCTTGCTTCTTAGAATATAATTCTTACCAGTGAAAACTGAGAAAGATGTGTTAAATATTATGTCAGTCCATCTTTCCTGGACCAAGATATCATCAACAAAATCAGGGATTTTAATGCAGGCCCCCTCCAGCCTTACATCAAGCTCTCAAAACATAAGTTGTCCTCAATTGTATGACAGTGGGTACAGAGAAATTACTCAATGCAACTTAAACTCATTTTGTGTCACTGAATTGACTGCCCTAGAAAATGGCTGTTTCTCATTTTCATCCTTTTGTGTTAACTTTGTTTCCATTCACATCCGAGTTCAGGTGGAAGAGGTGGCAGTGAGTATCACTGGCTTGCAGTAAATCAGATTCACCCATGAGCACACTCCAGCTTGGTATGTACGCAAGCTGCATTTTATATAACAGTTAACCACGATAGGCCTGAGTACCTGATGCCCCAGAGCAATGCTTTTCAAGCAGAGGAACAGAATCAGCTTCACTGGAGCTTCTGAAGGGATTAACCTATACTTCTTTTCAGTGCACTGCAAGTGAAAAACAACCGCCCTCAAGGAGACAGGATAGAACTACCATCAGCATCACCGAGTCATTAGACTCCTTTGATACCAGGACATTCATAGAATGGGCTAAACCTCTTGGGCAACAAGTCCCATGATGGTGTCACAAACACTGTGTTTTAGTGTGTTTTGATCTGGATAATCATGGCTTGTTACAGCTTCTGTAAAGCTACTCACTAAGTCATAAGTTGGATATGTAACAGAGGTACCTAGAAGTGTGGTGTGCCAGAACTGCGCCCAAGAATGCCTCAGAAATTGTTGTTTTCAGTTTAGCTTACTAATGAAGAGCTATTCAGCTCAGTAACTGCTAATCTCAATGTACTCAAGTTTCAGTAATGCAATACAAGCCAAATATACACATTTGTAGAAAGACATTTACTCCCTCCTACAAGTGTGTCTCAGTAAAACTGGCACCATTCAGCTAATGCCTCACTTTATAGGTAAATACTTCAATACATGCTAGTAAACTTCAGTTGGTGACATTCATTCCAAAAGGGAATCAAAGTTTAGGCACAAGAACATAAGAAGCTGCTTGCAGCTAGTTTTGAAAAAAAGCCCACTGGGTATGCAGCTATTACAGGCTTCTGTATCAGTAACGAAAAAAATTTCCATATCAAGACAACTCTTGCATAAAGCCTTAATACCTAAAAACATGAAAGGTGTAGCTCCATCAACTTTTACGACCTTGAATGAGGGTTCCTTATGAGGAATAAATGATGGGCCCTTAATTCCACTGTTCTTGGTCACATGCTCTAGACCAGACAATGTCCACTTGCTGTGACAAATGACACGTTCACATAGTAGACACTTGAGCACTTCAATGTTGAGTATGATCCGAGTCCATCTACCAAGAGACTAATTGAATTGTCACAACAGTGGTCAAGAGATTTAACTGCAGCATAGCAAAGTTCCTACCTCGCTTTAATTAATCCAAATTCAGATATATTTCCAGAATACTGAAGTAGAAACACAGCTTCTTCAAGATTCTACGTTAATGTGTTTCACCTTGACCTACTCCTCAAGAGACAACCCCTGCCTACTCATTCAGCATGGTAAGAATCTTGAGACACTAGCCTACTTGAAGTTCACCTTTAAGCCCAAGGTTATTCACTGCAAAAATCAGATTCATGTTGAAGAACATAAGTAGTGACAGGACAAGGGGTAACGGCTTTAAATTGGAAGAGGGGGGATTTAGACTAGATACCAGAAAGAAAGTCTTTACTGTGAGGGTGGTGAGACACTGGAACAGGTTGCCTCAAGAAGCTGTGACTGCCCTAGCCTCAGGTGAAGGTGCTAGAGGTCACTACTGAAGTTTGCACGTATTAACTAGAAATTTATTGTCATGAAGGAGTGAACCTCAGGCTTCTCAATTGCTACTAAATTTTCATTTCTTTTATTATGATTCTTAGGCAAGCAGTACTCTCAAACTAAGGTTGCCTTATTCTGAAAAGAAGGATTCACCATTACAAAGTAATTCCAGAGACATTTACTATGCAGATAGCCTCTTTCCATAATTTTACCATACGCTTTACTTCCAAGTAATCCAGTTAAACCCAACCAAGCACCCCTACCTTGCTTACTGTAAGCCTTGCTGTAGAGGACAAGATAACATTCTGTTTTATAAGTAACTGCCTATTACCTCCCCTTCCCTTTCATGCCTTAGTGCCCATTATCTACATGTATAGCATAGAACTATCTTCACTATCAGGCTCAATGAACCAGACAAAGATTCTTGCTTCATAGAAATATAGTATTACTGCAGGCTGGATTAGATACCAAACTTACTTTTAAGCATCTTACAGATACTAAGAAATTACTGACATGATAAAGATTAACCCGAGATGTATTATTGTCAGATAATTTCAAACTGAATGAAGATACACAAGTCTTACATTTAGGATAAAATACAACTATTAATCTGAGATTTCATCTTTCCCCATTCTACTTCACCAACATGGTACCATTTGCTAAGAAATGGAGTTGAGCTGTTTTTACACAAAAAGCATGTATTGGGCTTTCTAACGCATTTCCCTTTCTGTGGAGTGCAGCAACCCAGACATCAATACTAGCAGTCTTCACACTAAGTCCATTTCTCTAATGGGAAATACGTAAGCCTGACTTGCTGCCTGTTCAATACTGACACTCCAATACTTGGGACTTACCACAGGTTAAATGCTGGAGTCAGAAGAACTCCGCGAATTTAAGATCCCTCCAGGGTTCAGTAAATATCCCACTTCAGCTTTATATCACACAGCTCTAGTGGAAATGTTCTTAAGAGGTGATCAACTATTGTTTTTTGAGCACACTAGAAAAAAGTAAGGTTTGGACAGAGGCTACAGGTATTCAAAAATTAAGAACTGCCTGCTAAAAGCTCTGTAAGTACATACAAGTCAAGTATAATACAAACCAAGAAAGCAGTAATACAGTTTCTCAGAACTCTTTTACTCATGTGAGTATATGAAGTTATAATCGTACTCAAAAAGAATCTGCATACAGTGGCTAGACATCCCCTCTCAACTGCCCACCTGCACCTCGGCTCCTGCTGTAGCTTGCATCTTAACAGGTGATGGACACCAAGGAAGTATATAAGCGCTGAAACACACAAGACTACCGGCTCATAAGTTTCAGTTGCAATTAGGATTTCATCTTAAATAACAATTACTACACAAAAATTTGTTCTTGTATGTCAGTGATGAGGATTAGATTATCTATTGAATAAGTCTCCCCACCACGTGCAGGGCACTTTTCAATTCTGTGAGTAAAGATGGTCTCTTTGACACTAAGTAGGTGAATCAACTCATGCGATGTAGCCCTACCTTTTGGATACAAGTCTAAAAATAAATTTACAGGTTGCAAATACGCTAAGTTCTTTTAAGTCCACATGATTAGCCAAAGCAAACTCAGGAAAGCCATTACACGTCAGCTCAGCCATGCCTATTACACAACAGACTGCATTCTTAACAAGTCATCTTGAACTATCCAAATAGGAAGTGTTTTTGTCCAGAAAACAATAGAAGTAAATATGCATTCTTTATGTTTAAAGCCAGTATACCTTAGCTTCTCAGTACTGCACCAAGACACATAAAACTTATGTGTCAAGAGCGTGTCACACAAGTTTTTTCACATTAGTTGGTTGTGCTCAAGAGCCTGTATTTGTTATTCAACAGAAAACAGAATCCTGATAGATCGATGTGTCTATCCATCTAAGGGATGAAGCCCCCAACTTAGGACTCCGAGACTTTGTATAAGTAACAGCCTTCTCTGCAAGCAAGCAGATTTTTTGCTAGTGAAAACTGGAGGGGAAAAAAAAAAAAAAACTCAATAGAGAAGTTTTTAAGAACAAACCAATGACTAAGTAAAGGAAAAGTTTAATCTTAGATCAAGAACACTGAATTCCAGTAGCATTGCTTCCAGTCCACATACCACTATATTCAGTCTTTTACAGCACTTCCACTGTAAACTGCAATCCCCTTGGAAGAGCTCAGCCTAGTAAATAATTTATAATTCACTGCCCTTACAGAAGCACTAAAGTTAAAGAACCTGATTAAATCACAGTAGCTTAAATAGTGTGTACCAGTACTTCACTACAGCAGGCTGGCATAGTTTGTACTGCTGCAGCTGGTCAGACATCAGGCAGATAAGAAACAAGTCCTTATCTTATCTCCCTTGTTTGCTATGCGACTTAAATACGATATCCTCTGTAGTAAGAATGAGCAAGATGCAAGTTTATGAATTCGTGAAAACTCATAGCTACAAAGTCCACATCTAAAAGAAACTGTTCAAATGATTTAAATGAAGCTAAACAAACAGGAAGACTTGAGTTCATTTTCAGCTCAACTACTACCACATCAAGACCTGGATACCTTTCTTTTACTCCAACTATTCTCCATCTTTCAGCTCACATGGATGGTCTTACAGGACTTGTATGCGAAAGCTATAACATCTTCTAATTTAGCACGTACTATGACTGGTAGTCACTCCTGTACAGGAGGCTTGGAGCTACAGTTCAGTCACAAGGATGAGCAACACATAGCAAAATGAGCTTCACTAGGAATGTAAACAGTCTGCTGATCTCTAGTACTCCTCCATTTTTACAAGGACCAAATCACCGTTTCACTTCACACTGTCTCATTTATCCACTTCCAGCTAGAGAGAGCGGGAGACAAGAGTTTAGTGTTTAGCAGTGCAACTTATGTTTAGTTTCTCTGCAGAGCACTTTCTGCATGCTCCAGTTCTTGTAGTAAAGTACAGACAACTACGGTGGGAAGGCTCTGAACTTAAATGAAACAATGTTTCATCAGTATGAATTTGGAATTGAGTAATTATAGCACTAACAGCTATTCGAGTCACTTACAGTCATATTAATTTAAATGGCTACAGACAGTACACATGTTGACTTAAGGTACAAATTTAATGCAGGAGCACTTAAACACAGCAGTTATAAGGAACTGTAGCTTTTGGGGATTTATCATCATAAAGCAGAGCAGTAGATCTGTTGCACTAATTTTAAGTATAACAATTTAACTCTAGCCAATCCAATTTCTTGGAAGTAAGGGGTGGGGGGAAGGGAGGAGGAAGGGCAGGCAGAACGTAAGAGATGAAGCTGATAAAGCTAAATATGGGTGATAGCAAAGCATTATGAAGAAGAGGAAGAAGAGTAAATGCCTAACCTTTTAATGAATTCTCTACCAGTCAAGCATCATGTATCATTTATACATGACTCTAGACATTTACAACACATAATATTGAGTTAGAGCTGATAAGACTGCACTGCAGATACCAGCCAGAGCAAACTCTATCAGTTCTCACATTTCTTCTGATTTCCCTCCACATTTATCCCATCACATAGAAACAACTGCATAAGCAGCACGGAGGAGGCTGACCGCATTCCTACCCCCAGCTACTACTTATCTCAATTTCTCTGTAGCAGAGTATTGCTTTGCAGCTTCTGCACTCAAACTGGGGGTGGGTGGGTGTGTGTGTAAGAGTGAATCCTGAAGAAGAGTTTGGTCCTACGCATTAGCAGCAGAGGTACCAAGTTTCCCCTGCTCCTCTCCACAGCCTCCATGCTGGGAAAAACTCCCTCCAACCCAGATTTAGTCCTTTCAATAATATCAAATTATTTAAGAGCAAAAGCAGGNGCATATGACTTCAGTACAAATGCCTTGAGTGCTAGCCCTCCACCCAAAAAAGAAGTACCACAATGCTAATATTGGCAGTGCTACAAGAAACACAACACTAGCCATCACAGAAACAGTCATTTAATATGCCAAGCAGAGCAATACACCTATGACATACTAAGTGTGATATTCTTTCATCATTATTGTATAGCCCAAATTCAATCAGCAGAACGAGCTGTTTGTTAGTTTTAAACTGTAACCACATGCTTCTAAGGAGAATCTGACATCAAAACCACTTTGATCCCAAGTTTCTTTTTCAGACAGCTGTACTGTAGCTCTTCACAATTCAGTGTTGTTTCCTACAATCACTGCTATACTGGACATTGGAAGGTGGTAGGAAGGTGGTGGCAGAGTGATGGCATTATTCTTCTTCACTACATTAAGATCTCTTAATCCATGTCAACTCTGAGGAGAGAGGTGTGTTTGCTCCCTTGAACATAGATCAGAAATTTTTGGAGTTCACTAGTCCTATTACTGTTTTTCAGGCTAAGGCTCTTTATGGAGTGACCAAAACAGTTTTTCCAGTCAAGCAGAAAAACACTTCCCAAAGGGAGCTGGAAGGGGCAATAACCATTTTTCAAGATGAAATGCATGAAACAGCACAAAGTCCACACTGATGGATGACGCCCAGTTCATATTTTGAAATGGATGCCTGATTTGACAGCAAGGGGCGGTACAGAGACAGAAAGATGACTTGCCAAGTCCACTTCCTGTTCTCTCATTCATTTAGCAAATTCCTTTAATTCCTGCCTCAAACTGCACGTTCCAAGTTCTCTCACTCCATTTACAACCCTCCCTCATCATCAGTTCACAAGAAAACAGATAAACCAGTCTGTGTGTGCTGCATCCACTAGTCATGGATCTTTTCCAATGCCGGCATTATGGTTTTCACAGGCTATGAAGAACAGAACTATGACATTTTTAGGGATGGGTTTTTTTAACATTGTTATGTTTGGAAGGAGGAACAGAGGCTGTGCCGCTTCCAAGTCCAAATGCTTTCTTGCACTTCATCTCACCAATTTCCTCCTAGTTCGCAGCTGCACAGAAAGACGTCCCCAAGAACCTCTGTGATTCGGATACTGATGGTCGTTTAGGCAAAAGAGAGAAGCCTCGATCCCTCTTCAAGATGAAGGGACTCACCTGAACTAAGGCGGGGGAGCCTTCGCTGTCTCCGGGGCGAGGAGCCAGGCCCCGGTCCGGCGCCTCCCCCTCCCCAGAGCGGGAGGTCCCTCAGGCAGCGAGTGACTCTGCACAAATCGAGGGCGCTCCGCGGCGAGGCAGCCCGGGGGATGGATGGACAGACGGATAGAGGCAGCAGCCCGGGAGTCCGCACCGGGGGCGGGCCCGGCCCCGGCTCCGTGTGCCTTCCCACGGCGCCCAGGGGGACGGCGGCTCCGCACCGGAGGGAGGGAGGCTCCCTACCACAGCGGCCGCGGAAGGCGCCCCCACGGCCCGGCCTCTCCTCCCCGCTCAGCGCGCCCCCAGCACCGGCTAGGCCGCGGCCCCCCTCTCTGAGGGACAGGGTGAGGCAGAGGAAGGGGAGCCCCGTCCCTACGCCTCCATTGTCCCCCGCCGCTCACCTGGAAATGCTCCTGGAAGCGAATAGGCAGTATCTGGGCCATGGCTGGGGGCGAGGTCCCCGGGGCAAGGGCCGGCGGTGGCAGCAGGGCGGGCGCCACTGCACCCCACGGCGGCGGGGAGGAGGGGAAGAGAGGGGAGGGGGAGCGGCGCAGGCGCAGAATCCTGGTGAGGATGGCGACCCGACGGACTCGCCTGCCTCCTCTGGCTCAGTTCGGGGCCGCTCACTCTAGTGCCAGGATCACTCCGCACCTCTCCAGCTTCCAGGGTCTCCTCAAATAGTCCCTGCTCGCGGCTCTTCTTCCCCCGCCTCTCGCCCCCTACCGCCCGCCTCTCCCCACCGCCCTCCGTTCCCGCTGAGTAGCAGGGCTGGGCAGGGGTCTCCGAGAAGCGGGCGGCTCCCGCCGCCCCGGCTGCGGGCAGGGGAGAGGGGCGGGAGGTCTTGTCATAGCCCAGGTGTCCTTCCGCTGCTGCTACATGCACTCACGTGACCCGACCCCCTCCCCGGCTGCCCGCGGTGGCGGGTGGGCGCTGTCGTCCTTCACCGTTACTTCCCGCCCTTCCTCACGGCGGGGGCGGCCGTGTCGGGGTGATGATCCTCTAATGGCTACGAGGGTCCCACCGTGGGTGAGGAAAAAGGCAAGGGGCTCCGTGATGCTGCTCCGCCGATGGGCTTTGGCCCTTGGTGGGCACTGAAGGCTGGGAGAGGGCCCGCGATCTGCCCCTGCCGTGGTGGCTGGCTGCGGCAAAGGGCGGCTCTCCTCCGCCTCGGCGCGGGGGGACACACCGGCTCATCCTGACCGCAGGGGAGCAGAGGGACTCGTGGCTTTCGACAGTCATGGTCCCCAGTTCGGTGCTCTTGGGCCTGGCGGGGCTGTCCGTTGCCCTTGGCCCACCAAGAGATTGGAGCACCAGCCAAGCTTTGCTGCCTGCTGCCGTGCCCGAAGGCAGGTGAGGAGCTTTATGACCGTTATCAGGAAAATTTGAAAAACCATCCTGCTGGTTTGCGCGGTTGAAATTCTAAATGGAAATAGGTTCCTTCTCTGAAGAGTTGACATCATAAATTGGAAAGTTATTAAACAACAAGTGGAGGGTCCAACATGCAAGAGGTGTATCAATACCTTTGCTTTTCACCCTGACTCCAAGTCAGGCCATTAGCATGAGATGGGGAAGTGAAGGTAACATTACTGCTATTATGTTTCTCCTAAATTGCTGCGATCCTTCAAGATGGAAACTGATTGCTGCAGTGTTGCTAGCTCCAGCAGATTTATCTGGAGCATAGTGGTGGTCACATTCGCAGAGAGACCAGCTCTGGGAAACGCAAGGTTGCAGCAGAATCTCTGATTTAATTTTTTATAAATTAGGTTAGGTTCTCATGCTGTGTGTTGCAAAGAAAAGCTGAACAAGAGACCCCTGAAGACTCAAAACCATATTAAAACAATTCCAAATATATTACAATTTAAAACCGCATTATTTTTATTTATGATTTTAAAACTTCATTAATTTTTAATACGTGGAGCTGGGAATTACCACAACTGGGTTAGGTTTCCCAAGGAATTGTAGGCATGGCTCTACTGCTGGGACACCTTGGTCCCGAGTGATATGCGCAGTCACAGGTTGCGGCCGTGGGGACCACTTTGCCCTATATGGGAGACCTGAAGGTCTGCAGCTGGACTGAGAAAACACAGTCCCTGGACAGCTTGAATGTGTGGCAGAAGGTGCTGGGACTGGGTGCTGCCAAAGCCCTGTCTCCCAGGAAATGTGGGGTCTGTAGCTCTCGCCAGAGGACTCATGACTGGAGTTAGGCACCAAGGTCTGTTCTCTCAAAAGCAAGCAAAAGGTGGAGGCGGATACAACTTTTCTTTACGTGGTCTCAAAAGTCATTTGAGTAGCATCTGCTCCATAGGTTTGTTAGCAGCAGTTTATTTACAGTGGGTTACCTATATAAATTTTTAAATTAGGTCAAGTCAGCAGTGCTGCAGAGACAGGACCACCAGTGGGATGTCAGGACACGATCTGTAACAAGCTCATTTTGATCTAACTTGTTCTGGGTTTTCCTCTGTCAGCTGCCCTCCTTCTCAGTCACTTTATGGATGCTAATTATTTCTATGCAGAGCTCCAATTGCTAGCTTTGGCTTTCTAATTAATATAGAATCATAGAATCATTCAGGTTGGAAGAGACCCTTGGGGTCATCGAGTCCAACCATCAGCCCCACTCTACAAATTCCTCCCCTACACCAAATCTCTCAGCACCACATCTAAACGACTCTTGAATACATTCAGGGATGGGGACTCAACCCCCTCCCTGGGCAGCATATTCCAGTGTCTGACCACCCTGTGAAAAATTCTATCCTAATGTTCAGCCTAAGATCTAACTAGCTTGTAGGGAAAAATAAAAAAAGAGCCACAGACTTTCATCACTTATTTCATCACTTATTTCACGAATGAAGTAGGACCTCTTAAGTAATGTATGTCATTATAGGATGTATTTTTATGTAATTTGTATTTTAAAGAAAAATGTGACAAAGGAAAGAAACAACAGATTTGTCTCTGAGATATTTTTATTTGCAAGAATTACAAATGCACAAAAATC
Organism: Nycticryphes semicollaris; assembly: GCA_013400055.1. Lineage (NCBI taxonomy): Eukaryota > Metazoa > Chordata > Aves > Charadriiformes > Rostratulidae > Nycticryphes > Nycticryphes semicollaris. The sequence goes on along the minus strand of VXBJ01002871.1, from coordinate 1,374,684 downwards.
ACTGTGTGCTGTGTGCAATCACTCTTTGTAGTCTGGCACTAAACTGGTGACACACACTAGAGGGATCGCCAGCAAGAAAATCAAGGCTCTGTTAAGGTATAATTAAAATTAAATGTCTGTTATATTTTTTTTTTCAATCCAGTTTTATTAATATAATGATTCATGCCTCCTCCCAGCTGGCCAAATCCTAATTACACTATCCCATAACTTCTATAATAAAAAAAGCATCTCACTTTATGTTCAAGTGCTTTGCCACACTTTTGTCTGCTGCTGTCTTTCCCATTCGTACCTTCTTTATGTTGTTCTGTGTTTAAATATCTGTTCAGTTTAACACCTGGTTTTGCTGCTGACAAGGGTTAGCTTCATAGCATGCATGATCAGCTTGAAGAGCTGGCTGATAGTATTTGAAATTTTGACACAAATCAAAAAAGTGGGAAAAGCATTTTGCCATCTTTTCTCCATTTTGCAACTAGCTGAGCTTCCATAGCTAATGAAATTGACCTCTGTACAGTCAGCTGGTGTGTATGGATGTTTTAACTCAGTCTTCTAACCCTGTTTTCTGTATTTAGTTTGAGATCTATCAAGGAAAGCCATTACTGGCTTTATTTAAGGTATTTCTCCTACGGTCTATAGTCTATTAAAAGGAAATGTAAAGGATCTCCAGTCTCTGTTCAATGTGCTGATACCCCTCTGATTAGCTAACTGTTCCTCTCTTGCTCCTTGAAAAAAGGTGGAGCCACAGAGTTTAACAGCTGAGAAAGGTGTAATAATCCCTGGTATTCCTTTAACAAATGGAAAATGCAAATGGAAAAGCTCCTGGTAAATGTTTCTCTATTTTTTCAGAGGTTGCTCACCTCCAGATGTTTGGTTTTCTGGCTCCTTCTATAGATGGCAACCTGGTACTCTTCAGTATTTCAGCACAGCCCTAAGAAGAGATGCTTTTTTGGCCTTGGAGGGGCTGTTATTTACATGGAAGCATGTTATGTGTATTGGGCATGTTCCTAGTCTTCTTCCCACAGAATCAGCCAAGGAGGTCATACTGGAAAAGGAGTGTGCATTTCTCTTAAGTTTTCCTTTACAAGTCTTGTTCCAGAACAACAGCTTATATCATTGTTTAACTACAAAACTGTTCCTTTTGCAAATGTTTGGTCACTTTCCTAATTTTATAAGCAAATAAAAAGGCACTAGAACATATTCACACCTATATGAGAGAACATCCACTTACTGACAGTGGGAGACCTGCCTGAGTGTAAGTGAAGCGCCAAGTGACAGGGAGTCTGCAGCCTGGACTTGCACATCCTTGGGGCAAACTGCTATAGACTGCTGGAGATGTGATGCATGTGGCACAGCACTGAGCCCAGAATGTGTGATCCGTGTCTGCTCCCAGCTGTGTGCTGATGGGCACTACCTGAGTGTCAGTGTTTTGCCTAACAGATAAACACAGATTATTGGTTTGTGGTGGGGTGTTGTGTGTGGGGTTGTGGGTGTGGGGTTTAGTTGGTGGGTGGCTTTTTTGTTTGTTTGTTTGTTTTTGTGTGTGGGGTTTTTGTTGTTTGTTGTTTTTGTGGGTTTTTTTTGGTTTTTTTTGTTTGTTTGTTTTTTTTTTTTTTAATGTGGTTGGACTTGATGATCTCAAAGGTCCCTTCCAACCACTAAGATTCTGTGATTCTATGTGGTGCATCATGACCACTCCAGAAGTTCTGATTTCATCTCTCACAGAGGAGATTGATTATTTCATACATCTCAAGGCCCTCGCTGACTGTCCTGCTTCTTCAGGACCCAGTTTGAAACTGTACTCCCTGTTTTTCAAACCACACCCTTGCTCCTTGAACTTCTTTCCAGCTTGTCTCTTGAAGACAGTGGAGCTCTCCCCTTTCCTTCCATCTTCTTGATGCTGAGTCAAGAATGGTCTCCTTTCATCATCTCCCTGTACATGTCCTATAATCATTCTTCAGTTTAGTGCAAACTTGCATTCAAATAATGTTCTTTTCCCCTGGAATTCAATTCTCCTTTTCCCATCTGTTCTTATTGAACGCATAACTCTGGGTCATACAAAGCACTCTGAGGCCCTGGATGAGTTTTCTTCTGTAGTTTTTGTAAGTCATTGTGCAAGCTCCTGACAGCAGACTAGTAAAATTTGTAATTGTAATGTTTTTGAAGAAATCATTTGAAAGATAAAGATTCTCTGGCAGTGTTGTCTAATGAATTCCCTGTAATTCATTCTCTGGCAGCAGAATGCCATTATACACACGTAGCATTTAAAGGAAATCTCCCGTTACGGTGGATTTAACTCCTGACATGTTCGTGATAAAGATTACTTTATTAATTTAGTTTGGTTTACTTTGGTCTGTATACCCTGTGCATGGAAAGCTCTGCTGGAGATGATACATTCTGATGGCATTTAATGTCAAAATGAAGAGAAATGTCTGGAGGCAGTTAACAGTGCAAGCTGGAGGTCTTTAGATTTCCCACAGAGCTAATGCCATGATACATAATTTACTTGTAACTTGCAAACAATATGCCTGTCTTTTCTTCCAGAAGTATTTCCATTTAAAGAAGCCATTTCTGCCTGTCTTTGTGCTGTACTCTCTGTGCATTCATACAGTCGTTTGCTTCTTCTCTGAACACTTGTGTTCTCTGAGGTTTGCAGCACAGGTGCTGAATTACTGGCATTGCAGTATATTAGCTGCTGCTGAAATTGCAACTCCTCCAGCCCAGCCGCAAAGCCAAATAAACGGTCCGGGCATCAATGTCTGTCATCAAAATCATGACAGATGGGCCAGAGCTGCTCAATATGCCTAACTTTTTAGAAGCTGAATTCCTACAGAGTGTTTTCTCTGGCAGTTCATCCATCAAGTGGACAGAAGGTAAACCCGTTCTTTGAAAACGGAACTAATGGAAAGAAACGAAGTAGCTAATATAAATCAAGTGTGCACCTATTACTAATTGCTTCATTAGTTCTGGAATGTCAGGAAACCAAGTTACACTTATAAATAGACCATGTAAAATCTTAGCCTAAGTGGTCTGAATTGTTAGGTAGCATTTAGGAGAATAACTAGTAAGTGTGCATAAATAGGACATGAGACTAAAAGGCTGGAAAGAATCTGAAGTAGTCTTCAGTCTTCTGGTTATTACTTCTGTCCTACAGCAAGACTGAATGAACCAATGATTTCTAACTGCAGATTAACAGGGCAATTTGGGAAATGCTAAAATATATTGACTGATAGGGCCTTTTAGTTATTTACTTTGGAATAGACCCTTGACAGGGAAAACTCAGTGTTCGTTTTCTTATCATTATTATTTTCTCCAGGAAATAAAGACAAGAAAAGCAGAAACCCCATTACGTTTTAAAGTTTAGTAATAAGCCATGCAGATGGTAAACAGGCTTTAAATTTTTCTATAGGGCTTTTACAGGATACTTCCCCTTCTCTTAATCCTGGAAAGAAGCATTCTCTAAAGTCACAAGCTATGGATTTGCCCCCGCCCCAGAAGGAAACAAGTCTTTTAGGATTATGCTTTCCCTATGTTTGCCCATTTCTTTTTCCCCACCGTCATAAGTTTTGAGACCATTGGCCAAATCCAGCTATATGTGATGAGGTGAATAAGCTCACAGATACTAGATTTCTGCAAGTTTCATGAAAACAGGCAGCCAGAGAGTGGGGACAGAACTCTATTAAGAAGAAATGGCTGAAGTGGGAGTCAGCCCTTATGGCAAGTCTATGAAGCAGTAAAGCCAAATCACAGCGGAACAAAAAATAATCCTTGACCAAGGCCCGTACCTTCTTGAATTAGTTTTCTTGTTAAGTATTTTTGTTCCTTTTCCTTATGCCCAAATTCCTGCTTTTGTATGAATCTCTAACATTGTCTGCATTAATTTTAAAGATAGGTTCAGAAATCCCTTCCAGAAAACGCTATTATTCCCCGAACTGTGTTCTCCCCTTCAAAAACAGGGTTTTATTAGTTTTAGACCATGTAGTGTTATTTTATGTAACACAAAGACACTGGGTTTAGTCTTTTGCTTGTNTTTCCTATCAGGTTGTAGGATTGCTGGAAGCTGAAGTTAAAAGTCACCGTAGTTTTCTTACTTATCTTTGGCTTCCTCCGTCAAATTGTTTAGCAGATGTTCTCTACATTTCATGGTTCTTAATGACATATAACCTGAATATAACAGACAAAGTTTTCTGGAACTTCAGTCTTAAACAGAATTTTCAAGAGGCAAATACAACGTTTCCCAGAGAGGTTCAACTACTAGATGTTTGCTACTTTTTAGATTTTTGAGAAAATAACAAGGCAGCTGAGCTAGAATAAAATGTAAGTAAGCACAGACATATATGCTCAAAGTTCTCATAATGAAATGTCTAAAATAGCTATTAAAAATTTCCTGCCAATGCTAGCTACAGTAGTATATAAGCACATTCACAACCTTGTCACTAGCATGAGTTTAAACTACGTAACATTAGGAAGACAGCTGTGCCCCTTTATGCCAGTGCTTTCAGTGTGACTGATCCTACTTGCATAAGAGATGTTGAATAAAGGGAGAAAACCTCTTGTGCAGAGGCAGCCTTAATAAGCACCAGGGGGAATTTATAACCCCAGCTTTTTAGAATGTAGTTAATCTTTTTAGAAATATCTTCCTAATTTAAAGAGTATTTGATACTTCCTACTTTTCAAAAGGACCGAGACATACCCTGCAATATAAAAAAATGACATAGATTTTTGGCAAACTGTGCCGATACAGATATGTAGAGTAATTTTAGCAAACACAAAAATGAAAGGAAAAGCGTACAAAGTGCAAGTTAAACCATTTATTTAGCATTTTGTGGTTGCATTTCTTTGCAGATTTTTAGTCCTCATCATGGAAAAATGAGATCTAATAAAGTATTACTTTGAAAAAGAATGTGTGGAGGTCCAGTTATGCATAAGCTTTCAATTGCCTCCCTCTTTCTGCACCAGGCAATGGTGCATCCAAGAAGCAAAGGAATTATTTCTAGTCCCAGTATAAGAGATTCCCCCTCCTCCCCAGGTCAGTCGCTCTCACTCAGCCAGGCCCTCACATAAACGTGTTCAAAATTCTGGATCGAGTAAGTCTCTGTAGCCATCAGAAATGAGTCATCTTTGTGTGTTTCTATCCATTTCTATTTCATGAAGACTGAAACATAACTGGTAAGAGTAATCAGCTTTTTCTGTTTCTTTTGTTATCCTGGAGGAGGAGAACTAAAGAACTGAAAGAAACAAAGAACCAGTTTCATGGCTGTGGGGGGCAAAGATCCTTAAATATCTGCGTGGTTCTCTTCTAGCCTAGAATTGACTGCACGTAATGCATTGCTTGATGCAAGAACTATGTTAAGCTAACGCATATTGCCAAGTTAATGTCAGCAAACAGGAGCTTCATTTGCTAAGTCTGGGCTATGACTGATCATATCCATTCCCAAAGCAAGCAAAGAAATGGCTGTATAAATGTCTGGTAGAACACAGGAAACTTATACTAAAGCAGGGATAGTAAAGTGTAGGCCACAGGATTAACACACAGCCTGAATCTGTTCTCATTTGTAATATAAAGTTAAACATTTTGTAACAGTCTGTCACTTCCCAGCCCACCCACTCTTGTCAAAAAATTATACAGTGAGATTTGCTGGTGATACCAGGATTCTGGTAGGGTATCAGTGTGGTTCCTCTGGTTAGTCAGGGCTTCCTGATTTGTTCCACTGGTGTGTTGGCTCCTCAGCTGCTGGGTTACAAAGCAACAAGGCAGCGTTTATTACACCACTTATCTCAGATACCGCTTCCTCTCTACTCATCTCCATTCATAGTTACATATGACATGCAGTATTATTTTCAACTATATTTGGCTTGCACGTAATCCAACTTTCCAGCTCCTCGCTGTATTATGTAAATACAGCAGCAGGAGAAGCAGCCTTGTTGTCCCCTTGTGCCAGGAGGATAAGCTGAACATCAACAGGGACATGCTCTTGAACACCAAACTGTTTTCTGGAAGTCTGCTCACAGATTTCATAATCCATCTGTTTTCTGTAGAATGCAGTTATTTAAAGCTACAAAGTTAACTTCAGAGACACTGTACAGTAGCTAATGTTTATGTTGATGAAGCTCAGTGTTGTCTACTTTCCATTATATCTCAACACTGCCTTTAATAGCCTCTTTCTACCAGATTTACATATTATCCCTCCCGGCTATAATACACAGACATCCCTTCACTTGGCAATCTTCCAGTCTTTCCATACTACAGACAGAGGTACTAAACCAGCAAAGCAGCTGATGAGAGTCAAAACATAACTACATTATGTCATGCTACATGGCCTCCAGATGACTGAACAATTACACAACAGAGCATTCAAGACTGTCATCAAAAGTTCTCTTCCTTAAGATTACACACTTTAAGTACTTTTGGGCAGGTACGTAACAATGTTGTAGAGACTTAAAAAAATGTCTCTTCAAATGTCATCCAATTCCGTTATTTATCACTAACCCAAGGGTAAGTCAGAATTAATGATTCTCTGAAATACTAGATGAAAATTCTTCTTACAGGAATTGACTTCATAACTCTGGCACTTGAGGCACCAAGGGAAGCAGAGACATTCCTCGGAGATTCACACAGATCATTAACTCAGCCAAACTGACTCAGCAATACATCTACACGCACCTAACCGCAGAGATACAAGGAAGCTTGATGGTTTTAATGTGACCTGCAACATAAATATGAGCCTGTTTCTTAAGTACATTCTTCACTTAAGGCTCTAGCTTCTTGTCTTCTGATGCACCCAAACCCCACTGCTCTGCCATTGCCATGAGTGGCTGGTGTGCAGTCACATATGGAAACCAGAAACATGGGCAGTGAGCAGAGCTGAAACATGTTGGCCAATACAGACGTAAGGCAATGGCGAAAACAAGGCAATGAAGTTAGGGCTATCAAGATCTGACATTCTGAGTGCTGGTATGCAGTGACTTAGTATCGACATCATTGTCAATTCTCACTAGAAGCCACAAGCAGATTGCATCACCAGCCTTCTCAGTTGCTTCATGCAAGAGAATTCCTGCAGGAATTTTTTGTCAAAAGGTACCCAAACAGCTGGCCAGTAGACACCACCTAGCAACAAACATTAGATGCTAACAAACATTGGGGTTGCACCGAAATTCTAAAAGAAATCGGAGGATCAAATCTTAGGACAAGCAAATAAAATTTTAGTAGCTACATAATCTGAACTCAATTAGGAACTGGTAAAATTAATACACTCAGAGTGTACTGAAGAAAAGCTCTTCCCTTAATCATTTCTTTCCTATAGGAAGCACAGTGGGCGAATTTAAAGGAAGACTAAGGAAGAAATTGGGAAAGATACAGGAAATGTTCAGTGAGACAAAACAAACTTTGACTAATAATTTGATTTAATGTGGGGATACTGGAAGTCAGGAATAAAAAGCCTAGACTTTACCTATTTTACAAAATAGGTCACGTCAGTAAGATATTTTCTTGAGTAAAACCAAAGGAAAATAATTAAACTGTATAATTTTTTGTAAACAGCTCTAACATACCTGTTCTTAAATTTATAAGGTTTTTGGGTGGTGTCCCCACTCTCTAGGACTGTCACCACCTGGCATACACATTCCAAACTATTGTTTTCTTTCCATGCTGCAGGGTTGATACACACAGCATGGCCTTGGTAGTACACTGCATTCTCTCGCTGCCCTACCTGACCCCAAAAGCTGCGAGACACACTGGAGCTGGGCAAAGGCTGCTTCTTCCAAGCGACAAGTTCTAGGGACTCTTGAGTGCTGATTTGCTGGCAGAGCTCACTGTTGGCAAGTGACTGCTATCCATCAACAGAAAGAACACATTTAGCATTAATGTAGATGGGGAAAAAAAAAAAAGGGGTCATCTAAAATGAAGATGCCAAGGACATCCATTGTTTTCCCCAAAATATCCACAGCTAGAAGGTTCTACCTCACCAACAGCAAAGTCACAATCCATCTAGACTTTTTATAGATGAGGCAAGGCTCCAAAGTCACTGTATTTAGAAAACCCTACCTGGCATTCAGGGATCTTTTCGATTCAACAGTCTCTAACTGTGGGGGCACCTCCCTGTTTTCTTTCAAGTTAGCCTTACTCAGCCTTCAGTTCTGGCTCCAGTGCAGTGGTGGTTCTTCATATTTTCCTGTTTCAGGAACACATATTTATTTGGGAGCAAAGAAACCAACCAATCACCTACCAAAACAAAGTGAAAATTGTGGAACTCCCTCCTAAAGCCAAGCCTCCATCAGAAGCAGGGAAAAGGGAGAAAGCAGAAACATAGGGGTGCTGCTCTGCCTGCTTTTACATATTCACATGAGCAACTTTTACCTCCCCTTCCCTCTCATTTCCCTGAAAGGCAATTGTATCACAGAAGTCCTTGAAAAAACACAAGAGCTGAAGTGCCTGACCAGCCATGAACAGACTGGCGTGAAATAGTTGCCCTCTAAGACTTAGAAACTGATTCGCCACACAAGCAGAGCAAGCTCAGGATATTCCCAGCAGAGATCCAGAATCCACTGCACTGCTCTGTTCTCTGCCAAATTCCACTGTGCTCTTCCCACTATTTTGATTCTTCTATATGCAACAGTGAAGTGCAGAGACGGAAGAGCTCCTAATTCCCATTTGTTAAATAACTCCTAGCACAAAGGCAGCAAAACAAAGTTATCTGAATCTTAAAAGACCCATCATTCTCTCTCTAGCACATTGACTTTCCCGTTCCAGAGCTTTTGTAATAGCACTTCTGAATCTCTGCTTTATGGTATCAAACAAAATTAAACTCTACTACAAAAAAAATTTCAGAAGCCAAGTTCCTCCCTTCACATAGAGATAAGAACCTGATGAAGGTCAGGACATTCTGAAGTTTTCTGCCAGCGCTAACTTTGGACCACAGAGAAGTATTACATACCTGTTGGGTTTAAGTTTTCAAGATGGTACCTTTTTTCTTTGCCTTACCCCTGTTGTGCCTGCTTTGTTCATGCATGCATCCAATTTATGCTATTCTGATAACACCAAGCACTAGGGCAAGATTACTTTTCAAGCAACATCTTGAATTATTTTATCATCACAAGAGAGTTTTGTAAGAATAAATGCCTGTTTGCATTCCTCTCAGGATCAAGTAGAATTTATTCACAGAAAATAAAAACTCACCAGCTGCAAACTTACTTCCATTCTGGCACAAACCATACAGAGTAGGTTCAGCATTCTTATTATGGGAAAGATGTGTCAATGAAATTGCAAAGAATTTGGGGAAATAAATGCAAAACCCCTCGACTAACAATAAGCACCTTTATTGACCATCTTACCATTCAACATTCATTTCATTCAATATCCTAAACTTCTGAACTACAGCAATTCAATAAAAGAGAAAGGTATTTCTATTTGACTTGTATAAAAGAGGTTATACTAGAGAGGCACAGAATTCAAATACCACTTAAAAAGCCATAGGCACAGATAATCACTGCCTGTGATTGTGAAAATTAAGCCCCATATATTTCAAATTTAAAATTAACACATACCCTCCACATGATATTACGGTTATAAAAATGTCTACAAAAATCTGTTCAGAAGGCTAAATGGTTGAAAAGTATATTGTATATCACGATCTAACAAGTTACCTCACTAAACTACAAGGCAGCAAAATATTTCAGATAAATTTCACACATTAGAAACAGCTCTGACACCACATAGCGTCCCAACAATTTCAGTAGGCCAAGAGAGTTCAGCACAGTAACAAATCTTTGCAGTACAGACCAAAATTCAGCTATGCATAATTTGTTACAAATATTTAATTAAATGCTCAGGAAATTGAGATGTCAAATATACCTAAGAATCTAGGAGTCAGATAGTGGTTATTCCCACTTGTTTTTTCCCTTGCTGCTTTTAGAGTATTCCTTGTCATATCTATGTTATGAACAGTGTGCCATTTCACAATGTTTAAAACCTCTTCAAAATTTATTAGCAAATTTTTGAGAAGCAATAAAATCACCTTATAGAAAGAAGACAATTTATTGTTTTTTATTAAACTTCTACTCAAGCCAAGAGGAATAAAATTAGAGCTATTTTGCTGCAAGGACATCAATTTCTATGGCACCAGGAGTATTTATGCAAAACCATTTGACTTAAAGTAGTGCTTTAGTGTAAATTACATTTCTTCTGAAAGCCCTGTACTCTACACAAAGTAAGTTTTTCAACAGTTTTGAAGAAGAAATAAAACTCTAGCTCAGAAAACGGTAAGAAAAGCTACTGAAGTAAGTCTTTCATAACCCACGCAAAATGACATTTCCCAGAAATACAAAAAAATCATGTGTTTATTTTTTTCCTTTAGATTTCCCCTTTCTGCAGGATGGAAAGTTATACTAACAAGCAAAAAAATATCATTACTCTTACAAAATAGTTTTGTGGCGTCATGTGAGTTGGACTTCAGTAATCAACATAAAGCATTTTTGTGAAAGCTGAGAAATAGAATTCAGTTTGTAGCAGAAACTCATTTATAGTCATGCACAATCTTACCCCCACCTCTCCAAGAAGCAAGGCCTTTAAAGCTAGGCCATTAAAAAAAAAAAAAAAAAAAAAATAGTAAATAGAGCAGGAAAGCCTATGTGAACAAAGATGTACGTTAGTGGGACAGCGAATGGGACTGTTAGAAGAGGCAAGAAGTCAGACCCCTGCATACTTTCCACATGGCTGAGATCCTGGTTTTCTAGTCTGCCTGGATCACGAGGTTCTCAAAGCAGAAATAAGGATTTTTATATTTTTATTTTTTTTAATTCCCCTTCCCTGTCTGTGTTTTTAAAGGCATCACAGATATCCAGGATGCAGTAAACATTTCATTAGGCTAACACAACTAAACAGGTGGCCAAAAACTTGGGTTTGTTTTTTGAAATAGTTTAAGCTAAAAAGAAAAAAAAAAAAAAAAAAAAGCTTACATCAGAAAGGCAACAGACTTCATGCTTAAACCAACAAAAAATTAACAAAATTTTTTGTTTAGATTTAAGCTCCACATTTCTTATTCCATATAACACAATTAACACAATTAGATCCTCCAGCTACATTTTCCTCCATTAGCCATAATTTAGTCAAGAAAGTCTGAGGACACATCCTAGTTACCAGAGCCCTAGCTTTGGAAAAAAAATTTACTTGTGAAATAGTTGCATAGAAGTGAAAGCAAATTTCACAATAAAAGAAGTGTTATTAATTAGTATGAATTTTTTTTTTTATTCTGTGCTGGACAGAATTTATACACGCTTTCTAAGATGTGTTTCTGTTAGCCAGCATTGGGATAAGATTTATTAAAAGGAGAAAGTCAAATAAGGAACTAAACATGGTATAATTAAAATTTCAATCTTCCTTCATTTAAGTATTTAACATTTTGAAAACTAGTGACTGTATCATTTAATAAATGTATCAACCATCTTGAGACATCAAATCATATAATTCATAAATATTCTAACAGAAAGAGATAATTAGTCATAGTGGATACCCCAAAAGTTAGATAATGCATTGATATTAAGATGATACATTGATACTAATAAGATTTTTTATGGTTCCAAGTGAGCATTATTGACACAAAGTGAAAATTAAGCAATTAAAGGTACTCAATAGCTCTTGAGGTTTTACGTCCCTGCAAACCACTTTTTTTTTAGGAACTGAAATCAATGACATCAGTAACAAAAGGGGAAACAAAGGCTCAGTAGCATAACAGAAGACAAAGGCTCACCTTAAACCTAACTCTACTTTTGTAGTAGTCCCAGGAATATTTTTTCTCTATAATACTATGTCCAAGAAGCATAGCCTTTTTTAGTGATTTATTTTTCTATGTGTGAACTTTCAGGAGACACAGTAAAACAGTGAAGGGTCAAGCTTTCTTTTGTCTCCTTAGCCTCTGGACTTTGTAGCAAGTGAACTCAAGGTATCAAATCCCTTGGAAAAAAAGGGAGGGTATGAATGTGATGTTCATGAAGGAGACAGGTTTGACAGCCCTAAACACCAAGGTCTTCCTTTCATTTGTAAGATAATGCAGCATCGTCTCAAAAGTGTAACTCTTTTTAGCCACTCGCTGTCATTTGTGACAGTGACTGCTCCAACATGGACACAGGTCCCTTGATCCCTCCAAACTGAAATAACTTACTCATTTCCAGGACAGACAGCAAGTTTTCATTGTCATGTCCTCAGACTGGAATAGAATTATTTTATCGACAGTGATACTTACAACAGAATAAAAGAAATTGGAAGGCCCAACTCTTATCCAGAAGACTCAAAAACATTTCTGGGCTTCTCTTCATTTGCAGGAACTTTTGATACCTGCTAAGCTAACACAGAAGTATGTAAACCATAGCTGGGTTTCTAAAAAACAGTCACATTACCTAGGAAAACACAGCATCTGCCCAATCCCTAATTACATTTGAAATGTTACACTAAAGAATAATCTCCTATAATCTGTTTGTGCAATATCAGATCGTGAAATGGAAGCTGTTTCTCAAATAACCACCTAACCGAATAAGCTGAGAAAGAGCAGGAAAAAACCCAACAGATGGTGACATTTTCTACAAAAGAATCTCTAAGAGCACATACCTTTAAATCCTGATTTTGTTACCCAAACTTTTTCAGTCACTGTCAATCAATATTTCTTGCAGAGCATCAGATGCCCTTAGAGATCTTTACTGAAAATGAAGGTGATAGCATTTAGTGACCCAACCATAAAAACTATAGATTGTGGTTCCATCATTTGGCAAGTCATCATAGGAAAAGTAACACGCACAGGATATTATTGTTACTGCATGACACCCTTGATACTTTACAACTTCCACAGAACAGTTTGTTCCTTAAGACGCAGAAATGCCAGAGAACAGTCAGTTCAAATTATTTTTACAGCTGGAATTTGGCATTTTTTCATAATTTAAAGTAGCTTTAGGTAAACAAGAATTGGAGATATTTGTTCTGAATAAAGCAGCGCATTCTGTTCCTCCATCCCCTCCCCAAAATACAGGCAAAATGTAGTTACTTTTCTTATCACAGTTCCCAGGCCGAAGCTTTGTAGATTGTGAATTCCCGCACAAACGTGACACACAATTATAAAACTGAGCAGGGTATCCAGCACAAAAGCACTTACCAACGCTGAGAGGTTTCACTCAACATGCACTTTTCCCATGTACGTTAAGAAGGAATTTAAGGTATTATGCTGCACTTAAGATTATGCAATTTTAATGACACCAAGATCAGTAACATATCAGAAAAAAGGAGAAACAGATACCGTCCAAGATTTTTGATATTTTAAGAGATTAGTTGAGATGAGATATCCAAGAAGAACTGACACAGGACAAAAAAATTTCTGGAAATTCTTTAAAGTTGTCGGACTTTTTTATCAGTGCTTTTAATATTGATGTCCAGCATCTCTACTTTTTTTGTTAGGCGATCCAGTGTATCATCTTGCTCATCTATTTCTGCTTGCAGACCAAGAGCTAGGTTCTTCAGACGACTCAACCCAGAAGACATCTCATCTGTCAATGAGGAGAAGGACCATAAGGAATGAAAGCAGTATAAAGCACACTGTTTAAATTGACACTACCAGGATTCCCTCTTCTCCAAAAATGTTGCAAAATGTAGTTACAACTGCGCAAGTCTGAGTGCTCTTCTCAAACTGTGGAAACACTGATATTTTAACACTTCCGCTGCATTGCTTACAGAAATAATCACTACTTCTTTTGTCCACTACAAGTGAACTACAAATGCTTAAAACCAAACTGGATCTTTATAAAATGACATTCCTTTTAATGTATTTTTTAAAATGTATTTTATAGAAAATTTGGTACATCTTTTCTCACCTCAGTGTACAAAATATGCTGAACTACCTCAATTGCTTTTTTTAACCTTCATGCAGATATTGTCAATAGGCTGAAAATTTAAGCAGTGATTTTTTTTTAACACAGATGGAAAAAACCCATTCCCAAATTTCCTAATTTGGCTACAAGGGAACTGTCCTGTTGCATGATTGATTGGTATAAATGCTTCTGAGGCTAGTAAGTTTTGCATGGCTTGGGAGTAGAACAACTGTGCTTCTCCTAAATCTTATGTGTGACTATTTCTCTTTGATCTATTCCTTTCTGATTTCTCTCCAATCTCTTCTTTCTAGGTCAGCTGAACAGTAACACATGCAAACGAATCACCAATTTGTGTATACGCTACAGAACAAAGGAAGAGGAAGTCAGCTGAAGCATTTTGGGAAATAATAAAATAAATGCTACAAATTCACAAATTACATATTTAGTGCCTTGTGATTCTTTTATTTTCTGCAAAACATATTTATTTCAAAAGCTGCACACAGCTGTAAATTCTTTGGATCCAAACTGATGTACAATTTAATTCATGAGTTTAACTGTCAGTTCGGTTAAGCTGAATACATATTTCGATGTAAGGGGTAAGCTTTAGAAAAAGAGGTAGTAAGTATCCATACGGGTATATTCTGGATGTCAATGTGAAGCAGTATTTCCTGATTAATATTAACTAGTACCTGCTTAATAAGACTTTTCAGAAGTGATAGGTAAGTCTGCTTGCCCCAGTGATACTCCACTCAACTTACAGGATGAATCAAAGAAACATTTTCATATCCCGAGTCCAAGTGTTATGGGATGCTTTCCTGATTCAAGTGACAAATTTGCTAGCATATTTGCATTTGGTGACAGTGTTTTTCTTATTGTCAATACATGATCTAAGAGCATTCCCACTTTTGGTCTGGGTTTTTCTCCCTGGTCTCTTTGCTCAGGGATAGTTCAAGCAACTGCAACAAGCATGAGCATGTTACAGAAGAGCTGAAGTATTGATACCAGTAGCATACCAATTTCCGCAATAGATTTAGAACTATTCCAGGCCTGTTTGTTTCTAGATGGTTTCACATGAAATGCATTTCTAACTCAGAATTGTTATTAATATTTGCAAGTAGTTGACACAAAGACATCGCACAACATTCTAGCATTCAAATAACACGTTTCAAACTTTGGATCCTGCCACGTAGATGGTTTTGAAATGCAGAATACAAATAAATGATTTTTTTTTTATTATCAAATTTCACATTTTAACTAAATGAAAAAGTGTTGGCAGTATGTTACTCAGTACTTTTCTCCAGCTTAAGAAGGAAAAATCAAAAATGGTATTACATCAAACGGCTTCAATTTTCTCACTCACCTAAGTTGTTATCAATTTTCTGGTGGTAAGCCCGCAGGTGTTGGTTCTTTGGATAGGCATCCCTTTGCACTGAAGAAACTAATTCTGCTTTGCTGAAATCACTGTCTGCCAAGAGTATAAAATACAGAATATTCTATAATAAAAAAGCTAGCAAGAAGAGCCTTTAATATTTTAGAAGGGCTATTAAAATTAATCTGACCATAGCTGCTATGTAATCACGTAACCTGTTAGCAGGAGTCTCAAAAACAGTCCAACATCCCTACCTATAGGGCATCCCTCAAGATGAACAGTTAAGCTACAATTATTCTCTTTTGGGCCGACTTTAGTAGTTCTACTAGGTAGTTAAAGGAAAAAAACAAAACAAACCCAAAACAGCTATCCAACCACTAAAGTGGGTCAGTTGGTAACTTCTACCAGCAGTTATTGTTTTCCCAGGTATAGCCACCAGAGAGTTATTTCTGCCCTCTATTGGACAGACTTTTAAAATTATGTGGAGCGGAATGGAGATTAGTATTACCAAAACAGCATTTCTTTACTTGCCAAACTACAACTACAAAGATTTCTTGCTGCTTTCTCACTCCTACTCAACTACATAATTGAGCCTCACTTTAAGAAAGAATAGTTACTTTGTACATAAAAGTCACTACAGAAGTTATGAGAACAGGGAACAAGACCAAACCCTGTATGCTCCTTCCTTGCGTGAATCAAGTAATTTCAGTATGAATGATTATACTCCATGTTTGCAATAGCAAAGAAATCTGAAAACTATTACAAATGATAGTTAAAAAGAACATTCTCTGAAAATATAAGTTAACATTTTGGCAAACAAGGCTGCCCGCACATTGTGTGGGTTCTTGTCTAAAGTCTCCTCCGAAAACATAAGCACTGGATGCTTTTAAAGTGTTTAGTGGATATAGCATAAATCCCTCACAGCAATGGCTAAATAAAATCTGTATCCAAGTAAAAACATTTTATGTCATCTGTATAGGTTTAAACAGTTTTAGGGGAAACAGTTCCCTAGAATTCAAAGCCATGAAGGCTGGGATACAAATCTCTACGTTAGGCAGGCTGAAGGGTCTCTGCCTTCACCACTGTGCAAGTCCACCCCATGTTGATGACAGATATTCAGCGTAAAATAAAGTTAACAGACCTGAATTATCCAGCTTCTTTAAATTTGGATGACTCTCCTGGTATTTTGACTCTTGTTCTTTACTAGACATCATTGCTTCTTTTAATCTAGTAATAAAGAGAATAAAAAGAAAAGCATTCCTATGGACCATAGGCCTCATTCTGATTCTGTTAAACAAGAACAGGTGTAAAATTTCTAGCAGATGACCAAATTTGTTAGACCTGATCCAAAATGTTCCTTTAAAACAAACTGTTAGCATTTGTCTTCAGTGAAAGCACAACTGGTTGCTTTTGTGCTGGAAACAGCATACGGAAACTTTGGTATCAAAACCAAAACCTTATCCTCCGTCTTGCAGGCTACCTGTTCCTTTCCTCTAGTGGAAGATGGAGAGGAACGCATAAGAGGAAATCAATCCATGCAGCTTTAACAGGCTTTACATAAATTTCTCAGCTGAGGAGAGACAAGTACTGTAAGACACTAAGATTAATTGCTGTGGAATTACTATCTACAGCTTTTAATAGAAGCTAGAGAAATACAGTATTTAACTGGAAGCACATAAATGGTACAAACCATGATTTCCTCATAAGACTGAAGCAAGCGTGGTAATTTAGAAGACTCTGAAGAATTACTTGTGTGATTTTGCGTAATTGTTGGAATTAGTTTCCCACAAATACAAAGTTATTCTTACCATCTCAAATATAAATAAAAGTAGAAGTATTTTTCTCAGAGTTAAAGAGAAAAGGGAGCTAGACACCATGTCAGGAGTTTACTTGACAGAATCAACAGATCTTTTAAGTTCTGATTTTCTGATGACATTTCAAAGATGCTGTGGGAGATAAATGCCAAGTAAAATATTTATTTTACTTACCTACTGTTAGCATAATATTCAGAGGCTCCATTTTGCTCTGGCTTGCTCTCTGGAGGTTTGGCTTTGAAGTAGTTTACCAAGCCCCCCCAAACGCTCTTAATGCTATTTATGTGCCTTTGACTAGTCTTCAAGTCCTGGTCCATTTTATTCACCATCTGTTCTGTGCGCTTCAGTGCCTCCCCTTGGCGTACAAGCTCCTAACAGATATTGACAGAAAAAGAGAAGCTCGTAAAGCCAAGATGAACTGAAACATCAAACATGTGACACTCTAAAGAGAAGTAAAAGAGTTCCTTCAGGTGTGGAGATTATTTCTAAAGGCATACATATTTCTCACTCATACCTCTTCCGCCAGGGCATTTCAATCAAGAGTTGCTAGTCAGCCACAGCATTAAGCAACTATAAAATCCTTATCACTATGCAATGCCAGGTTTCTGACACCTACTACAAACAGCATCCAGGAATTTTCTGCATCAGTCTTTTGTCAGGTTGATGTCTGTATCTCTTCTTGATAGAACAAGCATGGCACCAGATGGTGAGATAGTGGAAATGCAAAGGTTTACGGCAGAGAAATGAGCAAGCAGAACTATTTCTAGTTGTAAATGACACCTTCACAGGGAAGGGATACCATTTTCACCTTACTGCGATGTTCCTGATAATTTAGAAAGAGAATAACCAAAGGATATAAACACAAACAGAATTTGTCATACTGTAAGACTAATTTTTTAGCAAGTTCTAACAGGGTAGGATTTCAAAATTTTGAGATGTACGATTAAGTTATTTTCTAATTCAGCAGCAATGGCAGCACAATTCCAACATTAATTCTGTCAGGAAAATCACCTGCAGCTAACACTAGGTGCAAAACAAAGAACTTGTGCTCATATTCTCTCTAAACTTTCGGAAATCCTAGTGATATTTTCTTCTTTCCCCCCACACTAAAGCAGCCAACACATACAATTCAAGTTTTACCATGGGCCCTGTGTTAAGCCTAAGTTCTTGGTTCTTGATTCCTCATTTGTGCTTTTCTGGACAAACAAATCCCAAGGCTGCAAGATTGCGGAAGTGCGACTGTGATCTCCCCTTCAACATAAGCCTCTCCTGCAGCTCCAGATGCTTTGGAGTAAACGAGACAACTGCGTCAGTAGCACTCAAGGAAGCATCCCATTAGCAGGTGACACAACAGACAAAACCTTTAAGCCACGCCTCGGGTATAAACTACTCTGAAACAAGGCCAATAGAATGAAGGAAATTATTAACTGGGATGAAGCAAGCAGATCACAAACAACTAACATGTCAGGCTCTTCATTTAATCAAAAGAATAGCTGAAAACCTTTTAGTCAGAGAAAAATAGGTATAAGTGCCATTAATATGATTTGTTAAGAATTGGTCAATGCTGCTGAAAACACAGCCAAATCCCACTCTCACTATTATACAGAGAGCTTTTCTCCACCCAGAAAATCAGTCCACAGTAACAGAGAAGGATACGTTGTCTCTAAAACAATNTACCGCTGCCGTTCACCGCCGCCCCCGCCACCCTCCCCACCGCCCATCGCCGCTGCCTCTTCTTCCTCGTCTACGGCGAAGGGGTTGTAGCTCCTCGGGAAGGCCGACATAGTTGGAGGAAGCGGTCACAGTGACCGTCTCAGGGAAGCGACGTCCCCGCTCCTCACGGGGTCCAGGCCAGACCTATCCTGCTGCCACCGCTATTACTTCCCCTACGTTCCTTCCGCCCATACGCCACCGCCGCGTGCCGGGCGGTGCTGAGAAAAGGCGGCGGCGAATGGGCGAGATCACTGTGGGAGGAGGGTGGCCTGGGCACGGTCCACTTGTAGAGAGTGTTTGGGGGCGGGCGAGCGGCACGGCAGGGAGGGGCGGAGCGGTGAAGTTGCTATGCGCGCTGCCATCTTTGTGGTGCGGTTGGTGATCCGGGCAGGCGGCGGTCTCGCGAGAGGCCTGGCCGGCTGGTGAACGAGCGGCTTTCTGCAATCCTGCACAATATGGCGGCTGCGGCAGTTGCAGCTGCGGCGGCGGCTGCGGCCACGGCGGCGGCTGCGGCCACCACCCCTGCGGCGGCAGCAGCAGCAGCGGCGAGTCCCTCGGCAAGCGTGGGGCGTGGGAGCAGTGTGGGCACCGCGCGCGGTTTCTACTTCAACACGGTGCTGTCGCTGGCGCGGTCGCTGGCGGTGCAGAGCCCGGCGCCGCTGGAGAAGGTGAGGGGCCGCAGGGGCGCCGGGGGTGTCACGCGTGGGATTCGCGTGTGCACGAGGCGGGGGGTGTCACGCTGCACGCGTGCGGAGCCTGCGAGGAATGGTTGGGGTCGCGGGCACCGCGGCGGGGCTTGGGGTCCTGCCTGTGGAGAGCGCCTGGGAGCGGAGGGGGTGGGTCGCGGCCCTCTGCGAGGGGAGGCGACCTGGCCTGTCGTGCGTGGGAAGCGGAGGCTCAGGCGTTTATGCTCCGGCGGCCGCGCCGTGTCCGCCCGCGTCCGGGGGATGCTGCCTTTTTCCGTGGGCGTGGCTGTCCCGCGGCCGTCGGACGGGGGCTGTCGGGCCCGCCGAGGCCCGAGCTTACTGTGGTGGCCGCGGAGTAGCTTCAGGAACGCGGGCCCTCACGGCGGCGGCGCATCTGCGTGTGGAACAGGGTCTTGGAGGCGTCATTACTCTCAACCTAATTAGAACTGGTTACTTCACTCCGCGCATCTGATTAAGTCTAAGCGATGCAGAATCAAGGTAAAAACTGCCGGGTTGAAGTAGACCTCTGCTGGATACAAAATCGGAGCGGGGGGTTTGTCTGGGTGGTGGGGAGAGGTGGACGGCAGCCCGGTGTTGCCGAGGTGGCTTCTCAGGGCACGAAGAGACTGAACTTGTGAATTGCTCATGCAATAATGGAAGATAGATAACTAAATTGTTGAAAAGCACAGCTCAGTGCTGATGGAAATTACAGTGTGTGGCTTGTTTCTGGCCAGTTTTTGCAGGCTCCTTTACTTAGATCTTCTGGAAATCTACTGTTGGTCTGACAACCAACAGTGAATAGTTTTATTAAACCTTGCTGTTGATTCACTAATACCCTGGGGTGCATTTTTTTGTTTGTTAGCTTTGGGTTTGTGGGGTTTGTTTGAGAGACTACAGTAGGAGTTAAATGATATTAGCGGTTGTCCTGGTTTGAGGTTTTGAGCGTCAGTGGCCAGTCCAGCCCAAACTGTGAAAGCAGTTCATATTTGTTAAAAGTTTTTCACTTGTGTTATTGTGATTATTAACCTGATATAGGACGCATGCATCAGAATTATATTTCCTCTGCTGTATTTTATGTTGAGCAAGAGGATTATTTCTGTTGTATTCAGGTCTTGTAATTATGAGGTCTATCAGTTTAAGGACCAGAATTCCAGTGAGCATCCAGTACATTCTTCTAATTCTCTAGGGAAATAGTTTCTTGGTTTAAGAATTTTCAAGGCGGGGTGTTTGCGGAGTTATCTAAATAGGAAGTAACTTGACATGCAAACACATAGGTCATTCAAACACATATTTATTATACAGTCCTTTTTAGGTAATACTTATTAACATCAAGGAGACTTATAGAAAGACAATACACTTGTTCCATTTTCCCTTTCTTAACAGTTTCATAGGAAAACTAAGCATTTGGGAGATTTGGTAGTTTCTTTAGATGTGTGGTCGCTGTATATGAAGTAGTAGGTAAGTATAATAATTGTTCTGGTGAATAATCTGTTATGTTTGAGCAAAGGTCATATTCAGCTGGGTTGTCGTTTATTGTTAAGTGGTATGAGGAAAGCATCGGTGCAGCTGTAACCAAAGCTCCATCCACCTGGTTTTTGTTTGTAGGAATTGAGTAAATATATATGCCCGCTGCGTATTTCTTGCATATCTAAAATGCCCAACACATTAGTGGAAGGAAGGCTTTGTTGTACCAGGGATGCAGGGATGAGCTCCGTAAATGAGAGGCTCTGAAGAGTTTCAGAAATTTTATTGAGATGTGAAACCCCCCCCACCACCACCCAAGCGGCTTGATCAAGCATTAAAGAAAACTTTTAAATCAACCTGTATTGTGGTAAAAATGTTTGACATCTGCTTGAGATTTTTCTGCCTTTTTCTAGAGTTATGCATCACTCTTTCCTCGCCCTTCAATGTTCTCATTAAGATTGATGAATAAAGGAACGTAATGTGGCCGTCTGTCTGTCTTCCAGGAGATGGAAAGACTACTGTCCACTTAAGACACAGGAGGCCTGAATGAGTTTTGACAGTCACAGGCTGTCAGCTTGTTTCTCTGCTATGAAAATATTTGTAATAGTATTAGTGGTCTCCAGGCCTGTTTCTTGGTGTGCTCTAGGAAATGGACATGATGATTAGCTCTGCTCCATGAAAGAGAAGCTGTGAGCTATTTGCGTTGCTTTTCTGAAGTCTACGGGTGGATTTTTTAAAGACAGTTTTAATACATGTAATGTTGTTCCCTTGGATTCTTTTGACACCATTTCATTTTCTCCATTGATACATTTGTTCCACTGTTTTTCAGGTACAAAAACTCCTCTGCATGTGTCCAGTGGATTTCCATGGGATTTTCCAGTTAGATGAACGTCGCAGAGATGCTGTTATTGCTTTAGGGATCTTTCTAATTGAGTCTGGCCTTCAGGTATTTTTCTCACTTAGGCTAACTCTATTTAACTTGAAAGATTTTGGATTAGTTCAAATGTACTTGTTCAGTGAATGAAAAGTTGGTATTTACTATCCAAATAAATAAAATAAAAGATCAGAGATAACAGATGGATGCAGGCAGGAGAGCAAGGAAAGAAGGACAGCACTGAGGAGTGCGATAAGACAGTAGTCACAGCACTGCCACAGCCAAACTGCTGTCCCATTTTTTTCATCATCATAGTGTAAGAAGAGAAAGGAAAGGCTATTCAGGAGGGTTTGCTCAAACCATGTGCGTTCGTGTGTTCTTCCCCACCTGCTTCTGAATGACAGGTATGTTCCAACGTACTCCTGAACATCAGGTTTGTAATAGGCCTTTTCATGGCTGGCACTAGCCAGGGTAAAAAGACACAGAGTGCACCTGGGCTGCGTTGTACACTAACTTCCCTCTTGTGTTGTTGGCCTGTTTAGGACGAGGTAGTTCACTTTGCTTCCAGCTCTGGGCCTGGCACTGTTTCATGCAGAGGAAAGGAAGGATACACTGAGTCTTAGGTCCAAAGTCATTAGACCTCACTTTAAGTCATTTAATGGTACAAGGGTTTGCATCAGGCTTGAATTTCCTATTTATTTACCATAATATAGCTGGCATGCATATTGTTATTGTCCTTTTTGCATTTTTTGTAGTGTGAAGTTTAAATAAGGCAGCTGTATTTGTGTTTCTTAGCATTTTCCTGATGCTTTCAAAGCCAGCAGTTAGCATTAATTAATCCAACTCTATGAGGAAGGAAAGTGCTATCCTTCAATTTGCTGATTAGGAAGCTGAAGTGTTACACAGATGTGTGACTTGTGCCATGGCATGGATCCCATGTACTGAATTGGGACTAGCAATTTCAAGCTGCCTTAACATTAATTTTTGACCTTGCCGTGAACTAATAAATTGTTTGGTGTAAAGTACTGTTCTGGATTTTTTTTTTTCTCCGACTTTTACAGAGAATGAACTGTTGCCTAGAAAGAAAAGATTGGATTTATAGCACTGAATTGGTTTACTTTAGTTTGCCTGTGTTGAAATAGATTTTACAATATTCAAGAAACCTATTGAGTGATTATTAGAAGTGAGTTCTGTGTGTGGTTAATATGTAGTCTTTCCATATCTCCAAAATACCTTGAGATTCAGCTTTTCCTCCATTTTAAATAGAGTATTTTCCTCTTCAGCACAAAGATCATGTGGTTCCTTACCTCCTCCGACTTCTGAAGGGTCTTCCCAAAGTCCAGTGGATAGAAGAAAGCAATGCACGTAAAGGCAGAGGTAATGTTTGGGGTTTTTTCTGTTGTCACAGAGTGCCAACCAGGAAATGGGAATAAAAGAGGTTCTGCTAGGTTCTTAGTTCCTGCTAGGTTCTTAGTTCCTGACTCGACAGCCATTCTAAAATCGGTATGTAATACTGTATTTTTTCTACAGTCTGTCTCAGAATGTTATGATGTGGGAATCACTTATGTCTTTTTGCTTTGTTATTATTTGTTCTTTCTCTGTTGATTTGCTGTAACAATGATTAAGTGGCATATTTTCTGTCCCTTACTTTGCAGGTTTGCTTCCTGTTGCAGAAAACTTCAGCTTCTGCTTGGTAACGTTGTTATCAGATGTTGCTTACAGGGATGCATCTCTCAGAGAGCAGGTAGAGTTTAAGTTTGTGCTCACGTAGTACCCAATTTTCCAATGCTGCAGTACTGCCAAATATCTAGGGAAGACTATACCACAGCTACTTTCTGTCTTGCAAAGAGATTGATTGCTTTAATGTGTACTGTTGCATAGTTTCACTTGTGTTTATTAATAAATCAGGTACCTAGAAGATATTCATAAGTCTGCTGTTACATTCAGGTTTTAAAAAAATGTCACTTGCTGAGCCCAGAGTTTTAGAATTCAGGTTTTGTTACTGAAATTAGGACTGCTGCAATTTTATTCTGTTAGTAAATACCAGCTAACTGCAGACTTTGAGAGAAGATGTGTAAACTGCATGAGGGCTATATACTTTTTTAGTCACATAGCATTAAAAAAATCTTGTTTACAGAGGTGTTCACAGTAATATTTGCAAGTTTAATTTGTGTTGTAGTGATCTAGTATAAGAAAATAGTATCTCTTTACCAAAAGGTATTCTTTTTATGTCTGTCTTGATTCCTTTAGATTTTGGATGCAATTCTACAAGTAATGCAGTTCCTGTTGGGAATGTGCCAGACCCCACAAATGCATGATAAAGGTACTATTAAAATAACTCTTTATATTGGTGCTATACTTCTGACTCCTGTCCTCTGAACTTCTCTTGTGTTTTCTAATTATCAGGATTACTCCTGAAAAGTGAACAGCTTTTTCTTTTGACTTCTCTTAGCATATATTTATTCTGTTTGTTGCTTGACTGGTAAGTATGGAAGCAAGAGAAGTGTATTCATTTGCAATACCTTCATGGTTTTTCTTCTACTTGCACAAATAAGTCTTTGCAAAGCACATTAGGCTGAAACAGTTTAGTAAAGTGATAGCAAAACCATGAAGAGGAAATTCTAACTTATTGTTAATATACTGTTATATGTGGTTTTCTTTTCCAGAATATTTATGCAAGTATGCAGTACCCTGCCTGATAGGAATTTCTCGAGCATTTGGTCGTTACAGCAATTCAGAGGAGGCTCTTCTTTCAAAGCTTTTTCCAAAAATTCCCCCACATTCCCTGAGAGTTCCAGAAGAGCTTGAAGGAATTCGCCGACGATCCTTTAATGATTTCAGATCAATTCTTCCCAGTTCTCTACTCACAGTTTGCCAAGAAGGAACACTAAAGAGAAAGGCTAGCAGTGTGTCTAGCATCTCACAGGTTTGTATGACTTGCTCGGTGTTGGAGTCAGTGCTTAGATTGATTTTGTGGTCTTGGTGGAGTTCTAGAGTCCACAGCAATACATAGTTCTTGTTAGTTTTGCTTGAAGCTGTGTTTCATTATAAAGCATGTAAACCATTCTCTGGAAGGTTTTTCGATGTTTTATAAATAGTTTTTTAATTATGGCTTTTGTGTGATGTTTCAGGTTAGTCCTGAACGTGGAATTCCCCCTCCTAGCTCTCCTGGAGGATCTGCAATTCATTACTTTGAAGGTAACCTATTTTGCAAAGGAGCAGGATATGATTTTGGGATTTTTTTGCTATTCACAGAAAATTGAAAACCAGAATAATTTTGACCTCTTCTCTACCTTCTAGAATTCTTATAGTAATTTTCTGGCATGTGCCTGCTAGGATTCTGAAAAGTTTTGAGGTGTAAAGACAGTAGGAAGTTATTATTAACATCAGTAGTTTTCAGGCTCAGTTGTTTCTGTCAGGTTTCTTACAGACGTGATTTCTTTACTGCTAGGCCATGCCTGGTATGGAAGAGCTTAATTCAACTAGGCCAAAAATGTATTTCAGGAGATTAGGCTGAGTAACTTTGAGAAACAAGCATTAATATTTTGCTTCACTAGACAACTATGTTGTTGGACTAGAGTGTGGAATTTTGAGACTTATGTTGGCACTTTGTATAAATCTAAAACAACTGCTCCGTTTGAAGTAAATGCGATAATGGGTCATTGCATTAGATCTAGTAATTTGTTGATGTGAGAAATAATAAAGGAGACATTGAAGTCGAGTGTCCACTAATGTGTATTAATTACTGTATCATAAAAGGCAGAAGTGTGAAAAAATTTCATGACTATGCAAACTGTTAACCACTGAGTTGTGATAGAACTCTAGCTATAAGTTCTATGTCAAAGCAAGGCTTAAAAGTAAAGTTTTTCATTAATCAAGGGGAGGACTAGATCTGCATTGGAGGTGCCTCAGTGTCTCTCGCTTTATCTGGCCTTTTGAAGTTTTTTAACATCTTAGGCATTCTGTGTTTCTGGGTCATTCTCTACTCTTGAGCCCTAGCTTTAATTTGTTCTGCATCGCTTTTCTTTTTCTTTCACATTACTGTTTGTAGAGGCATCTGTTTTCCTCAGTCACATCATGGGATTGCAGGGTAATTCAAATATCATTCTTAAATTGCCAAGTAGAAGGAGACCTATTTGTCTTCTGTCTGCCCTGTTGAGCTAACCAATACTTCTTCAATTTTGTGCTCTTCATTAAAACTATAGGTGGATAGTGGATAACTTTGCAAAAATTTTGGAATCATTTTAATAATGTCTCTAGCAGAGTTAGGATTAGTCTAATCAGGATTTTACTTTCAATACTAGCTTCCACCAGATATTTTAAATGCAGGCAGCTCTTGTATTATTGCCGATAATGTAGTTTGTGATAGTCTTTATTTGCTGAAGAAGACAAGTAATGACCTTGTTTCTATTCTGGCCAAGGTTAACAGTTTAGAAAAAATGGACTGAAAACATTTGGTCATTGTCAATAAATAGTGTCGGTTGAAAGCCTATTAGTCACAGGAACATTACTTTAGCACAGGCAGCAAAGTGCCGTAAAAAGGTGGAGATGCTTGTTGGCGAACTGCCAGAAGTAGTATGCCTAGCAAGTTGTTGGCTTAATAGAGTACTTGAATCTGAAAAATAATTTGATTTCTCCATGCCTTCAAGTTGCAGTAGTGAATTGGTGCCTCTTCAAAGATAAAAGCTGTGCCATGTGCTCATTTCATTTAATACAGGGGACAACCTTGCAAAATAGTTTTGACTTAACCTGTTCTTTGCACCTCTGTGCTTTTGAACAAGATGGCATTTGCAAATGTTCTCGGGTAAATGTGCTTTAGTAGTATGAGAAGACTTGTCAGCAGTGTCTCTGACATGAACACAAGTCATTGAAGTTAATTCTTACGTTGTGATCGTAAAGTTGTAATGAACAAATGTAGTTTTTAACATGAATTTCTGTTTTGATTTACCAGCAGATTAGCTGAAATGTACCTTTTGATAGCTTGCAAGTTAAAGACTGGATCTATGTTGGAAATAACTCTTAAGTAGTGACTAAACATTACTGTTAGACGAAGTTTGCATATCCTTTCTCTCCCTGAACTTTTATTTTTTATCAGGTTCATATCTTCCTGATGGGAGTGCACTGGATCCTGATTATTACTTCTCTACAATCAGCTCCAGCTTTTCAGTTTCTCCTCTCTTTAATGGCATTAACAGTAAAGAGTTCAACATCCCACTGGAAATGCTCCGTCAGCTGTTGAACGTGGTATGCAATGGTTTCTTACAAAGGCTGGAGTGAAACTGCATTCTATATGTGCTAGAAATAGATGCGGTTTAAGCTTTTAGAATTGCAAAGAAACAGACAATGTTTGTGTCTCAAGCTTTGTGTGATGTTATTTTTTTATGGCATTTAACATATTAATAGTATTTCTAAAAAGCTCTCATGTGAACCACAAAGAATTTTCTGTGCATTGCCAAAATTGCATTGTCTTCCTATCTAGAGTCATCATTGGAAAACACACTTTTTTTTTTTTCTCCACAGGTAAAACAGATTGTTGGGGATTCTCTGCTAAAGATCTTAGATGCAGTTGTAGCTGAAGTTGCAGAGGTAAGTTCTAAAATTAATTTTCTAATTTCTATGACTCAAGACATTCAGGCCATTTCTAGTGACTTGAATATTTCATTTTTTGTCTTAATAAGTATTACTTGGAAAATTAGTCTTTCACCTGTGTAAGGTATACCTTCTCTTTGCAAAATGATACTGCTTTCCTGTTCGAACTTTTCTTTCAGTGTTTTAAATCTAGCCTCGGACTGTGTGAAACAGCAGGATGAAGGGAGAATGTTTTTCACTAACACAGAAGGAAATAGTTGTTATCTTAAAAAAGGAACCATTTTCTTACTTTAGCTCTATTATCCTACTAAATTACGGCATTGGTTGTCCAGAACTGGTTTATTGTAGACTAAGGTATTTATTGCATATTACAGTAACATTTTTTTTCACATAGATAGTATATGTTGGTTGATGCTGTTTTTCTGGCTTGAAAATCACAGCTGTTCTCTTAAGTGTCATTTCTACGAGTTTAATAGTGTAATAGATGTGGATGTTTACCTTTATAAGTGACATGTTTGTTTCTGTAGGTCTGTGAGTCTTTGTTCTCCCCTTCCCTGGGTGCAATTTTGTGACAGCCTCACCTCCTCGGGGGCATAAAGCTGTGTTTAAAAGAGTATGTGTGCAGTTGTCCGAGAAGATGATGTTGCTCTTCTCTCCACCTTCCTTTCAGTGGTGCCATATTTGAAATGTGGTCCTAATTTTCTCTTTTTGCTATGTGAAAAAATGATGGGTTGGAATCCTCCTATTTTTTCGACCCCTTTTCCTCTCCCCTCCCCCCCCCTTGTTTTCTTTCCCCTTCCTTCCTTGAATGGACTGAATGGCTGCACTTTTTGTAAAAGTGAAGGGGGAAAGCTATGAGCTTGCTTCTGATACCTGCTTACCTTGCGGAGGAGAACAGCTATGTGACTGAGATAAGATTTTTTTTTTAATCTGTACAGCAGAAACTACTTAATTTTGGATCTATCAGGTTGCTTCTTTTCTCTTTCAGGTGGGTGCTAATACAGAGCTCCATTATAAAACTTTCAGTGACCCTCTTTATCTTGCTCAATTTAAAATGCTGAGAGACACATTATACTATATGAAAGGTATAGTGTTTGCATTATTTTATTTTTTTTTAAAAAATTTATCCTGAATTATGCTTAGGATCAAAAGCATTGTTCTATTGTATTGAGAGCACAGGCTGGGGATGAAGGGAAGGAGAGCAGCCCTGCCAAGAAGGACCTGGGGATGCTGGTGGGGGAAAAGCTGACCATGAGCTGGCAACATGCACTGGAGCCCAGAGAGCCCCCCACCTCCTGGGCTACGTCCCCAGCAGCGTGGCCAGCGGGGCAAGGGAGGAGATTCCGCCCCTCTGCTCTGCTCTGGGGAGACCTCCCTGCAGTGCTGCCTCCAGCTCTGGGGCCACCAACGTCAGAGGGGCAGGGACCTGTTGGAGCGAGGCCGGAGGAGGCCACAGAGATGCTGGGAGGGCTGGAGCCCCTCTGCTGTGAGGACAGGCTGAGAGAGTTTTGGAAGTTCAGTCTGGAGAAGAGAAGGCTCCGGGGAGACTTTAGAGCCCCTTCCAGCCCCTAAAGGGGCTACAGGAAAGATGGGGAGGGACAGTTGATCAGGGAATGGAGCGGTAGGGAATGGTTTTAAGCTGAAAGAGGTGAGATTTATATGTAAGGAAGGAATTTGTTGCTGTGAGGGTGGTGAGACCCTGGCCCAGGTTGCCCAGAGAGGTGGTGGCTGTCCCATCCCTGGAGGTGTTCACAGCCAGGTGGGACGGGGCTTTGAACAACCTGATCTAGCGGGAGGTGCTCCTGCCCATGGCATGGGGATGGAAAACAAGATCATCTTTAAGGCCCCTTCCAATCCAAACTGGTCTATGATTTCCCGGAACTCATTCTGTAAACTTGTGTTTTGTCATGTTTCCACATGAAAGAGGTGCTATGGATATAAAATACAAATATTTTGAGCATCAGTAAAATGATTTATAGATGCATTTCAGTTGTCTGCGTAATGGTGGAGTTTGCTATGAAATTTAACATACAGGCAGGGGATAAACTTTATGAAATTTATAACATAGTAATGGATTTTATGTATACTGTTATTCTGATACACTGACATTCTTCTAGTATGCTGTTTCCTTTTATTTCTTTAGACCTTCCCAACTCATTTGTAAAGGAAATCCATGATTTTGTGCTAGACCAATTCAACAGCAGTCAATCAGAACTTCAGAAAATCCTTCATGATGTGGATCGACTGCACAATGAACTGAGTCCTTTAAAACTGCGTTGTCAGGCTAATGCTGCCTGTGTGGATCTTATGGTGTGGGCTGTGAAAGATGAGCAAGGTGAAGAGTACTCTTCAGTCTCTCAACAAGACAGTTTTTTTTTTTTTTAAAGTTACAGAAAAACTTCTAAGTTCTTTGAGAGTCGATACTGCTCAGAGAAATATAAAATCAATTTCAAGGGAATACTCTTTCCCATTAGAATACAAGAGTAAAACTTCCATCAAACAATTCTCAAATCAGTTGGCTAAGTAGTTAGAAATCTCTTCATAGAAATGGAAACAGAAGCATCCTATTGGCTTATTTTCAAGAGGTGGTATAATTGCTGCATTATGTGCAGCTGCTGATTTTGTAGTTTTAAGTTTTTAGTTATTGCTCTTAGAGTCTTAAGTGCTTCTCATTCATTCTTTTAAAGAAATCATTGTTAGCAGGATTGGCAAGCTCTTTCTCACTTTTTCTCAGTTTTCTTGCTGCATTATTCCTAAACATCCTCTGAATATGTGAAGAATTTTTTCCCTTGGACCTTGCAATATTTATTTTCTGTCAAACGTGAGGTATGCTCAAAATCAACTTCAAGCCCTGTGGTGCTTTCAGCCATAGTGTCTGACAGGCCTGTTTGGTGCAGATACTATGTTTCCAAAACTGTTTTTTGCAGAAGCACTAATCCTTTTTGAGGAATCATAGTCTGATGAGAGTGAAGCTGATACATTTTCTGTTTCAAAAATTCCAGTAAGCATTGGGTTGTATGTGTCCTAATAGCAAATCTGATAAACGTAATTTTTTCTGTTTGATTTCTTGGTTAAGGTGCAGAAAACCTGTGCATCAAGTTATCAGAGAAGCTGCAGTCAAAAACTTCAAGCAAAGTCATCATTGCTCACTTGCCACTGCTGATTTGCTGTTTGCAGGTCTGTTACAATATTCGACGTTACTATATCGGTGAATGGGAGTTTGGGGAGTTTCACCGGTTGCTAGAAGAACAGTTTTTCTGCTGTTTTAGAGTAGAACTTTCAAAATTTTCTTAGCTCAACTACTTCTTGAAGAATAATATTCATGAGGGTTTTTTAACCAGTATTTCATTTCTGAAATATTTAGCTTCTTAGACCATTATATAAATAGTGTAAATACTGATACTGGCAGATCACTGAGCTTTAAAGTTAAGGCTTGGTTATTCTAATTTTTATGTCATCTTATTGGGCACTTATTCATAGTCTTACAAATGTGATGTTTTCTACCGCATAGTAAATAATTGGGATTCTCTGAATGTTAGAACTTGTCCAGTAACTTTATTTTTAGAGAGTGCAAGTTCATTTTATATAATTTGTATGAAAGAACCCAGGAAGAAAGCAGCAGGGTAGCAGCGCTCTAGGGTAACCTAAAAGAATTTGAGACTTGAAACCTCTCAATGTTCTGCTAAAAATTGAATATCTCAGAACTATGTATGGTTTGTGTTGGTTTGGTTTTTGGTTTTTGGTTTTGGGGGTTTTTTTTGTGTTATTGAGCTGAAGTTGCAAGCTTACAGTTGGCTGTGTTCCTTTTTTAATTTTATTTTTTTTTTTAGGGTCTAGGTCGTTTGTGTGAGAGGTTCCCTGTTGTGGTTCATTCTGTTAATCCATCCTTGAGAGACTTTCTTGTGATACCATCCCCAGTGCTTGTGAAACTTTACAAGTATCATAGCCAGTATCACACAGGTAAAGGAAAAAAAGGCCATATTCCAAAGGATATGCTACTGATTGTTTTCCACCTTGTATGGCTTTTTGATGGCTCTGGGATATTTTATGGTGATGCAGCTGTAGGGGGAAATGAAGATGCATTTGTGGGGTTTTTTTTTGTTTTGTTTTTTTTTCCTTTGGAGATGAAGAGGATGAATGATGGCAAATCAAATTCTGTTAGATCTAACGGCAAGCAATATATAGAACTACATTTTATCCTAGCAGCAATATTGCTGTGCCACTTCTGCTGAAACCAAAAGTCTCTTATCTCAAGCATATTTGTCCCAAGTGAGATCATCAACAACTGTAGTGTGATACTGCAATACTGAAGGTTACCTTATGTGTGTTAACCTCTTGTGCTCAATTTGGAGCACTTTGCTTAGGGCTTTGTCCACATGGGCCTTCAGAAACCTCCAAGGACAGAGGTTCTACAACCTGAGACAGACTCATAGTGGGGAAAAAAAATAATCACGTATCTTGTTTCAAGTTATGGCTGGTGTTTCTCATTCTCCTGTGAAGCCTGTTTCTATCTTCTTGGTAACCTACTTTACACTTTTGAAGGTAGCCTTTCCGTCAGTCCAAAGCTGCCTCTTCCCCAGGCTGAACAAGGTCATGTTCCTCAGACTCTCCATGCAGGTCCTGTGCTCCAGCCCCATCTTGGTGGCATTTGGCAAGGTTTTTTTGTTGCTTTTAAATCCTACTGTCAAATTCTGATTTCTAAAAAGAAAATGTTAAATTTAAATCACCTGCTAATGCAAAAGCAGTATCATAATGCCAAAGAAGAACTGGGAAAATGAGAACTGGAGGTGACAACATTTAAGAATAATTATTTAGGAATAGATAAATGGGGTAATATCTTGCATAGCTAGTGGCAACACACGTACTTCCAACTCAACTCTCCAAGCTGTAAGGAGGCTGTTTTACACTCACGAGATATTCGTCTGCCTATGTGCAGAGCACATCTTTGGGGAGGAAAAGCTCTTTTAAATGGTGTTGATTTCTGAACTCTGTGTTAGTAGGTGGTAATGACATCAAGATTAGTGTAACCAATGAGCATTCAGAGTCTACTCTAAATGTGATGCCTGGCAAGAAAAGTCAACCATCCATGTATGAGCAGCTGCGTGACATTGCCATAGACAACATCTGCAGGTAAGAGAGACTTGCGTTGTGTTGGAATATGTTTCCCTAGCAGAAAAATATTGTGGCCGTTCAGAAGGTGCTGCTCTGTGCTGCTATAAAGGCTTTTTGCCTTTTTTTTGATTGTGACTTCATTTTTCTTCAAACGTCTCTTGGTTCTGTCTGTGTCCTAATCGTAAAATAGTAATTCAGTCTTACTGTTTTGTTTTCGACATAGGTAATTCATGCTACTCACCTCTTTGATACTCAGGGAGGATTTTGTTTTCTACTTAGATTATTATGTTGAGTGAGCCTCATGTAACAGGAGGATTGTTACATGCTCAATCAAATGTGGGCAGTGTAGTGATTATTCTTGCCTTTTATACAGCTACAGAGAGCTAGAGGGAAGACAAATAGTTGGTGACTACAGACAAGAGATTGAAATTTCTAAAGCAGTGCATTCTGAATTTACCTTAATTGCATATCCCATCTTTATCATTGATGGAGAAAGCAGCAGTGGAAACTCAGCTCACTTTTTAAAAAATACATCTGCAGCGTTTGCAGGCAATCAGTTCTTATACTTCGTTATCAACATTTTTCCCTTATACCTGGTGTGTATTTACAGTAGTAAAAACTGAAATGTTTGTCATGCTTTTTTTTTTCCCCGCCTCTGGCTGTTCTAGCAAATGTTCTGTTCGTTGTTATTGCAGGTGCTTGAAAGCTGGCTTGACTATAGATTCAGTGATTGTTGAGGCCTTTCTTGCCAGTTTATCTAACCGTCTGTACATCTCTCAAGAGAGTGATAAGTAAGTTGTTAGTCATCAAGCCAATTTTTCCTTCACTCAGTGAACTTGAAGCTTATTCTAGGTATGGGCAACATTATTTTGCAATTAAGTGTCTCTGGGGTTAGTGAGCTCGTATGCAGTGTCGAGAACTTCCCATGCAAATCTTTGTAGAGCTGAGCCCTTGTTTTCATGCTGAAGGGTATGTATTCATTTTTATCTGATTGAATCAGTAAGTCTTTGGTGAGTATTAGCTGTTCTTCAGTCCTGAATTGAGTGATACTCTCTCTGTCATATCCTTCAGGCTTCAGCTGTCTTCAGTGGCTAGCCACAGCTTGTCACTTGCAGCATTTAACTGGCTTTACTTTTAAGAGATTTTCCAACCAAGAAATCTTCAAGGGGAAGTTCTATAGGAGCTGGTCTGACTCATATCTTAATGTTTTGTAGTTCTCTTTGAAATCTTTTCACTGTAGTTTTTGGAACAATTTGTTCATGGATTAGTGTGGGTTTCTTGAATAGTGTGTTTGTGGGGTTTTTCTGTTTTTTATTTTGAAAACCAACTTTTGGAAGTATCTCTGATGTTAATGTTGGGCGTAGGTGGGTATACAGAGTGGCAAGCTGTTAGTGATGTTTAAATTTAGTATATGAACTGTTTATGTGAAATGTAACCATACTTGGAGGTCTTGGTAATTGTTGAAAAGTTACCTGTATGGTTTTGGGACTTTTCTGTTGGTGGGGGTTTTTTCTTCCTTTTTTTTTTTTTTCTTCTTTTGTAACAGGGAAGCTCATTTGATTCCTGACCACACAATTCGTGCTCTAGGGCACATTGCAGTTGCACTGAGAGACACCCCAAAAATGATGGAACCCATCCTACAGATCTTACAGCAGAAGTTTTGCCAGCCACCTTCTCATCTTGATGTACTCATCATTGATCAGCTGGGCTGCTTGGTCATCACTGGAAATGTAAGGAAGGAACAGGCCAAGAGAGTGCCAGTTCATGGGTCTCTTTCCTTTAGTTAAAGATAAATGTGGTTTAGAAACTGCATTTGCAAAGGGTTCTTAAGGTTTTTCTTTTCTTCACCACAGGTATGTGCTTGTACAATCCTCATGTCTCTGTTCTATTAGAAAACAAAAGCTGTCCCTGAAAAGAGACTAGACCTCATAGAAATAAAGCAAACTATAAAATCCCACCAAACTCAATGTTTTCAGAAGTTAAGTTGATAAACACTTGGCCTATGTCCCAAATAGATGCACAATATCTTTTTTTCATATCAGTAGTTAACTTTCAATGTCTTGTAGGTTCATACATTTAAAAGTATAGATTGCCTTCTTCGGTCGTGTAAGGATTAACTGATTTACCAAATGTAATTTTTGCCTCTCAGCGAACAATTAATTGCCAGAACTCAGAAATCTGGAAAAAAGTTTTCCATCAGGAAGGCAGAGTTTAAAGAACAATTGTAAAATTGGAGCATTTACAAACACTAGTCAGAGCACTTCCACTGTGTGCTTGCTGGAAGCTGAAATTGTTGCTAAGGCTATGACTAGATATGTCTGAAAAACTTTGTAATATTCAGTGTATTTTACAGGGTTGTTCTTTAGAGAGATTGTATTCAATAAGCTCCACTTAGTGATTTGTTTTGGGGTTTTTCTACAGCAATATATTTACCAGGAGGTGTGGAATCTGTTTCAGCAAATCAGTGTTAAAGCAAGCTCAGTTGTTTACTCTGCCACAAAAGACTATAAGGATCATGGATACAGGTAACACTTAGCTGTGTCCCTTAAGTGTATGAATGCTGTACCAAATATCCTTCATGCTACATCAGGGATTTTCACTTTTTCCTGCTATAAGTTATATAATGAGGTTATAAATACTACTGTTCTTTTTTTCTTTGATGTTAACAAGTAATATATTAGTTTAAAAATAGCAGTACTTCATCAAGTAGATTCCTTAAAATGCTTTTCACTACAGGTAGTATTGATTATTTTTTTTTTTTACCTCTGTAAGTAGTTAATGTTTGTAAATTGTAAATGACATTGACATTAGCCTAGAAAAGCTAAAGAAGTTTCATTGGTTTTTGTGTGTGTGTCTTTGTTGTTCTGGGATTTTGTGTTTCATTTAAATGTGGTCCCAGTAATTGTTAGGGATTAAATGCAAGCCATTAACAATGTAATTCTACATATCTAATTATACATTGTAGTCCTTGTTATAATTAAAGATTATCACTGACTTTGTTGATAGTTGGGATAGGCTGGATATCTTTTAATGTAGTTTATGAGTAATGGAGAAGACTGTTGTTGTCGTACGTTTAAACAGACTGTCTGACCCAATGTTATCTCAGCTTTAACAACAGCTGATACTAGTTCTGATTCTTCTGCTCAAGAGCTTTCCCAGTCCAGGAGCACTGGCCTTCACTACTTTTGTCTGTAGCCATATCTGCTACAGGAAAGTAATTTCCTTTTGGCCATGACAGCATCATAAATGAAATGTCTTCTGGAGGCAAAGTTTACAAATAGCTTTTCACTTAAATGCTCCTTGCATTTCAATTATCAGTAAAGTGATATGCTATTGATAAAAATCAAAAACTAAGCCCCCCCAAAAAAACCCTCTTGAGTGAAAAGATGTCCGCAGCCTTATTCCAAGAGTTCATGGAATGGCTTAGGTTGGAAGGGACAGTTAAAGGCTGCTTAGTCCAGCCCCCTGCAATGAGCAGGGCCATCTTCAACTAGATCAGGTTGCTCAAGGGCCCTGTCTAACTTGACCTGGAATGTTTCCAGGGATGGGGCATGCACCACCTCTCTGTGCAGCCTGAGCCAGGTTCTCACCACCCTCAGTGTAAAATGTGACTTTCTTATATCTAGTCTAAATCTTTTCTAATTTAAAACCATTAACCCTTGTCCTGTCGTAACAGGCCCTACCAAAAAGTGTATCCCCATCTTTCCTGGAGGACTTCAGGGACTCTTTAGGAACTGGAGGACTCAGTCCCTTTTTAGGGACTGGAAGGGGCTCTAAAGTCTCCCCGGAGCCTTCTCTTCTCCAGACTGAACCTCCTCAACTCTCTCAGCCTGTCCTCACAGCAGAGGGGCTCCAGCCCTCCCAGCATCTCTGTGGCCTCCTCCGGCCTCGCTCCAACAGGTCCCTGCCCCTCTGACGTTGGTGGCCCCAGAGCTGGAGGCAGCACTGCAGGGAGGTCTCCCCAGAGCAGAGCAGAGGGGCGGAATCTCCTCCCTTGCCCCGCTGGCCATGCTGCTGGGGACGTAGCCCAGGAGGTGGGGGGCTCTCTGGGCTCCAGTGCATGTTGCCAGCTCATGGTCAGCTTTTCCCCCACCAGCATCCCCAGGTCCTTCTTGGCAGGGCTGCTCTCCTTCCCTTCATCCCCAGCCTGTGCTGACGCTGTGGGTTGCCCTGACCCAGGTGCAGGACCCTGCACTTGGTCTTGTTGAACCCCACACAGGCCCGCTTCTCAAGCCTGTCCAAGTCCCTCTGAATGGCATCCCATCCCTCCAGCACGTCAACCATGCCACACAGCTTGGTGTCATCTGCAAACTTGCTGAGGGTGTGCTTAATCCCACTGCCAGTGTTGTTGATGAAGATACTGAACAGTACAGATCCTAATATGGTCCCCTATCTCAGCATTATGAAGAAAGCACTGAAAATATGAAATTTTGAGGACTTACTTGTTCATAACTGTTCTTTCTTCTCAGACACTGTTCTTTAGCGGTCATTAATGCCCTAGCTAACATCGCTGCTAACATTCAAGGAGAACACCTTGTGGATGAACTACTGATGAACTTGCTGGAACTGTTTGTTCAGCTTGGGCTAGAAGGGAAGAGAGCTAGTGAGAGAGCAAGTGAAAAAGGACCAGCACTGAAGGTCAGATATTCACTGGTTTTTATTGGTATGCAGCTGTGCGTTTATATGGATGGGACTACTAAACATAGTCTTCTGTATGTTTTTTAGCCAAAACTACACCTTTACACGCACAGAAAAATACCACTCTTTGTTAAACCTAAGAATGTTTTCTGGTTGTGGAATAGGAGTACAGGTATATAATGCCTTTCAAACACTCAGCTAATCTGAGTATAGTATTTGAGATAAGGCAGTGGTATGTTCACCTGAGCTTGATTTTGTATGAGACTGAGTAAACTGGAGTACTAGAGGCAGAGCCAAAAAGAGGAACGCTGAATACTTAATGGCTCTTACTAATTAAGTGTCTTTCGATGTGACAGAATTCTACTTCTAATTTTAGTGGTGTCAAAGGAAAACTCAGGTTGGAAGGGACCTCAGGAAGTCATCTAGTCCAACTGGCAGCTTGAAGTAGCCAGTTTATGTCATCCTGATTAATCTTGAATTGCTTGGTGCATCTCAATTTATTTTTTTCCCAAGATCCAAATTGATGTGAGCCTATCTGTGTAGGCTTATAAGGGAAACAGTGCAGTGAAGTGGAAATTATAGATTTAATTAAAATCCCTGATGATTTGCTCTAAAATGTACTCATGAACAAGCTGTTAACCTTTAATTTTGCTCTTGAGGTGTATATTATTGTTTGAAAAGCCAAATGTAGTTGCTTTCTGCTCATAAAAAAATGAGACATTAGTCCGGTTATGTTCTTCCCTAGTGTTCAAATGCTGTAACCTCTTGGCATTCATGCAGTGCCTTAGGATAACTTGTAAAAACTCACAGGCGTTTTCTATATATAAAAATACAGTTGTGTGTTTTAATAATTAAAATATGATCATACTGGAAAATTAAGGTTTTCTTGGAGATGTGGTTTGACAGCTGTTCCCTGCTTTTTAGAGAAGATAGGTAACACTTCCTTTTGAAATAGGCACGTTTTCCTAGTAGAGAGGGAACTAATGTGTTTTTTTTTCTTTTTCATCTCTTTTCCCCACTCCTGCGTGCTACATTTTAATAGTACCAAGTTCTTTCTTTATCCGTTTATGTGATGGGTGAGCTCTTGGTGAATCCCTCTGAAATTA
This sequence comes from Nycticryphes semicollaris, assembly GCA_013400055.1. NCBI lineage: Eukaryota > Metazoa > Chordata > Aves > Charadriiformes > Rostratulidae > Nycticryphes > Nycticryphes semicollaris. The sequence continues at coordinate 1,336,480 of VXBJ01002871.1, read as the reverse complement.
ATCTGTTTGCTTTGAACATAGATTACATTTCATTAGGGATGGCAGCTCTTCTCTTAAAAGGGAACTAGGACGTGTCTAGAATTTGCTTTTCGTGAAGTCTCTGGTAGAAAATTTCTCTCCATGGATTTCATAGATTGTTTTAACCATAGATAGGCAAGCTGAAATGGTGAAACACATACTGTAAATGTTGCTTTAAAATGACACTTCTAAATTAATTTCCACCTTTCTCCTTTCAGGGACATTTTTCCACTGTTTCGGTTTTGGAGTCACTATGGGAGACAAACTGCTCTAGTGACTTAAAGCTACCTGCAAACAGGAAAAATATGTGATTGTTTTAACATGGATTTGAGCTAGGAGGCAGTGTTTCTTTATTATGAAGATACTGATGTCAGTTTTCACTAGGACACTTTATATTCAGTGTAAAGTAGAAGTTATGAAAGGTATTGTGAAGACTGGGTTACTTTATTTCCAAGAAGAGTTAAAGGAGGTAAAACACTCCACGTGCTGTGCTCCCGGACAAAAGCAAGTTTTTTCTTTGGTATTTGTCAGATAGTTTGCCTATGTCTTCTGCTTCTCAGCATACCTTTTCATGGACTTAAATTTGCCTGTTAACCACTAAAGTGCTTCTGTGGCTTATTTGTTCTGTTTTAGATCTTGAATCATGCGAAAGTGTCTTCTGTGAGGGGAAGAAAAATAGCTTTTTTCTTTCTCCTTTCCCCTGTTGCTGATAGTTTACACAAATGTCCTGTGAGTGTGCCCAGGCATGGAAATCATTGCATATTCTTCATCCTCCGTGCCATATATTATCATAAAGAGGCTGATAATACTTTTTCATAAAAAAAATCCTAGTACAGAGGTGGATTTTCTGCAGTTTTATCTGTTTGGTGCCACATCCTGGGTTCTGACCGTTTCAGTTAGCTTGCATCTCTACTCTGACTCTGCAGCAGTTTGTCATACACAGTGTATTGTGTTGATGCTAGCAAAAAAAATGCAATGACTTTTTCCAGTCAGTCCTACCCCCTTAGAGTGACTTGAGTGGTTTTCTTTTATTCCCTTCAAAAATATTTAAGGATCTGTCTTTTGTTTTGCTTTATCATGGACATTACAGGAAAGATAACCAGATGTGTTTTAGTTGGGTTGTATCTCTATTATTTCTTCTGAAGACAATTTGGCATGCGCTCAAACCAGGACAACTCCACTTCATGCAAAGCTGTATCCCATTAGTGTGTCTGCCTTACACCTTCCCTGTGGAACCAGCAGTCTCTGTATCTGGTCTCTCTTGCGGTTGTTGGATATCAGAGTAGATGTAGTATCAAGGACTATTTTCCCCCTTTAGCTCTAGGCATAATATCTGACATCCAAAATACAGAAGATCCTGCATTGAAAGAGGAAAACGGTCTTTCTGTGAGGGACATCCCAGTCCATGAGGAGCCACCTGAAAAGCTTTGGTGAAAGACTCCTGGGTGTCCCAGTCCTTTGGGTTTCTGGGGTGCTCTCTTGGCCAACTCCTGCACACCTGTTTGCAAGACACAGAGCTGTAATGGGCAATGTATGCTGTCATTTGCATAGACAGTTGGAATATTTGCTGCTTGAAACATGTCGTGTAGCAGGTATTTTAGAAATGCTTTTGTAGGTGTTTTGATAACTTCCTTTTTCTTTTCCAGGCCTCCAGTAGCGCAGGGAATCTGGGTGTGCTTATTCCTGTTATTGCTGTGGTGAGTATCCAGTGGTTGGGTTGTTGCAAACAGAATAATTTTTCTCACATATGTCAAATGTAGGTGCTATTTCATGGTCAAATGGTTTGATTAACAAGAAGTGCGGAAGTAAGCATCCAATAGAAATATAGAAGTACTGCAAAATAATATTTCTTGCTCTAAGAGGGTGGGGAAAACATTTGTCTTATAGTCACGTATCTCTTAAAGTAATTAATCTTTTGTAATGGAGAGTTAGATTGTGGCTAGTCATGAATTCAAGAGATTCGTGACCTAAATAATACCACAGGGAATATTTCTTTGAATGGTGTTTGGCATGCAGCGTAATAACCAGCACACATGTGTGGCCTAAGGAGAAAAGTGAAAAACAAATTTTCACAGGAGTTAAAAATAAATCTTAGTTTGGCAGCACAGTGAATCCTGCTTCTTAAAAGGACAAGAAAAAAGAAAAAAATCATTGAGAAAGGAGGGTGGAAGGGGAGAAAGTGTCCTGTGTCTTCTGAAACTAGAATTGACAGTCATGCTTGAAGCATTTTAAGAAATGTGCAAGGACATTCAGGTTCATTCCAGACTCATGTATTTTGATGTATATCTGGTTTGGTCTCAGATGACAACTTTTTGGGGGAGAAAATTATATTTTTATTTTTTAATAAAGTATAACTAAACCAGGATACTAAGTCAGTCAAAAATTGGTGTTCAACCATTCTAGATCTCCAACAGAACATTTGATATGTCCAAGCTGGGTTTCCAAGTCAGTAGGACTAGTAGCCTAACTGCTGCAGCTTCTACAAAAAATATTGAAAAGATCCACAGACAAACTTAAACTTACTGGTGAGCTGCCCTCACAGGCCTCTTTACTGAAGCAAAAAAATTAGTACTGGTTAAAGATCAAAGAACTGTTAATTTCCTCCTGCGGTCTCTTCTAGCAATTTCCAATGTAACCTCCTCTGGCATTCAGCAGCGATCACAAGGGCCAGATCCTATAGCTTTAATCAAAAGTGTTTATAAATGCCTTGGATAGCTGTTATTCAATAGGTGTTTGGTTTTTGCATGCACATCGTGAGGGATATGTTCTAGTGGGTAGTATCTTTCATCTGCCAGTAATGCCAGCACTGATTTGAGTGAAAGCAACATCATTTCTTGCATATTGAGTAAAATTAGTACTTGTTAGAGATTTAATGTAAAAGTTATGAAATTACTTTTCTGTTTCAAATTTTTATTGATATTTGTTCTGGATAGTTGGTGATAACTGCATTTTTCTTAACCAATGTGACCTTTAAATGGTGTCAGATAGTGCCAGAACCTGAAGCAAGAGTTAATGGTTACATCATGGTTGTTGAAGCAAATATTTGACTTTCTTGCACAATGTATGAACATCATGCGTTTTGAGTAGTAACTGATTTGCTTTTCTGCTTGAGCTCTTTCCCCTGAATAATTCCTGTTACTTAAGTCCCAAAACCTTTCAGATGCTCCAGCTCATGTAATCATTGATAAACTAATTAAATTCCAGACCTGAATATTTAATCTTAGGAATATGCTTGTCTTTTTGAATATAGATGAAACAATAACGTGTGTCTATGAGTGTTAATGATTTGTTGTGAACCTTCAGTACTGAAAACTGTCCCTGAGATGGTGGGCTTACAAGTAAGCACAATATGAGACAGGAGCAGATATGACACAATATGAAACACCTGAGCTTCCTATTCAATATCAGCTCTTCATCATCCTTCATCATCTAATACTGATATTTAACTGGCTGTCATGTTAAAAAGTTTTATGTATTGGGCAAATAATCGTAGTAGATGCAAAACTGCAAATGGCAGTATATAAAAGCCAAATGAAATCAAGAACTTAATATTAAAATGCACCTTTTTAAGATAATTCAGAATCCTTAAAAGATCTGTTGGTTTATAGCTTAATTTGCATATTTTTGCTAACATAAAACAAATTTATAATATGAAAATATTTACATGGATACAGTATTTGATACAGCAAATAATAATAAAAATACCCTTACTAGATTGCAAGGCACTTTGGTTGTTTTAAATGTATGATGCAAAGGAAGGTACGCTAGGGTGAGTTATTTTCATTGGCTTTAAAAACTTAAACATAAGATACAACTCTGTTCCTTGTATGGGGCAGGTACTAATATACTACAGAGTGCAGGTAAAGTTTCTCTTTTTCAAGTGTGAAACAATATTCATGTTGTTACCAGAATGATTCAGAAATTTTATAGTTTGACTGGAAAGGTGGTGTCTGTCAAATCAAGTATCAAGAGTATGTTTGAACAATTAACAAACGTTGTTATAAATTACACTATTTTGTAGAGAGGATTAGTGGATAATGAGCCCATGGAAAGAGCATTTTACTAGCTGCTTTCACTCTAAAAGGTATTCTAAGCTCTTTGTGTAATTTGCCTGGTTGGCCCAATTCTGGTACGGCGTGTACTTGTGAAGATGAGAGAACTGCCTTAAAACCATACAAGTTAGGTTGGGAAAAAGTAGTGGATCCATTAGTATTTCATTTCTCTTTGTCCATAAGGTTTGTGATGGGTAAATCTTCTGAAAGTTAATTCAGAATGCAAGCAGGCCAAATAATGTAGGCACCTAACTTTTTCAAGTTAGATTATGTAAAATACCCAGGACAGGCTTCAGCTTCTAAGACTGGTCAGGTATTCAGGATTGCCGTATTCCTATTCATTATAAATAGGCATCCAAGCACAAATTTAGAGGTAAACTTCAAAAATCTATGTAGTCTAAATATTTTATTGATTACATTTTATACACTGAAGTAGAACACAAAGTGTAAGTTACTTTGTGATTATTATTTTTTAATACACTTGTATCAATACATGGCACTAACCATTTTAAATTGCTGTCAAATTATCTACTGCTATGAGTCCACTCATGTGAAACTACCCGTAGGTAATATATTTTCTTTTGATACCAGTGGCTTTTGTCTTAGCTAATGCAACAATAAAATTTCCTTTATGATACTGGTATATTAATATGTAGTTATACAGCCCATGTACAACAGTGTGTTGGAGGTCTTCTCTGCTTTTAAGACTTGGCTGGGTTGACAACTCTACCCATGAAGAGAAGGCAACTGGTACGATGTTCATAGATCATAAACAAAAAGGGGCGGTCGACAATAAAGCGAATCTGAGTAGAAAGCGGCATGAACCCGACATTGGTTATTGCTCCAGCCTCTGTGCCTTCCTCATTCACAGTTATTGTGCCTTGATGATTGAACTGTTTAAACAAACAAACAAAAAAAGGGAAACAAACAAAAAAGAAATTGAGGATCTGGTATAAATATGCAAACATATGCTCACAGCCTTCCCGCCCTCCATCGGTCCTCCCAGGGTTCCCCTGGCAACACTCAGGTTGTTAACTCCTCTGCGGCTGCAATTCTTTGGTTTTGGTTTGTGAATAAGCCTGTTTCTGACTGACCACAATGCCTGCAGTGCCTTTGACATCTGATTAACCGTTTCCCTCATTATATGAATAGACAAAGACATGCAGAGAAACCCACCTATCCCCGCTATGTCCTCAAGGAAATACGAGAAAAAAAAAGAACTGTCTTAGCTTACTGTGAATTATTTTTAACGGCTGTCGTGTTTTCAGATCATACAGGCTAATCAGAACAGAAATTAAAAGAGAGGAATAAATACCCTGTCAATGGTGATTTTCTCATCTGATACACCAGAATAGTTGCCTTTTTCATTGAACAGTTCTTCTATTCCCATGGATGTCAGATAACCAATCAAGTTATAACTCTTCTCCAGCTTAAATTTAGGCAGAACCACTTCTCTTGTTCTAGTGAAAATTAAAAAAAAAATGAAAAAAACATTGAGGAGATACATACTTGCATATACTTGCATGACTTGTTTGCTTTACGTATGTGTTGTGGTTTGGGTTTCTTTCTGTCTTCAGCAAGAAGGACACAGAAATATACAGGATTGTTTACTGTACTTTTATTTTGAGAACTTGGGCATCGTTACTTTTAAGCTCTGTTTTTAAAAAATTAATTCCCCTGCCCAAACTTTTAGTTTGTCAATTTAATACTTCACTTACGATGATTTGCATTAGTTATGCATATAAGATATGTAGCTTTGATCAGTTCAGTACATGTTTGGTTATAATAAGGGTTGAACTGTCAAATTTTCTGGAATACTACACTGGAGATTTGTCACTTATTGTATACGATAGAAATAGGTTGGCTTCCTGAGTAGCACATCAGATTAACTCTATTTATCAAGTCTGAAGACAGATACCTAGTCTGTCATCTTGCACAAGAGATAATAATTTTGTCTGTCCTGTAATTGTGATGTCCATCGTGGATTACTGAATGTGTGCCTTTACACAACAAATGTGTTGAAATACATAGTGCTGAAATGAACATAGGCTGCTTTTGATGTGATTGAGATTATTGTGCATACATAACCCGTTATCCTACTCCTGTTCTTGCTGCTCATTGTAAACCTTATCAGTAAGAATTTTTTCTTTGAATATACAGCATTAAATATGTAATAGAAAGAATTTTGGAAATCCACTGGAATATTCATAGAATCANCTAAACCTCCCCTGCCGCAGCTTCATACCATTTCCTCTGGTCCTGTCGTTATTCCCTTGGGAGAAGAGGGCAATCCCTGCCTCTCTACAGTTTCCTTTCAGGTAGTTGTAGAGGGCAATAATTCCATCTCAGTCATCCTTGATGGCATTTAAATTTCGAGAGATTGCTGGTCCTGATTTTTCATTCAATAAATCCCTCTTTTGGGGGTGTTTGTTTAGGTTTCATTCTTTAATCAAAATAACCTGATCTTGTTGGAGATGTCCCCGCCCATGGCAAGGGTGTTGTTGAAAATAAATGATCTCTAAGGTCCCTTCCCACCCAAACCATTCTATGATTCTATAAAAATATCAGGTATTATCTTACGTGCTCTGGGCCCCTGCCAGTCTCATCAAGAAAAGACTTTAACAATTTGCACGTTGCAGCAGATACCTGTTTGTCATGCTCTTCTGCCATTTTTCCACCACTTGTGGTGTTACTTGCTTTTCTAGGGCTTTCATGCCAGAGAGTTTGTGTGGCAGTACAATCAGCATGCTGATGTTCCCCACAAATGGGAGCTGTATCACACCACAGTCTAGGTCAGGGTCTGCAGCAGCCAGGAAGTTCCCTTTAGTCTGCATCATAGGAACCTTTATTGTTTGCTTCTCATTCAGTCGGAAACTTCTCTTTGTTGTCATTTCCACTGGAAATTTGTTCTCCCAAGTTCCTGTTAATACAATGCAGAAGACAGATAAACAAAAAACCACCAAGATCCTCATTTAATCAAATATTCCCCCAATAACACCACAATAACAGTTTACATTAAGTTTTAATTGATATTAATTGGGAATTACTCTAGGAGATTGATTTCAAATAAGTCTGGATAGGAATCATAGAATCATACAATAGTTTAGGCTGGAAGATAAGTTTTAAAGGGAGTTTGAAATTCCTGGCTTGCTTTCTTTGTACCTTAATATTTCTCCGATTTGAATGTTCTGAATTACTAAAGCAGGTAAACACAAACTGGAGATTTGAAAGGGCTTGGTGCGTATTATTTTTTTCTGCCAGGAACCTAGATATCACAAAGTTTAAACAGATGCAAAATATTTGACAGGGCTTGCCCATAGTGAAACAACTGACACAGCTATAGTTTCTGATTGATCTGATACTTGAAACCAGACTGAAGTGTCAAAAACGGCAAGTTAAGCTTAATGCCTGTTTTCTTTTTGCATACCAGATACGCTGAAGACACTACCTTGATGCAATCCATTCAAGTTAGTTAACTTTCTGTGTTGAGACATCTGGAAGAGTTTGGGTGTTGACTGCTTAACTCTATGACCCAGTTGCACGCGTGTCGGAGCCTGTCATCTGACAGGTTCATGCCCAAAGAATACTTTTCAAATTTTGCAGCCCAGAAAACTTTTGCTGTCAGGGATTGAATCTTTCTATGTGAGGATTCTTTTGGTATCCCAGATATTTATTGACTGTGTAAAAGAAGGTGCTTTTTTGCCTTTTTTTTAAACTATCTTCCTATTGATCCCTTTTAAAAAATGAGGCTCTGGAAAAATATTTTTTTCTTAGTGGGCAGACAAAGTTAGAATTACATAGTGGAGATAGGGTTGCTGGTATTTCCTGTTAAAACTCTGGATTTCAGGTAACTAAGCAATCAAATGTCTGGGGAATGTGCCTGTAAACTGTGTGGAGAGGTTGCAAGTGATTCTGAGACCCTTAATCTGACTTTGCCAAATTGATAGGGAAGTAACAAAAAAAGCCTTAAGTCCCACTTTAATTCTAATAGCTTATTCATACGTCAGGCTGATGGGGAACAATTTGAGACCCAATCAGACTGCGGTTAATATTCTGAAGGGAACGGGATATAAAATGGATTATGCTATTCCCAAACAAATTGTGTCACTTCTCAGGAAAAAGTAACATCTAGCTGTTCTTCAAGGAGCAGAATTCACAGGCGTAAGACTGAAAATAGCTAAAGATATGAAATTGTTGTGGGTCCGGAGAACTTCAGCAGCACTGTCGTCAGCTGAGGAATGGAGACGTTTATCAGCTCTTCTGGTAAAAGAGAGGAGCTGAGGAACATTTTTTCTTGAATTCACTTTTGCAGATGTGTTTGTCTTGGAGTAAAATACAGTTCTCCAGCAGGAGGTGTGTGATTTTTCTGGGGTCAGCTGAAGCCAGTTGGCACTATGACATTTGTGATGCCTTGTTTTGAGTCTTCCCACCAAAATGTCTTTTGGATCCATCGGTGGTGGTAGATAATGTTGTCTCCACTGATTGACTTATCTCTTGCATTTGTGACTAGAATCTTACAGAAATAGTTTTGGATCTGTCAAAATTTGTCAGTCATCAAAAGCTGCCATGGTCTACAGTGGCTAAAATAACCAGCTCCTACTTGATAGGGACCTCAAAAATTATTGTTCAGACCTCTACACAATGGTACATCTCAATTGGAGGTAGACTTGACAGCTATACAAGGTAAAAATTGCTTCTTACCAATGTGAATAGTTTCCAATAGTTTCTTGATGGTATTTAATATAAAAGGACCTTGAGACTTCATGGTGTATGACAAGTATCCCGTTACTGAGCATCTATGTACCTGAGAATACTCAAATTTCTTAGTGCTGAAGGCTTAATAGATCTTGTCTGCAATGATACAGACAGTGTAAATGTTGTAAATGGAAAGATGTGGACAAAAGTTAGCATGTCTAGAAGGACTGGTGACGGAACTAGGAAACCCAGGAGCTGAACTTGCTTTTGAAAAGTTCAGTTCCACTCAAAATATAATTACCAGGAGACTGTCACTGTAAGACCAAAGAATGCAAGACAGCAATACAGAGTTGGTCTTTTTGTTTTTGAGGAATAGAAACTAGTCTTCAGCCGACAGCACCGAGGCAATTTAGATTAACAGGACTCCATAGGGAGAAGAATAGGCCACAAGTCTTTTTGGTATTGAAGACTAAGATACCCAGTACTAAAGTTACTTAATTTTTGGTGGTGGTTTTGTTATTTTGATGTAGTGCAAATATTTAATAACTTCAGAGTAAAACAAAAAGGTATTTTAAATTTGACCAAATTGTGAAAAAATATCTGTTTCACATTGTATAATCCTTTTCTTAGGATGGTGTCAAGATCAGTAAAGCTATATATTTAATATGATAAGACCATCAGAGATGTAAAGATACAAATATGTCCTTTTTGGATGGTATTTCAGAATAGAGGATTAATAACTGTTTCAGGTCTTTTAAAAGAGACAAGTGGCATTATTCAAGAAAGCAATGCCTTGCAAGTAAGTGGGAAAGGTACATTTCATAAACTTACTGGAACGGTGTTCCTATATTCAAATGCTGAGAAGGCAAGTGTAAGAGAGCCCTTGAGCATTTGTTTCCTGGAAGCAAGGATATAATTGGACAAAAGAAACTCCTTTATAAGTTATGGAAAGGAGTATGTTCCAAACACTGTTACCCTTTTGTGCTGATCTGCCTTTCCTTACCAGTGTTTTAAGTCGCCTTCATCTGATTTTCATCTTAGTAACAGATTTCCTTTTTTCCTTAGTCCTTCTTTCATTGGCAAGTCCCACCTTTTCCTTATTTAAAAGTATGTTGAAAGACTACAGAACTTTCAGCCTGAGGCAGATAACGAATGTTGAAAATCTCACCACAGTCCCTTAGTTTAAATGTAAAGAAATTAAAAATAAGGATTTGTAGCAATATATTGTACAGGCTTTACTTCAAGCCTGTTTAACTGTTCAGCCTGTGATAGTGACACAGTAGGGGAGCCCGTATCAGCAGACAGTTCATGCTGAGTTAACGGAAATACTCCAAACAGTGAATGTGTTTGGTTTTTTTAGTTTTAGAAAAACACCATTTTCGTTCTCTTCAGTCCCCTGTATAGGCTTGTTGACAAGGATCGTGCTTTGATCATGTGAAAAATACATACTTTAAGCTGAAATTCTTTATAGTCAATCCTATGAATCATGAACATTTCAGAAATGTTAAGTGTTTTAACTGAAATCACCCTGTAGCATTTCACTGAAGCCGGTAATTTGAAGCAGGATTGAATATGACTAATAACTTGCACATAAAGCAATACTTCCCTAAGACTGCTACAAAGCTACTGCTTTGTATTCTGCACTCATGTATTGTTTTTCAGTCTCACTTTTAGACTATAAGGTTTTGGATGTAATAAGCATTTGCTGTGTATGTACAATACCCACTAACTTCAGGGCATGACTGGAACATTAGTGCACTACAGAAACATGCAAAAAATGGGCTAATAATAAGAGATTCTTCTTAATGAGGCAGTGGGCAGGCTTTTTTGAACTGCAGACTAGATTTAAGTTCAATCTGGAGTTTCTAATGAAATACGCAGTGAATTGCAAACTGAGAAAATTGCTAGCTGGCACTGAAATAACAGATTCTTACCTTTAAAGTAAAGACAGTTAAGAATCATCATCAGTGTTGTAGGATTTACATTCACAAGAGCTTCCCTTATTAATCCTTTGGTCAGCTTCAAGATGCGTTCATTGGTTTTAGTTATGAAGTTAGGATCTGAAAAATCAGCTGGTTGGGCATCAGCAAAGTAGAATGTTTTCATATTGTTTCTGAAATCATTCAGAATAGAAAAGTCCTTCTGAATATAAAGGTCATTGACAGACCTCAGTGTATAACCAAAGTTGCGCCTGAATAGACGATGAGTGAGTTTTCGGAAGAGATTATGGACAGTCGTGAGCTCATATTTGGTGCTGGCATTAATGAAATCTTGAAAGCCAAGAACAGATAACACTTCCTGATGAGTCTGACCTTTCAGACCCAGAGAAATCATAGCCATTGCAGTGGAAATGCCAACAGGAGCCATGAGAATATTTTCTGAAGAGTTGGCTTTGTCTGCCATACTTCGGTAAAGGTTGAAGCCAAAGTTTGCATTAAGGGTGTTGAGTCGCTGGATTCTGGTTTTGCCTTGGAATAGTTCAAGAATATTTCCTTGCTGAATTTCAGAAACCATGTATGGGCCAGCATCAATAATGTCACTGTAGTCATCTTCACCCAATATCTTGTCCAGGTCTAGATAGTCCTCCTCTTCCTCCTCTTCAGGAATCAAGTCATTAGTGATAGTGTTTTCTCTGTGGAACTCAGGTGGTAAGTTCGGCATATTGTAAGTCCCATTTTCATGTGGCTGTGCATCTTTAAGGCTTTCAAAATGCTCAGTGAAGTCCTTGACTCCACAAAATGTGGAGGTTATGATGAGAGCAAGGACAAGCAAATTAAATAGGAGCTTCATTCTGACAGGTCAAAACCTGGAAGACAACATAAAATAGTTAAAAGAGCATAGGGAACTGAATTTTAATTATCTGTTCTGTAATTTTAAGTTGATGCTGAGTTCTGTCACAGCAGAAGGTCTATAGTTACCTTATAGAACAGCATTTTTATCTCTCTTAATTAGTTGGATACATCTGTTTTACTGGTAGTTGGTTTTGCTTACATAACACCTCCAGCCTGCCAAAGAATTGGTTGACCTCCTGCCATGGAAGTCAGTCATTATTTTTATCAATAAGAAACTCATTACCTAAAATATGTGGGACTCTTTATTTATAAACCTGTAACAGTGTCTACTAACTGTGTTACTAGCATATGCTGAAAATATGACTTGAAGAAAAGTTTAAAGATTCAAGTTTGGTAGGAAGAGGGACTAGGCATCCACTAAGGACCATACCATAAGGCTGAGATGTGCTGTAGAATTTGAAAAACAGACGTTCTGTAGCCACATAAAAAAAAAAGGAGTTTAATGGGAGTGTTTAAGGAATAGCAAAGCTGAAATTTGTTGGAATAAATGAGATCTAGGGATTTAGTGATTAAGCTGGAGAAAGATACACATTTGCACTGAATACCATCAGTGGGACTGCACTGTTAAAACAAAAATCTTTTTACAATGTTGATTAAAATGTTTTTTAAATTAGCAAATAGTCCAAAGAGCTGTTCTGTAGAACTAAAATACATAGATATACGTACCTGTATGTCTGCGCTTTAGGTATTTTCAAACATACTGTAGCAGGACTGAAGTAATTGAGCTAACAGTTTAATTTTTGAAACTCTCCCTCTGGACTATTTAGCCTGAAATCCTAAGAGCATTTAAGGTGATTATACCATCCAAAAAAATTGCTACTTTTGCAACAATGAAGGATCCACAGAAGGTGCTTTTAAAATAGTTTTTACACTGTGACTGAAGGACATGGGTCAGTTTTTTTTTTTTAATTGTTTCTTCATAAATTCATTGCTTTTCCCCCCCCCTTCCCCCAGAAGTCAGGCCCTTAGGGCTGAAATACTTTGTCCAGTAACCATTGATAAACGTTTCCTTCTTTTGGCATAGAAGAATTTGCTGTCTGTAGTTCCCAACACTACAGTCCTGTCTTCGCTGAAGTTTAATTATCGTTTAGATGCACTCTACACTGATGAAACATTCCCCCTCGCTGTAATATATGTCTCTCTTGTCAGATCAACCAAAAATAAAGAGATGGAAATGAAGCTTACCTCTAAACCTCTGTACAGAAGGGCTGTGTTGAATAGCTCAAGTAAACAGACCGGCAGGGTTTAAATCTGAACTTTGACGCGAGTTTTTTGTGTGTCTCCCAAAGTAAACATTCCCTAAACCAAACACTGCTAAACTTACTTCGTCAGCCAAAATCCCTCCCTTGCCTAGTGATCTCTGCTGAATTGTATGTTGTTTGCTGAACTACTTTATCTGGCTTTTATGGCTTTGTAGGTACTTGTTTGCTTTTGAGGAAGATATTTGAGCAAAAATTGGTCTGTATGTAAAGTTTCAAAGTCAAACATGCACATAAACTTCACTGTTTATGACAAATAAAAGCCACGTGGTTCCTGTTTTGTGGGGGACATTTTACTGCAGATGTGGTAGGGGCTGCTGTGGCTGTGATGGTCAGGGTTCTTTAGTCAGTGTTGAAGTGGTGCAGCTCTTGGTGTTACACAAGCAACTTTCTACCAAAGTGCCATTCAACAGATTAAACTCGGATTAATTTTTCTACAGTTTTTTTTTTTTTTTAATTGAACGATCTGCCTCATGGTCTCCCTGCTGACCCAGATGATTCTATGATTCTATGATTTACAGATATATCCGAAGTTGGCTTTATATAAGGTTTCACTGGAATACTGTTGGCTTTCATGCCTCAAGGGAATTATTGTACAGTTAAGTAAAAGCTCTTCAAGTTAGATTAGAATCTAGCATTTTCTGAATAAAGTTTACAGTAATAATACTATACAGTCATATTGAATAAAGCTTGTGGTTTAATGGACCATTTTGCTTTTTAAACACTGCCTGTGCCCTGTGCTTCTAGCACTATGTAGGATAACACCATGAGCTTTGGTATATGTGACTTTATATAAATGTGTATCATGTTGGCTGGGAGTATAAACTGCAGTCCTCCAGTGATAGCAGCTGTTTGTGCAGAAGGTATCAGAGAATTTTAATAAATGTCTTGAAAATAATGCTCTTTTACTTGCTTGTTTAGATAGTAAATTCTTCAGAAGTGATGTCATGGTGTGCGTGGGTGCAAGCAATGAAAGATCCCCGATTGGTGCCTCAATGTATTTCCACAAAGCCAATAAACAATAGCAACCAGAAGTATGTTTGACTAATATTTATTTGGTTTTGAGTTTCTTTGCACTGAAGCAGAGCTGTGTGGCATTGTCTTCAACACAGTTTAAAGGACCGTGTGGTTGCTTCCTCTCTGCAGTTGATTCTATATTAATATTATCTATTCCCTTCAGAGGTTACTGTGTCGGCATGGTATTATTCTAGTATAAAACAAAGGAAATTCTTACTTCAGGCATCTCAAATGTTAGCATTTAAGATATTCTAACAACATCTAATTTTCTTCAGTATAGCAACAATGACGCAATGCTAGTTTTCATAGGTAATAAAGAATATTACTTTGTAAATCATAGTAAAGAAGGTATGTTAATTGTTTCCTTAGTGCTGAATGAAGTTACTCCAACTCCCACCATTTTCTGATGTTAATTTTTATTCCTTTGATAGCTCACTAGACGCTTGCCCCCCATCAAGGAGGCCAAGCCCAGATTGCAAAAGCTGTTCCGTGACTTCTGGTTGTATTCAGTGCTGATGGGATTTGCTGTGGAAGGATCAGGTAGTGTAAATTCTAAGATGGCAACATGTGCTGCTCACATTTAAACTCTTAATGAATGTAAGTGTGACTGTATGCAAACCATTCACAGTAGGCTGAAGAAAAATTACACGCATAAAGATACTACAAAGCAAACAGCCTACATGACAGTTCTCTGCTAGGATTTCTGCACATCTTTGCTTTGCCTTGCTGTGATATTCAACACAGTGCAATTTGTTCTTGTACTTAATAGAGCAGTTAGCCTTAGTTAAGTATGAGTTTTGATAGCTAGGTTCCTGAAATGGAAGATTGGACGTGGGGGATCCAATGATAATTGGGTGGAAACTTCTTAGCCATTGAGAAGCTTCACTTGGACCGATCCAAACATATTTGTTATGTTTGGAACACGTATCACGTGTGCTGAGTGTTTGTGCTTAAGTGAAGGAAAAAATGGCCCTAGGAAGGAGTGCAAAGCCTGATAATGCTAGTTAACTTTGCATCTTAATATTGTTTCCCAACCCCACTTGCTTGTCTATACTTGTGCTCCAGGTCTCTGGCCAGAAGAATGGTATGAAGGTGTATGTGAAATTGCCACCAAGTCTCCATTACTCACATTTCCTAGCAAAGAACCACTTCGATCTGTTCTTCAGTACAATTCTGCCATGAAGAATGATACCGTGACTTCTGTAAGAATTAATTTCTTCTATTATCTCATCCCATAATGTCTGTCAGTGTTAAATAATACAGAAACCATGATTTATTGAAATAGCCCAGTACCTATTCAACTTGGTTCCTTTTAGGGAAAAACATGTTTTTTACATTACTCTTATGACATCAGTGTACATAATTTACTTGGGCTTAGTTTTATTGAGTGTTAATACAAATGTTTAGGGTGGTAGCTACACTGTTTTGATTAGGTGTAGAAACCAAGTCTTTGTGGAGATGGAAGCCTTTTAATAGTTCTTCATCCATTTTGTATCAGACAAAACTTGCACTGTTTAAAAAAAATGGAAACAACAAACTTTGGAAGGAAATGACACATGCAACCTTTTGAAGAAATGTTCAAAGAAATGTTAAGTGAGCTTTTTCCCTTTTTATCCTCTGACTTGGTAACAGTATACTTTTCTCTACATAGTATTTGCGGGACAGATTTTACCTGAAGACTGTTTGTGGTAGCAGTGTTAAGTGGACTGAAGAGTTGCAGCTTATGAAATGTCTTTGGCTCCCAAATTATACAGAATCATAGAATCATAGAACAGTTTGGATTGGAAGGGACCTTAAGGATCATTGAGTTCCAACCCCCAAATTCTGCATTGTGCCTAGATATTTACTTGTGACATCAGAGTGGCACAACAGGCCCATGAAGCTTAAGAAGCTGGATGAGGTTGATGTTGATCAAAACTACATGCATTTAGTGTAGGAAGTGTATTTCTTCACTGGTATAGCTGTATGGAAGCTAGCAGTTATTTCAGCAGCAATTAGTTCTGTTTAATTCTTTATTTGAAGAATCGTAACTTGCTGGGTCAGAGCAGGTTGGTCTTAGTCTGCAGACAGAGGCATCCTGGCATATTGTCTGCACAGGTTAAAAAATAAAAAGAGTAATAGCTGAAAGCAAATATTCTTAGAACACAAACTGCTCCTACTTCAGATAACTTCATGTATTCATCTCTAGGCTGAATTAAATGAATTGCGGAGTACCATAATAAATCTCTTGGATCCTCCTCCAGAAGTGTCAGCGTTGATCAATAAGTTGGACTTTGCCATGTCTACCTATCTTCTTTCTGTTTACCGCCTAGAGTATATGAGGTATATATATGTCCTATTTTCACTGATGAATTAAAATAAAAACTAAATTAAAAACAGTTGTGGAATAATGGCTGGGGGTGACTTTAAATTTAAACTTTACCACTGTTGGTACATTAAGGAATGTTACAACATCAAAGCGGCTTCCAGGAGAGAGTACAGCTGTGGCTGGTGCTCAATGAATGCATTCCATAGTGTTCCCTGGATAAAACTGCTTGTGAAGCAGCATGGGGGTGTGGAACAGAGTGAAGACCCCGTGGCCAGCCTCTCTGATACTACTGCAGAGATGGGAGCTCTGAGAATGATAAGAATCAGTATTTGAGTCATGTTAGCACTATCGAAGATTCTGAGACTGGGGATTCACCTCTGCAAAAAATATCTGTAGGGTAGATAAAGAGGATGGAATAATATAGTAGGACTCCAGAAACGGAATTTCCTCTGTAGAAGAGCTAATAGAAGGTGGACCAAAGGGTTCTTTAAAGGAATGTCTTGCAGGCATAGTGTGTGCTTTGCACAGAATGTTGTGCTCTGAAGGCCAGTGTGGACACTTGCCTATTCTCTGAAATTAGTGTAATGTAGGAGCTGACAAAAGTGTTTTGTAGTGTATGTTTTCCCCCCCTCAGTAGTCTGTATAAGGTTGTACTAATCAAACATACTGAACTCACAGACTATTTTTTTCCCCTTTGAAAGTGTGTTTATTGCTGCTATTCAAAGAAGTGTGTAGCTGAAAACTGAGGTGGTGGTCTATCAGTGAGGAAAATAGGAAGAAACTTCTTCATCCCATTTTTACTTTGACAATAGCTGACAACAGGGACAAACATTTCCAGGAATATCTTGGCTGTATTTTAGAAACAACTTTTTAATAAGTGATATTTTGATCATACACAAATTCAACAGAGGGAAAGCCTATAGAAGTGCCAAAGATTATGCTGAATTTTACATTTGTGATGATTGCATATGTGCATCATCACTGCTGAGACAGTGATAAACAAGGATTTTACGATCTGAGCCCTGTTGAATGTAGAAGCAAATAGCAATCTCACACATACTAGAGACTTAAAATTATTATGAAATGCACAATTACTGTATGTTTGTGTTGTGTACTGTGACATTAAAGTACATAGATTTGTGTTGAAGATGTTTAAAAGAAAAGGAGAAAAAAAACCAACCCTAAAACAAAACATCAGAATAACCCAATCCACAACCTCTTCTTTTCCTAGGGTGTTGCGTTCAACTGACCAAGATCGTTTTCAAGTCATGTTTTGCTATTTTGAGGATAAAGCAATTCAAAAAGACAAATCTGGTAAGATTACCCGTCCAGCTTATCTTGCAACTTGAGATACTAAAAAGTTATCTCCAGGCATGCAAAACTAATTCAAACAAAGCAGTTATATAACAAAATAAATCAAGTTTACTAGATTTCTGTTGCTTTGTTCTTGTCAAGAATGCTGGTTTTGTTTTGAAACAGCATAGTTCAGTGTTAGCTGAGTAAACAAACACTTTTTAACTGATTTATAACATGGTTTATAAAGCAGACATAATACTGACAATCAAACCTGCCGCTTCTCTCAATTCCTCAGGCATGTTGCAGTGTGTGATTGCTGTTGCTGATAAGGTGTTTGAAGCTTTCCTGGCAATGATGGCTGATAAAGTAGGTACCATGGAAATGAAAATTTTAAATTTGTATAAATCTTCTCATTTCAATTTATGAAAGTGTACTTGTCTTTTTCCTTAAGAGCTTCATGCTTCTCTTTGGCATGCTTTTTAGCCTAAAACTAAGGAGAATGAGGAAGAGCTGGAGAGGCATGCTCAGTTCTTGCTGGTGAATTTCAACCACATTCACAAGAGGATCAGGAGAGTTGCAGACAAATACTTATCTGGTCTGGTAGACAAGTGAGTATAGATTTAATTTTCCTGTTCTCTTTTTACATTGACTGCTTAGCGCTTACGCAGTTGATGACAAAAGCAAAGTGAATTTCTTGGCTGGTACTCATGCTGAAACAACTCCTTGAAGAATAACATTCAATAGAGTTTTTAAACCCTCGCTTAAAATGCCTGCTTAGTATTCCCATGGACGGAGCAGAGCAAAGCACCCATGAAATAAATGCGACCTCAACTTAACTCTACTTAACTTGCTCTTGGAGAGCTATTGACTGTGTGGAGCTTAGGCTGTTGTGCGACTTCTCCAGGCAGCTGATACTCAACAGGAGCTCTTGGAACACCTCTGTTTCTTGAGAAAATTATTTCTTTCCTCAGCTCTGCATAGTTATTGTGTTTCTGAATCTGGTCTTACTCTAGATTTCCTCACTTGCTGTGGAGTGGAACTGTGCTGAAGACTATGCTAGATATTCTGCAGACACTGTCACTGTCTCTTAGTGCAGTAAGTTCCTTTTTTAGTAATGCTTTTAGGGAAGTAAATTACATGTTTCCATTTTTCTTTTTATTTCTTAGGAATGAAGTTTTTTTGCTTTGTTTTACATTTATTGGATACTTATTTGAGTTCTTAATTTGTTTTTGCTTTCATTACTAAGATAGATAAAATCATAGTTTTCTGTGCAATAAGGAATGCATTTGTACCACTGTTTCATAGGTAGTAAAACTAGTACTGGAAAGTTGTTGTCAAACATGGTTCAGAAAGTCAGATTTAGGATCAAAAGTAAAACACAGGATTACCAGTTATGGGTTGTAACTGTTCAACTATCTCATTTGAAATAAAAATTTGCTGGATTTTTTTTTTTTGGGGGGTGGGGGTTCCTTTTATGAATTATGGTTGTCATGTTATTTTTTTTTCTTGTATGTGTATCCATATTCCTTGGACTTATTTATACTTTTGAAAATTGAATGCTTTAGAGAGTTTTATTTTTCTACTAAATGTTGAGGAGGGGGACTTGGACTTTTAAAATTATAGTGAAAACAATAAAAATGTTTCTTACAGCTGTTCAGATTGAGAGCAAATATTTGAAAAAGAGATTTGGTAAATCATAATTTCTTTTTGGAGAAAGCCCTACCTGTAGTGTCCAAGTTAAGTGATGTTGAATTTGATCTTAGAGAATTAATAATTGTTTTCGTTTAGGACATTCACAAGGACCAGCCATATTATGACATTCCTGACGCTCCATATAGAATAACTGTCCCCGACACACATGAAGCCAGAGAGGTAGGTTGTCCTCCTTGATTTATCAAGCAACAAAATAATGCCTGATATTTTTTGTGCCAAGAGGATAAATTAGTGAGCTACTGTGACTGGTCCTTTTTTGAAAAAAACACTTCCCTAGGCCAGGTTTTTCTAATACACTATGATACTTGATACCTATGTTTTTCTGAATCTTTTTATATTATTTTACTTGACTTGCAACGTGACTGTTGTTTGCTTATCAAGGGTACATTTAATTGTTACAGAAAATTTTAACCATATCATGTTGCTGCAAACTCTCTCACTTTTTCTGTTGCTTATTACACCATTAAAACCAGTGACTCTTATTAAATGTCCTGTATTTTACTGATTATATTGATGCTTTTTGGTTCTAGAGTATAGTCAAGGATTTTGCTGCACGCTGTGGGATGATTCTGCAAGAAGCAATGAAATGGGCTCCCTCTGTTACAAAATCTCATCTGCAGGTAATGAGCCTCCTTCTGTGAAAGAATTTGATCTTTGTAGATCGTCTTCAAAATGAGAATTAAATTATCTAATTTTTTAAAATTTTTTTCAGACTATCCAAGCATCATATAAATTTTTTCAGTTGCTCTAAGATTTCCTCTATAGCATTGGTAGAGAATAATTACTATAATTTGATGTGGCTTTTGGTGTAGTCCAAAACTGTCTGTCTTGAAAAGAACAGTTTTGTAAACAGTTGATCACCCTGGATTTACTTCAGAAGTCAGAATGTACAGTAAAATGCTCTGCCTAGCAAAGTTTGTTTAATGCTGGCGCATAAGCTGAAAATACCAGCTGGACTGAAACATACGATTACAATGCAAGACTAGTTTTGTGTTTCCCTTTTGGGAGGATGTTTTTTCTGTCCTTGTTGTTGTGTGTTTTTTGTTAAATGCAGAGAAACACAGCTAATATATGAGAATTCTGTAAACTATGGATCACAGAATCATAGAACACTTTGGGTTGGAAGGGGCCTTAAAGCCCACCCAGTGCCACCCCCTGCCCCGGGCAGGGACATCTCCCACCAGACCAGGTTGCCCAAAGCCCTGTCCAACCAGGCCTTGAACCCCTCCAGGGATGGGGCAGCCACAGCTTCTCTGGGCAACCTGGGCCAGGGTCTCGCCACCCTGAAGTGAAGGATATTTTCCTGAGATCTCATATAAATCCCCCTTTTTCAGTTTAAAACTGTTACTCCTTATCCTATCACTACACTCCCTGATAAAGAGTCCCTCCCCAGTAAAGAGTTCCCCCGCAACTCTAATTTGGGGAGAACTTTAATTTGAGCGTGGGTCTAGGAAATGCTCACATGTGGCAGAGTTCAGTAGAAAGCTGTCACGAGACCACAAGCAAAGACTACAAAAGACTATTTATGATGTAATAATAAAATAAATAAAATACCTTCTTTGTAAACAAAAAGTCTTACTATGGTAAAATGCAGATCTCTGTTAGTCGTTGGTGAATAGTCAAAGAAACTATGTAGTCCAGGTTAGACTAGTGCTCTGTCTAGAGTTGCCTAACTTAATGCCGATACAGAATTGCTGGGGAGGCTCAAGATCTTGGACACTGCAACTCTAACTGAATTTATATTTCCTTTCCTAAAAAAAACCTCAAGGAAGTCTATCCCTATGTAAAAGGATAAGTAATTATAACCCCTTCTTCCATGGTGTCCAAAGTATTTCCTTTCGTAAGGTTCTTTTTGTGAACAGTGACTCTTTTAAAAGAAGACCTCAGCCTTCAACTATCTATCTTGATCACTTTATCCTTTTACAAAATGGAACAGGTCTCACTCTTTACATATTTCAGAGAACACTCAGAGTTTCTTATTACCAGGAGACAAGTGCCTAAGAGGGAGTAGAAAAGATCTATTTATTGTCAGGTATGCATGTAGTTAAGTTTTCTGGTATTTTGCAATGATGCAAGACTTGCTTATGAGCTGCTTTATTTTGAGAAACATAGTAGTTTTCCAGCACTTTTTTTTGTTGCGTTTGTGGTTGTTCTTTTTGACAGGAGTACCTAAACAAACATCAGAATTGGGTGTCGGGTTTGTCCCAGCACACAGGACTGGCTATGGCTACAGAAAGTGTTTTACACTTCGCGGGCTACAACAGACAGAACACCACTCTGGGTGTGAGTATTGGGCAAGGTTCTTGTTGGGTTGTTTGTGCAGCTACTGCGGTGTCATGATTTGGGGTAGACTGGCCACTAAAACTTTATAACATTCAGTGTAGCTACATAATACAGATTTTTCTAAACCACCTTTGTCATAGCTTTAAACATTACTCAGAATGGTAAGTTATTTCTTTCCATATCCTCCAATCATGTTGCTCTGTAGAATACTGAAACATAAAATGATAACAAGCAAGAAAATAAAACGTATCTAATGTTGATGATTTTTAATTATTTGAAAGTACTATCTCCATGTAAGACTAACATGAGCTGCTTTCTAGAATAGTATCTATCATAGGTGAGTGTCAAGTAACACCCATTTGCTCTGAGTTTTACATAAGTTCTCTCAAAACGTATGCAGTTTTTACAGTTCATTTTTTCTCGTTTGTGGTTATAATTTCTAATCTCCTGGAGAAACATCCAGGAGCATTTGTTGTATCATCAACCAGCTTGTTTTCTAGCAGCAGTTCTGAAACTGCCTCCCTGCCCAACTTGAGCAGGATTTCCTTTTAGTTCTGTTACAGTCATCCTTCAAAACAGCACTAGTCCCTAAATGTAAATAGGATAAAGAACTCCTAGGTCTCAGGAGTGCAGTCACGTAGTTCCCTAAAGGAGCAAGGTGGAAAAAACTTAGTAGAATAAAGACTAGGCTGGAAGAAACTAGAAACTGCAACTGAAAAGGAAATAAGAGAAACAACTTTCTCACTTTCTTAATATGTTAAGAGGATTTGTTTTGATTAGGGCCCTCCTGCATCTCAACGTCTGACAGGTTCTTTTAGAGAGGTTCCGGCGTACAAACACAAGCTCACACAAAGACAGACATTTAACTTAGTTTTATTGTGAAAACCTGTAAGCAGTTCCTAAATATCCCAAATATTACTTAGGAGAGTCTTACCAACCCAGAGATCATAGAACACCGCCTAGCAGCAGGATAACGAGGAGCCGCATCAGTACAGTAGAGTGAGATAGGCACAGCACCTTCAGCGCATCTCCTTGTATCTTCAAAGTGTGCTCATGTCTCTCTCCCTCCGTCCAGAGACAGCCCCCTTTCTATCCTGCACTGGATTGAGTGGAAAAGCACCAGCTAGGGTTGCTGCACACGTGGCCAGCACATGCAGTGAGCCTCACCAGGCTCATGATACTTCTTTGCTAACAGCGGCTTCCCACCCTGTTGCACCCTGGTTTTTTGTTGTTTTCTACCATGAAGGGCAGATTCTCAAGGTTGCCTTGATAGTTGAACAGCAACAGCACTGAGAGGTCCCTGTTGTCTCTTGGCACATATCCTGGGCTTGATTTAACTAGTAAGTTCCCATCGTGTCTCACCTGGACCATCCTCTGTTATCCCTTACACAAAGCCAAGAGACAAAAGCGCTTTCAGGTTGCTAGCAGTCTGTTTTTCCTCTTGCTTTATTCCCATGGACTGGACCTTGCTAATGCAAAGATGATAGCACACAAATTTTATATCCAAAACATGTAATAAGAATAGCTCTCAAAAGTTTATCCATTGCTGAGCCAAGCTAGCCATTGGCAGTACTGAAGCAAAACATTCCAGGAATGTTGAGTTTTTGATGATTTTGTTGGCCTTGTAATTTAGTATTAAATTGCAATATGAAAAAATCATTTTACAGTATAAAGAATCATTCTCTTTTGTTGTGTATGTGTTTGAGGTGAAATCTCAGAGTCACAAATTTCTGAGTGCTTCAGCAAAGGGAAATGTGGATTACTAGTATACTTCTTAAAGATGGGAACAAAATACTCTCTCTGCATTACTCTTGGCTCAGCAAGCTGTTGTATGGAGAAGGCAGAACGAAAATCGCATTTACTCTTGTGTCTTCTTCCTTATCTGTTCATGAAAAGGGAGCATCAGTCCCAGAAATTCTACCCCTTCTATGCTTTTTTTGGTCTTTCAAAAAGTATATACCAATACATATATATTTTACGCCATATACATAGAATTAAGGCACATGTTCTGTACTTCATTTTCATCAGTCTGGGTACTGTTATACCTAGTAGTCATGATACTGTTCTCTTTACTGGCATGAAGAAAACTATAATTAAAACACATGTGAATGTATAAATAGGAAAAAAAAAAAGACAAGGGGTTGGATATGAACAGTATAAACAGATATACGTGTCTGGTCGTAGGCAACCCAGCTAACTGAAAGACCAACTTGTGTGAAGAAGGACTACTCCAACTTCATGGCTTCTCTCAACTTGCGCAACCGCTATGCAGGAGAGGTAAGTACAGCATTTCTTGTGAGTGTGAAGTGTCCATGAGCCTCTGCCATGTCTTTTCAGGGAGTTATGTCCTTTCCAACTCAAACTATTGTATGCACAATATTTTGTGCATAAGCATAAAAGTACGGACTCTGAAGTTAAATTCTGTCAAGATAAAGGGTATAGTTTTCCTAGATTATTAAACAGATTATTTTACTGTTGGTGTTGGAGAAAGTTCTTACATTGCAGATAAAGCTAAAGATTTGGCGAAGTAGTAACAAAAGTGTCTCTGTGAGGTTCCTGAATCAGCACATGACCAATACCAAGCTAGATTCCTACAAAATACAGCACTCTGTTGAAAAACCCATTACATTTTACAGGTTTCTGGAATGATTCAGTTCTCAAATGCTACAGGACGAACATCTGACCTGAATAAACTGATGGTCAAAGAGCTGAACGATGCTCTCGAATCAGGCCATACTGAATTCTACACCCAGGCCATGTTTAAGTTGACTGCACTGCTAATAAGCAGCAAAGGTAATGAAACACAAATGGAGTTCTGCTTTCTGGCTGTTAATGCCAAGAGTAATAAACTACAAAAACTATTCATATGCAAACCCAGTACACATCAACTTGAAGCAAAACTGTCTTTTGAGTGTTTTCAATTAGGCTTATGTTAGGGAAAAGCCTTCTTGAACCAGAAGTTGTTTATTAGGAATTGATTATTACATACTGTGTGCACCAATTTCATGCTGATGTGAAAAACATTTTATTTATTCTGTTGGAGAAAGCTGAGTGAATGTTTGTTTTCAGACAGTGACCCCCAGCTCCTTCATCATCTCTGTTGGGGACCCCTGCGAATGTTCAACGAACATGGCATGGAAACAGCAATTGCTTGCTGGGAGTGGCTGCTTGCTGCCAAGAATGGAATAGAAGTGCCGGTAGGAAGGGATTTAACAACTCTTTCTCTGCCCCTGCAAGGGGGTAAGAGGAAAAATTTTGAGAGATTAACAGCTATTGTGAATCTGTGTCAAGTAAGGATGTTAAATGCATTGTTAATCACTTTAGCCTGCCAGGAAATCTCTGTTTGAGTGTTTTTGGAAGTCTGAGCACTCTCATGAAGTGGAGTGTGGGAAACAATCTTTCTCAGCATCAGAAATTACATAGCAAAGGAAATCTGCTAGGATGTCAGCTATACAATTTACTTTGCTGCTGAGATGCCTGAGCTGCTCATGAATCACGTTCTACAGTACCACAATTTATAGAATGGTGTTTTAAAACAAGTAGAAATTAATGTCCCTGCTCATCAGTCAGAGGTTCTGGTATCTGGCATTGCACCCTTGCATAAAAAATAAGCATGAAAGATCCTGTAACAAGCTAGACCCAGCTGCATTTTGTGAGGTGGAGTTGAATCTAATACAAGTAAAACAATCCAGCATAATGTAGTGACAGTCTACAGGCAGCTGAGAAAGATGCCTCAGGTAATTGGTCCAGTTAGTGAGCGCTAAGTGTTTCACTTGCTGGAGAAAATCATCAATCTAAATTTACTTCAGTCAATTTTTGTGCTCGTTTCAGTCTTTAATTTCTTAAGCATCAGTTTCATTTTTCTCTTAAGCATCTGGGAACTTTCTTGTATCTTGTTGAGGAGATCAGATAAGCACCCTTAGTTGCTGGGCCTTCTTTCTAAGAGGGTGCTACTCTCTGGAGCAGGTTCAGCTAAAGCGAATTATATGCCATCTTCATGTTGTGTGCTTCATCATGGGCCAAACTGTGTCCTGCAGTACCTGAGAATGTGGAACACTTCTCTGCTGTCCTGGTGTTGGAGGGAGTAACCTGTAGTAGAAAGGGAGGATGGATCTGAACTGTTCTAACAGTTCGGTCTCCTCAACAAAGCAGAGCTCCTGTCAGCTATTGCAATTAGTCTTCTGTTAATGGGGGGAGTCTTTCTTCCCTTTATATTTTAGGATATGAAAGAAACATTTTATTTCAGGAGGGATGTATAGACCTGTCTCTGACTCTCTGTTAACACCGTAGTGAATTTTAATTGATGTATTCAATTCTTGTATGCACTATGGAGAAAGATTGTGCTTCCCATATAAGAACATGCTCTTGAAACAAGAAACACTGTTGTCTTCCTTTTTGCAGTTCATGCGGGAAATGGCAGGAGCCTGGCAAATGACAGTAGAGCAAAAAGTTGGCCTATTTTCTGCTGAGCAGAAAGAAGCAGATCCATTAGCAGCCTCCGAAGAGAGCCAACCAAGGCCTTGTCCACCAGAGGTGACTCCACATTACATCTGGATAGAGGTATGTAGTTCTGCTGGATGTCCTGCATATGGCTGTGTCACAGTGGTGCTCTGTTTAAGCCACTGTGCACTACTTGTTCTCATGATCCAGGAAGGGAATGGAGTCATGGTAGTAGTCCTTCTGCCCCAAAACCAGGAGAAACACTCTTTTTAGATGAACGTGATAATTGAAGGGAAGAAAGTTGTTTGAAACAGAAAAGACTGGGTTACTTAGAGATGAAAAAAGGTCAAAGGAGACACAGCATGTCTTTCTCTCTCAGTTTTTGGTGCAGAGATTTGAAATAGCCAAATACTGCAGCTCTGACCAAATAGAGATCTTCTCCAGCCTGCTCCAGCGATCTCTTTCATTGAACATTGGAGGGACAAAAGGCAGTTTGAATCGGCACGTGGCAGCAATTGGACCCCGATTTAAGTGAGTATTGTTTTGTTTTTTTTTTTCCCTTGGTGGAAAAAATGAGGTTATAGACGTTTGGGAGGGAAAAACTAAAAAACTAAATGTATACCTTGCCCTTGGCTTCAAGTGGCAAAAATAGCTTTAAAAGCCTGGAATCGTTTAGAGTCTAAGATCGGTTTTCAAAGTAGAAGTAGCTAGCTCTAGCTTGAAAGTAATTTTTAGTGCTTCAGAAAGCTTCCTGGGAAAACTTCATATAATGAATTGCTCACATCATGGATCCAGTTGGTGATAATTTTGCTCCATCAATTGTTTTCACACTTTGTGACTTGAACTTACTATGGTTTAGTAGGAGCAGACTGATGATAATGAAAACAGTTTGCTAAGAGCTCTGAAACAGACATTTTTCAATTAGTTGAACCAAGTTACAGCTGTAGCTGTAGTTTGTATAGTGGCACATTGGTCAGCATTTTTGGGAATGCTAAAATTTTCATTCTCTTTTGCTTGTTAGGTTACTCACTCTGGGGTTGTCTTTGCTGCATGCTGATGTGGTTCCAAATGCAACTATTCGAAACGTTTTGAGGGAAAAGATTTATTCAACTGCCTTTGATTACTTCAGGTACTTTTTTATTTGCAACTATTCACTGAAAGTGTATGTGTGATTTCCTGAACCTTCTGTGATACTTCAAAGCAGCAGCTGTCCTAGTGATTTAACTTCTTACTTTCCTTTGTCACCTGTTTTAACAAAAACTTTTCTTTTCCTCATGCTTTTGTGTAGTTCATAAACCACCTCAAAAAGACAGATATGAGTTCCAGTTTTTATATTGGGTTTTATAAAGTAGTGCCTTCAGGAGTGTTTCTGTTCTTTTCTTTCCTTCCTTCCTTATTTTGGAGTTTATTCAATGCTCAAAATTATATCTATATATGTAAGATTTAAAGAATTGCTGTACAGAGTGTGTGGCTGAAATGTAGCTTCCCTGTTTTGAAAATACACCCATGTTGATTCTGATGATTTCAACGTTTGACATGGACACACAGAAAATAATGTAATTAATAGGAATGTCTGAATGTGAGGTGGTCAGTCATAATAAATTTCAGATGAATCCAAGGTGCTGACAGACTGCTGCTTTAATTTTCAGTTATAATAGGAAGTTTGTACTCTTCAGTCAGCATAAAGCGATGACAATAAAACATAGTGATGTGTAGTCTCCTCCTGGTAGATTCTGGTCAAAATAAGAAATGTGACTTGATTGGATTTGTGGCAGTTTTGGGGTTTTTTTCCAATATGTTCAGCTTCACATTATTTGTGTGATTTCTTTAAGTTGTCCCTCAAAGTTCCCTACACAAGGGGAAAAGAGGCTTCGTGAGGATATCAGCATATTGATCAAGTTTTGGACAGCAATGTTCTCAGACAAGAAGTATCTGACAGCCAGCCAACTCGTGCCACCTGGTGAGTTCCTTTATGTGCCATTTCAAAAACGTGTTGTTTCTTTGATTGTATTCTACACCAGATCTGCATTCTGTTGTTAGATAATCAAGACACCAGGAGCAACCTGGATATCAATGTTGGATCTCGGCAACAGGCTACACAAGGATGGATAAATACTTACCCTTTGTCCAGTGGCATGTCAACCATATCTAAAAAATCAGGTATCTTTTTGATTGTAACCAGCTCATTGCAGCCAACTTTTTATAGCATATTTTATATGCAGATATTGCTTAAAGTCAATATTTACCTTTGATATTGGGCTGCTGTTCTTCTGGCAGGGTATTTACTTACCAGTGCCAAACTTAGGAGAGGAGGCAAAAAAAGTCTCACTGGTTGCAGGCAGCAAAGTTTTGAAATTACCTGGGTTTTTTGATAGAATGTTAAGTTGTGTAGTACAGAAGAAGTAAGACTGAAGGTCAAGATGTATTGAAATCTTGTAAGGAAACTGCTTCATTTGTGCAAACGTGACCCTAGTCCTTTTTGGGGGTGGCAGAGTGGGCTATGTTTAGATTTATGTTAGACTGTGGGCTATGTTTTTGTACAGTTGTAAACTATGAGCTCTTTCCTTTTAGTAAGCTGTCATGTTCCTAAAGTGAATGCAGCACTGGCTAAATTGATATCCCTTTAGCGTGTTGTACTCCATGTGCGCAGAGAACAGCTGTACAACGAGTAGCTGCAGTGCTGACTTTCTGAAGTCACTCTGATCTAAATTTGCAAGTGTTCAATGGCATCTATGGTTATTCTGTTCTTATGTGTTAATATTGCCAGGTGTAGACACTTCGAAAGCACCATTTAACATACTGAACAAAAGCCACTGAAAATTTTTTTTATCCTTTTCTCAAGGAATGTCTAAGAAGACTAACAGAGGTACACAGCTACACAAGTACTACATGAAGCGAAGAACTTTACTGCTATCATTGCTGGTGGGTCATTAGAAGAACGGGGAAACTATGGATTTCTAACACCCTGTTGTTGCAGGGTATATAAATTAAAATATGAAATTGGGAGTGTTTTTCCTTCTTTCAGAAACCAGTTTATTTTTTCCTTTCTCCTTCCCTCAGGCTACTGAGATTGAACGCTTAATCACATGGTACAATCCACTGTCTTCCCCTGAGCTAGAGCTGGATCAGACTGGAGAGAGCAGTGTAGCAAACTGGAGGTCTAAGTATATCAGTCTTAGTGAGAAGCAATGGAAGGATAATGTAAACCTGGCTTGGAGCATTTCTCCTCACCTTGCTGTACAACTGCCTACCAGGTGAGATACTTCAACAGAAAGAACTGCGGTAATTCCTGCTCCTTAGAAGTTGAGTGAGTACTTACAGCGTAAGTACTGATGGCACTTGCTCTTGTCTACAGCCCCCTTGCATGCTTTCACAGCCAGTTGAGACCTTTGAAATTAGAAGAACTAGATTAGTTAATACACTCATTTGGCTCAGGCTCTAGCAGAGTCCAGCCTCCTTTTCCTGCCACCCGTTCTTCGATAACACTTTATGGTGTTTTGTTCAGGAGAAGCCATAGTTGGTTTTCAACAGCATTTAACCCATTAGCAGGCATAGTATTTAAACAGTGCTAAAAGTATCTTTGGGTGAAGTGTTCTCGCTATATATTTGCTTGCACTTTAATAAGTATTATAGGAGAATTAGCATAGTTGGCTCCGGAAGGGAAAGGAAATTCTTTCCCCCTTACAACAGTGGTAGTTTTTGCCAAGCGGGGTTCTGCGGGCTGGTTTCTGTAGAGTCCTAGACAGTGTCTTTCAGCCAAGAATCCAAAAGTGGGCTAAAAGCATTGGATGAGAACCAGTTATGCCTGAATCCTCTTTTGACAGCTTATTGGTTCCTCAGTGTGCACTATTTCATAGTTGGACTGGTTTTTTATTAAGCATTTCTGCCTTTTGCTGTCCTCATCTTCACGTAAATAGAAGAGGGTGTCAGAAATTTCTAATAATGTTATTGTATTCCTGGTTATGCTTAGATTTAAGAACACTGAAGCTATTGGAACAGAAGTGACTCGTCTGGTTCGGTTGGACCCAGGAGCTGTTAGTGATGTTCCTGAAGCAATAAAGGTACTTGCAAATATTTATACTGGTACAGGGCCCCCACGTGCCTGTTTCATTCAGATATATTGGAACATACAGTCTTTACTTAACACAGTATATGATCTAGTGGAACTCAATTATAGCATTACTGTCTGATATGTATTACCCAGACATTACTGAGTGCTATAAACTCCTAACGTGTCTGACCTGCTTTTTCAGTACCTGGTTACCTGGCATACCATTGATGCCGATGCACCTGAGCTCAGTCACGTTCTGTGCTGGGCACCAACAGATCCACCGACTGGCCTCTCCTATTTTTCAAGCATGTATCCGCCTCATCCTCTAACAGCTCAGTATGGCGTTAAAGTCCTACGATCTTTTCCTCCGGTAAGATGAGTTTCTAGAGAGCCTTAACACTCCTAGTAAAGTAATGCCCTTCATCGTTATGGCCACAGGCTTCATTATAATACCATAGAGAGACATGTATGATGAATGGGCACATCACATTGCAGAATGTGAATAGATTGGGATGAAAAGCTAAAGTTAATTGACCCACACAATACTGGCTCATGTACTTGCAAGTTCTTTGTTGTAAATCACGCTAAGCTGAATTCTTCAGACTGCTCTTTTCAAATTGTTCCTTTCAAGTCTTCTCTCAGTGGAAAGGTGTTTCTTCTAAAGCAGCAGAAGGCTGGATTTTTATCACTTGTCAAACTTGTATTAGGAGTGTAAAATACATGATTACTAAAGATATTTTTGAAAATACTTTGATTTGAGGAGGTGGCATATATACAGTTTAAAATAAAGAGGCATTGGTATTTTGCTCATCAGCTAACTGAAAGGGAGCTTTTCTTTGTGCATGACCCGTCTTTCTTTCTGACCACAAAAACAGTAACAATAAAAACACTGCCATATTTTCTCTTTCAGGATGCCATTTTATTCTACATTCCACAGATTGTGCAGGCACTTCGTTATGACAAGGTAAGGATATGAAACAGCTGTATATGAACAAAACAGATTTTTAAAGCAGCTTTTACACTTAAAACTGCAAATCAGACAAAATTCAAGCTTAAACCAATGCTGCTTATTATTGTCCTATATCTAATATATAGCTGAAAAATATTGTCTTTAGGGGTTGGCTTGCTTTGGATAGACCTCTTTTATAAACAGCTAAACTTGAGAAACCACAAGTTATGTAACTCATCTGTCAGGAAAGAGATTTTGTTATGGGAAACCCCAGCTGAGGATGCTATCTGAGTAAAGCTTTTGAAGGTCTGCCTGAGACAAGCAGTAATGAAATTTAATGATTTTGCTGTGGAGTCACCCAGAGAAGACATCTAGGGGTGTCTTGTGCTTCATCATGTATGTGAAACTGGATCTTAGTTTCATCTTGCAGAAGCCAGAAGTAAAGCTCCATGACCAAGTTCAGGGCTCATTAATGTGAGATCATTGTTAATCTGCCCACAAGGTATGTGAGCTCTGGTCAGTGCATTATTTTCAGGTGAAGATGTCCCAGTCAGTAGTGTAGGTGACTGTTTAGTAACTATTTGAGAACTTTGCAATGCAGAGCATGAACATCAGACATCTTGTCTGTTAGTATCAGTCGGACATATAAACCTTGACAGACTACAGAAGTAGCTGCAAATAGAGGAAAGAGAATGCAACTTCTGGAATGAGAAGGATTCCTTTGTACACTTAAGTTTGTTATTACTTCCTAGGATCTCTGAGGAACTGGGCTAGCATGTGCAGTTCTTGCCACTAAAATGCATGGTCTGTATGATGCTGTCTAGATTTCTGGCATTATGGGAGTGTTTGGTGACCCCAGCAAGGCCAGTGCCTCTGCGCCTCTGTGTTTTGTACAGAAACTACAAAATGCCCTGAACTCAAAGAGATTTGAAATCCAAATAGAACAGATAAAAAATAGCACAGAAGTGGGAAGAAGGTTGGTTAAAATAATGGAAAGTGTCAGTAATAAAGTTGAAAACAGCTTAGATCTGTTAAAATACAGTGTCACTTTCAAAGGTGCAGAGGTCTTACCTTTCCATTCATTAAATATTTTTGAGTTTAAAGAATAGCTGTTAGAAGCAGTTATGTTCAGTCTGCTAGAGTTGTAATGATCTTTGATATTTACTGGACTGGATGTGGTTGCAGATGGGATATGTTAGAGAATACATCCTGTGGGCAGCTTCCAAATCCCAGCTTTTGGCTCACCAATTCATCTGGAACATGAAAACTAATATCTACCTGGATGAAGAAGGACATCAAAAAGATCGTGAGTGCTTCCTTGGCTCGTTTCCTTCTCTCAGTTCAGACTACATCTCCTTCCTGCTCCTGTTGTGGCAGGAGGAATCATTTAGCTAGGAACTTCTCTTTTATCTGTAGAGGTAGGGTCCATTCTGTAGAAGTGTTCTACCTGAAAAAATGCTTCAAGAGAGATGTGGCAATGTACCTTTTTCTGAATACTATCTGAAAGTGTGTGTTTACATCACCCATATCATTTTGCTTTCTGAAATAAGCGTTTGGCACAAATGCTTCCTTTTCACATGCAGCGGACATTGGGGAACTTCTGGAGCAGCTAGTAGAGGAAATAACTGGCTCGTTATCTGGCCCAGCCAAGGAGTTCTACCAACGAGAATTTGATTTCTTTAATAAAATCACCAATGTTTCAGCCATTATCAAGTAAGTATTGTACTTCAGAAATTGCATTCTTTTGGGGCTCACTGTTCTGTTAATTACTAGCATCCTGATTAAGAGGCTACGTTGCTTTTAGGGGTATTGGGGTAGTGTTTTCAGAAGAAGGAGTTAATTACTTCCACGATAAGAAATGGATTTTTTTTTTCTTAATTGTAACTTAAGACTTGTTGAAGGATGTAAAGGCTTATTTTAGCTTGACTTTAGACATAATTCATACCTGCCGCGATGTCAGTGCTCACCCTCTGAGCTTACAGTCTGTCTGAGACAGCTATAACTTTTTACTGTGGAAGTAGATGATGATACACTTGAACTTTAGTTTTTAATCTGATTTTATCAAATACATTGTGGTTGGTAACAGTGCAGTGAGGTTCCATAGAAAAGTAATGGATCCTCTTGTCCTAGTTGAAATCCCATCGGTCTAGTTGTCACTTGCGTCACTAATTTGGCTTTTTGGATATGCCACCAATGTTCTCCTCAAAAAGTAAGTGAAGATTGGTTCAGGCAGGAAAAACAGCACTTCTGTTTAGGTCTACCAGATTGACTGTCACGTTTTTGCACATTATAACATGTTATTGACATTTTATGTGGAGCTTAAACATAAACAAGCAAACCAAAAAACCCACCGCAAACTTAAAAAAACTCATGCATAGACAAATGGTTTACCTTCTGCTAAAACTCCATGAAATTGGCTTTTCCTCTTGGCAACAAGATTGTGAAGTGTAATACACAGACCGTTGTTCTTTTTGCGTATGGAAGTCTTCTTCCTTCAATCATAAATTGTGATTAATGCAACAGGTTTGGTGTCATAAACACTGGATTGTTGATCTCCTAAAACTGGAAGTCCTCTTAATAGAGAGATTATACTGTTTGCTGTAAAGACTGCAGTAAGACATGTAATTTAACTTTTATAAAGCTTGCCAGTGGATGACAGCAGCTCAGCACACAAGATACAAGTCTGGAAGTCTGTTTTCATTGCATATTTTTAAAACATTCTCTGGAGTATAAAGGTATTTGAAAGCCATATGAAATGTATTTCCTGGAACATACCTCCTTTAAGATAAAGCTTTGCAAATCACCAGTTACAAAGGCATCAGGCTAAAGGATGCTTACATCACAGAAACAATTAAATATTAGGTGCCTTCTATGTGCACGTTAAGATGTTTTCACCCAGTAGGATCAGTTAAAAAGGGGGCGTTAGGATCTGAATATCTTGATATTTAGAATTAAATCAATCCACTGTTTGTTAGTGTAAAGTCATAATTAAGTGACTGAACAATAATTGTGCTTTGCCAGCATTGCATTTTGCACCTTAGCCTTAAAATGAGTCTGGGTTTTGTGCATCTCCAATGTAAAGAGAGCACAAAGGAGACACTGTTTGCTTTGTAGATGCCATAAAGGAATAAAGGTATCATCTGTGATGATTTCACTATCATGAGTATTATGTTGCTGCTTCAGTAATCTGTACTCCTTAACACTAGCACATAAGTAATACCTTCCAGTTGCATGCTGCTACTTCGGGTGAGCAAGTGGTTATGGGACTGACTGCATTAGACAGTTAACACAAGTGCCTGTGCAAACTAGGTAATAGTACCTACTAATTGTTAACGATGTTGCAAATTACTCGGTCGACACCTGCGTTCATGCTAACTATGTGAAGAGATTAGGGTATAATTGCATAGGAATTTTGCTGGTTTTTCTAGTTAGCAATGTTCTTATTCCAGAATAAGTTCCACAAGGGAAAATTATATTGATATAACTATAGGGGTGCTTATGAAGGTATGATTATGCTCAAATTTCTGTATAAGGAAGAGCCTTCATATATTCCATTCACATCTCTTACGCTCTTTGGGGTTGTCAGCAGCTTTATGTCGAATCAATGTTAAATCTACACAGCAAAAACTATAACCTTGATTAAGATAGAAAATGTTCTAGGTATTGAGCCTGTAAATTCTCTAGAAGTAGTGCTGTAAGAGATCTTTGTCATTACAGGAAGAACCATTTTTAGTGAAAGTTGTGTAAGTTTGAAACAAATTTGAGGTTAGTACGTACAGTAATGTATAGTTTGCAGATAAATAAAATATCATTGATCTTTTCAGGCCATTCCCGAAAGGAGATGAAAGAAAAAAAGCTTGTTTAAGTGCTCTGTCTGAGGTGAAAGTGCAGCCTGGTAAGAAGTGATTTAATCATATAATATAGTGGGCTTTTTGCATATAACAGGAGTACCGTATTTTCTGCAAGCAAGTCCTAAAATCTCTGCAAGTGGCAGCCAGTCATTTTGGTGCTGGTGGCAGCTGTTCTTCTGTTACAGTTGGATTGTTTCTCTCTTGGAACATTTTTACCCACCAAAGAGCAAGTAAGATAACACACATCGTGGATAAAAGTAGAAATGTATGTCTGAAGAGGGAATATAAATAGGCTCTTTGGACCACCTTCTATTTAAAACAGATGAGGTGCTTTTGAGAAGTCATATTATCTCAAGAATGGAGCACACCCTGTTCCTTTCATTCTCCTTTTTCTTCCATCTGGCGTTCCCTTGAAATGTCATTGTCTGAAGGTCCTTTCAAATCTTGAACATATGTTTTCCCAATCTGAATCTTCTCTTTAAGACGGAGTTTGATTTTCTTCATCTCTGTGTAACAGATCTCTGTCTAACAGGTCTCTGTTCTCCTGCGATGTGTTGGTTGCTAAGGGCCCTCCCTAGTGCACTTGGGCACACTGCCACATCTTATTAGGGACTGTCATAGGAGAAGTTTGCAGTGCAGGTTCTGCAGTATTAGTTCAAAAACTGCATTGTATTAGTCTCTGCCAGTCGCTCACTAATGCAAAGGATACTGCATCCTTCATGGTGCACAGACTGCAATCTCCAGTTTATCTCTTAACATTTTATTTAACCCAAAGCTATGTACTGAAGTTACAGACACTTAACACCAGTTACTCTCCAAAGTGCGTTGTCACAGTAGCTAGTGGATTTGTACTCGGTGCTCTGCTCTGTTTTGCAGGCTGTTACTTGCCCAGCAATCCTGAAGCTATTGTTCTGGACATTGATTACAAATCAGGAACTCCAATGCAGAGGTACTACGCCGTTGTTATATTGCCCCATTAAGTTAATTCATGATATTCGGGTATTTTTCTTTAAATAATTGTTTGGCTAACTTGCACTCATCATCATCTTTGTTTTTATTACAATTCAGTGCAGCCAAAGCACCCTACCTGGCCAAATTTAAAGTGAAGCGATGTGGAGTTAGTGAGCTTGAAAAAGAAGGTTAGTAACTATGTCTTAATCATTGACAACATTAATTGTCAGCACTTCCTGCACTTCCTTTAAACTTGCTTGCTTTTAGTGATCTGTACTGTGGTAAAGTTATTTACATGTTGAACTTTATCTGCAATGGTTCAGGTCAGAAATGTAACTGAATCAAAGGAATAGAGAAGAAAATTCTGAAAACTTAAAGCTGTTGCTTTTGCAATCTTTTTTAAGGCCCAGGAAGCAAGCCACATAGTATCTTGAAGAAATTTTAACATATAAATTGGTTGCCTTTCCCTGTTTTTTAGACTGTAACAAACTCCAGGTTTTGGCAGTTTTTTCTCATAATAAATCTTGTGGGATACTCTAGCTGGTTAGCTTAATGTAACTTGGGCATAAATTAGGTAAATTATGAACAACATTTTGATATGCTTCAGTTCTCCAGACAAAAGGAACTATCTTACGGTATTCATCTTGCAAGGCAGAAATATCTGTAGTGTACATGCAAGTGAAATGTTGTGGTTTTGAGTGCAGAGAAAGTTGCTAATTAAAGTCTGTGTCTGACATTTGCTTTGTTCTCTCCTTGCAGGTCTGCGTTGTCGTTCAGATTCCATAGATGAAAGTGCAGAAGAAGGGGTGGACAGTAAGAAAATCTGTTGGCAGGCAGCTATCTTTAAAGTGGGCGATGACTGCAGACAGGTATACAAAGCTATCAGGCTTTGCAGTTATAGAATGCAGATTTGTAGGTGAGAATACATACGAAGAAAAAATAATTTTAGTACAGAAATATTTTTCTTTGGAATTCTTAGGATCTCTACCTTTTGTGGACTGACGGGGAAAATTGTACCACTGTAACCAGAAATTCTGGTTTTGAAACAAAGTCTATTCTTTCAAGACAGTTTACCATGGCATAAAATTCTTTTTCAGAGTTCATTTTTCAATTTAATTAGTGGTAATATAGTGGTAATTTCCAAGGTCACAGCTTGTACATTGAAGCTTGAGAAGTTTTTGATTAAGGGAGAATGATAAGAGGGCTACTAAAAGCCCTAAGGATAATGGCTAGCAAAGAGTGATGGAAAAGTTTGTTCTTCATAGGTCAGTTAGGTCTTCATAGTTAAATCTTCGATGTTGCTTGCTGCCCACTTAAACAGCATTTATTTTTTCCCTTTTTGATGTCCCCCAGAGCCACAGTGTATCCACAAGCAGACATCTGTAGACCTGCTGGGGTAACAATGTTCACTTCAGAGTTCCCCAGAGTATTTTTGTAATCTAACTTATGAACTGTAACCCCTGTAATGCTTGTGCGTTGTTTTTTTTTCTTGTATAACAGGACATGTTAGCTTTACAAATCATTGATCTCTTCAAGAACATATTTCAACTGGTAGGCCTGGATCTTTTTGTGTTTCCATACAGAGTGGTGGCCACAGCACCTGGGGTAAGTGGGCAATTAACTGTACTGCTGTAGAAAATATTTCCTGGTTCCTCCTGTAGCACATATAAAAATTTCGTACTGCAA
The DNA here is from genome assembly GCA_013400055.1 of Nycticryphes semicollaris. Taxonomy (NCBI): domain Eukaryota; kingdom Metazoa; phylum Chordata; class Aves; order Charadriiformes; family Rostratulidae; genus Nycticryphes; species Nycticryphes semicollaris. The sequence goes on along the minus strand of VXBJ01002871.1, from coordinate 1,299,059 downwards.
GGAAATACTGTCCACACCACTGATGCTAAATATTTGGCATACCAGTGACAAAAAGAGTCTTTTCTCTCCTGCTTCCTGCTTTTCTAAAGCTTTGGGCTCTGAAATTTTTCTGCCTGTGGTTATTCAATTTTGTTGTTTGATATATGGGATTACGTTGTGCAAGTCAGCAAAAAGTCACAGGGCTCGTGTTATGTTGCATGGAAATCCTAAAAAAATGGATTACTTTTTGTGAATAAACTAGAAATTCTGCGTTCGGTGATTGATAGGTTTCTCTACACTTCCCAGGGGACCTGTATAACTGCCAAAAGTAATGAATAAAATATACGTTGGGAGCATGCTTTACAGCCCAGTTTGTCTTTTTTCCCCTTCAGTGCGGTGTTATTGAATGCATTCCTGACTGCACGTCCCGTGACCAGCTGGGCAGGCAGACAGACTTTGGGATGTATGATTACTTTACAAGGCAATATGGAGATGAGTCTACCCTAGCATTCCAGAAGGTAAAATCTGAGTTGGCAAGCACAGCAAAATCTCAACTAAGAGACATTCTAGCTCTAGGAAATAATGACCAATAATTGGATATTGACTACCATAGTTCTGCATCTGGTTTCTGATGCTGATAATCCATTTTTACCTATGAGTTAGCTAAAGAAGTCATTGCAGCTGTATATGTATGGAGAATATCATTGAACATTGCTTCAAACTACTCATGAATGGAAGAAATGAAAAAGACTTTGTTCAGCTGTTTCTCCTCCTGGGATGGAAAGCTATTAAATTCTCTTAAGTTCTTCTGATTTGTTTTAACTTCTCATTTGTACAGGCTCGCTATAATTTCATCCGCAGTATGGCTGCATATAGTCTTCTCCTGTTTCTGCTCCAGATTAAAGACAGGCATAATGGCAACATCATGCTGGACAAAAAGGGACATATCATCCATATTGGTCAGTCATATCCACATTCAAATTTCAGTAGTTACCTTTTCTTTCTGCTGTAAAGCATTGCTCATAGGAAACAGTAAGCAATTTCCCTTTTGAGATCAGTCTATAAACTGATTTCACACTTGATAAATATGCATGGATTTTTTTCATGCCTGTTTCAGTATTGTGTATATATCTCTGTAAATTTAGCTTTGCAAAGTTCTACTAGCTTCAGGAATCCATATGCAGGTATGTATGGATTATGCATATATACATACTCATGCATGCATACATATGCGTGTGTATATATAAATGTATCTTTGAGTTTCTTTCATCACTGTACAAGTATGTATTCAATTTGAAATGTAAATTTATATAATCGGGTAAGACTGTAACCTCTGCTTTAGTGTTGCTTTTCTGGAATTGCACAGATGTTTCAGCAAGGAGTTTTTATTTGATGTAGTCATTCTTAAATCTAGTCTAATGTCTTGGTGATTATGCTTTTTTTGGTGTTCTTACGCTTCACCAAAGCTTTTTTCCAGTTGGGGTTGAAATGTTGATAAAAACCTAGGTATTAATATGTGAAATTCACCTGTACTTTCTTCTGTAAGTTTTGACAGCACACAATCAACCAATAATGTTTATGAGGCACCTTATCTTTCGTGCACAGATTTTGGATTCATGTTTGAAAGCTCACCTGGTGGAAATTTGGGATGGGAGCCTGACATTAAGCTGACTGATGAGATGGTGATGATAATGGGAGGAAAAATGGAGGCAACTCCATTCAAATGGTTTATGGAGATGTGTGTCAGAGGATATCTGGCAGTCAGGTAAGGTTTTCTTAACTGCTCAAAAGTGGAAGTGCTTGCATGCCTAAAATCAGATGAAAAGATAAATGATACTAAACATTTGTCTGCAGGGGGTCTGAGCCTGACAGACTGTCTCGGCACATCTTGCAAGCTTTAAAGCAACTTAATAATCCTGCAGTTATACAGCCTAACTTTGTGGGTTTTCTTCCTATTCCTATATTATATTTGAAAATTTTATATATTCAATTTATAAATACTATGTTACACGCAATTCTTTGTATTCAATTTATACCTGTGTTTTCTTACACAATTTAGTATAGTGTGAAACTTTGCAGTAAGAATCTAGTGAAGAATTACATGGAGTAATTAGGAATTAAAAGCTAATCTGTTACTATAGTATTGCTGATTTCAGCCTTTTGTACTGTTTTGATGCACTTATTCAACTTTCTGATGCCAAAGAAATGGTGTTTACTAAAGCATTGCTTTGTAATCCTCCCTGAGACTGTTCATCGTACAGCATTCTGAGTATCTAGTAGTCAGTGACAGATAGCAAGCAATGGTGTAGCTCCACCAGCAAATGTAAGAAGATTATATGTGTTGATTTAATTACAAAAAAAGGTGTGATCAGGCTTGTGGAGCTCCTCGGCTTGCCTTATGTACCTGCTATGGCTGCAGGATGTTTGAGTGCTGTCACCTTTTTGTCATTTCTTTTTCTCTAGGCCATACATGGATGCTGTAGTCTCACTGGTGACACTGATGTTGGATACAGGGCTGCCCTGTTTCCGAGGGCAGACAATCAAGCTATTGAAGTAAGTCAGTAAATGTATGAACTGGAAAATGTTCATATATTCTTCACAAAATGTATACTGTCACAACTTGTGCAGTGAATGTGTCATGCTACTGTAATATCTTAAATGTCCTAATGTAAAAATGGTAACTTTTGTTCATAGGATATCTCAGAAAGTAGGAATTCTGGAGGCTTTTTTGTAGAATTGAGTTCAAGCTGTTCAAATGTCGGTGCAAGTACATGGATTATCTTTAAGTGCAGAGGACTTACAGTCCTAGCTAACTACCAGTTAGCTCCAGATGAGCAGAGTTAGGTCAGCATTTCTTGCATATAACTTCCTACGACTTCCAAAAGATAAGCACAGATTCATAAAGTATGATAGGCTGGAGCTCAAGGGCACTACTAGGTACAGAGATATTTTAAAAGCAGCAGTTGCCTAAACAAGGGATCTGCCATTCCTGGAGTTACCGTTAGACTCACAAAAAGTTCACAGCCTATCTTCACTATAAGACTAATGGCAAGTGCTTATTAAAACACTCCATAATTTGTATGAGGTTGTCTTACAAGAAGTAGGTACTTGCAGCGAGTGAAATCAACACCTGGTGAAGCTTAGGCAAAGGCACATTTGTATTATGCTTGAAAGAAACCTCACTAATTTTACTCTTGCTTTTTGTGATTTTCTGCATATAGACACAGGTTCAGTCCCAACATGACGGAACGGGAGGCTGCAACTTTCATCATCAAGATCATCCAGAACTGTTTCCTCAGCAACAGGTTTGGCATTTGTGTATGTCTCATCCCCATAGCTGCAGGAAGGTCATCAAACTTTGAGCAGAGCTGAAAAGTAGTTTTATCAGTTAGCTACCAGACGTTTTCTGGTGGTTGATACTTAGCTAATACGGGACGACAGCTTTGCTTCTGAACATGCTGCATCTCCGCCCTTTTACGCTGAGAAGGAAGGCTGAAGCCCAGGCTGGTCAAATAGCAAGGCTGACTAGTCTAAAGAATAGAATATTTTCTGGCTGAAAATGACACTGTCATTTTCTACACAGTGAAGCTTTGGCCCGGAAGTTAAGCATTGTGGCTCCTATGTTAGAGCATGGCCAACTGTACTATTAGGGTTTTATGTCTACTTGTGGGTATCTCCTTTTATATAGGGTATGGTCACCTCTATAAATTAGGGGATAAACAGTGAAGAATGTTATTGAACGGCCAGAGGAATAGCATACTTTCTGATCAGAATGAAGAGATTGATTCTGAAGCTTTTTCCCCCTTTATTTTGTAAGGAGAAATTTTCTTAAAAAACAATATGCGTCATCCATTGGTCTGAGTAAGAATGCAGCTGAAACAGGAATGCGGTGATTTATCAAAATCTTTTTTATAATTGCTTGTAGGCATTAAGTTGCCTGAATATCCTTCTGAAATTCAAAGGTTTTACTCTGTGCAAAAAGGGTATTTGACTCTTCTCTAGAAATGAGTTCTAATCTTTCTACTAATTTTTTTTCATGACTTGATACTACATTAAAATATTAATCATTCTGCTAGACCATATGTTACTTATTGTATAATATTGGTTAGGGAAGATGCCTCATGTAGAGAATACTGGCAGTGTGGAGTTTGAGTGTCTTTGTAGATGGGCCAATGTTTATTTGTCATCTACTTGACTAGATAGTATACTGAATGGAAAAATGGGTTCTAGCAAGTAATCAGCAATTTAAAAATCAACTTGATCACCAGCTAGCCAATCAACTGTAGGCTTTTCCCTTCAAGTATACAAATCACTTGGTAGTCTTTTTAAAGGAAATGACACGTAAAAGTAATTTAATTACATTTAATACTTCAAATACAACATATTTTAATACTTGCACATCTTACGTGCATGTTTCATTATTATTGCAGATAATAGAGATTTTGTGGGATTTAGTGGAGGGTCTAATAGAAACTTTTGTGTAGTTCTATATGGGATCAGCTTGAGGCTGACTAGTTCAGCTACAGCACTTCTAGGACTGAATTGGATTTTCTAGTAGCTGCTGGTGCATCTGCTCCAAGTCTCAGAGTGCTATTGGAGGTTATAAAGGCAGCCACGCTGCTGTTTGAATGTCCAGAGCCACCTTAGTTCTGATAAGCTTGGGCTTCTGTACCTATGGCACGGTTAGTCTGTGACCTGAATAGGCTCTGCCCATGGATAATTGAGTTATCTGTAACAAGGCTTAGTTTTGTTTGTTCAATCACTCATCAGAGATGCTGCTATTAATCCTGTTATTTCCCCATCATTTTTATTTTCATTATTAGCATTCTCCTTAATTAAGATTCCTTTTATTTCTGCATAATCCTGTCTCCGTGTGGCCCTCATGATCTTGCTTTGTTCATTATGTGTTTACTTATAAAACAAACCACCAGTACAATGTGAGGTGCCTTTGGCTTACACAAACACAGGATCCAAGCTGCTGTTGTCACACTGAGAAGCGTGGAAATACTTTTTTTTACCTAGTTTAATCAAGAGCAGGATGTTTTGTGCTGTTCAAAACAGAAACTGGGCCTTCACAATGCCTTCAAAGCATGTAGGGCTAGTTTTAATTAGCAGCTAATTTCCTTCACCCGTGTTTTGTATCTTTGGGATCTTGATGTTTGTTTCTGTGACAATGGGTGCAGTGGTTTTTTAAACTTTTACTTACCTCTGGCTTTGCTTTTTTCTTCAGGAGTAGGACATATGACATGATCCAGTACTACCAGAATGACATACCATACTGAGAGAAAAGACTCACTGCCCAAGTGAAACACACGACCCTGTGCCCTCACTCCAAACTTTTAATAAATAGGAGATACTCAGTCACACCTCGCTATCTTCCATGTTTTGTGTATGTGTGGGGACGTGTTCCTGGACACTGCAACAACCAGTCTGATTCATTCCTTTCTGTACAGGTTGTATCTGTTTCAGTTTTTCCCTGCATTTCTGGAGTTGGGCTGCTATCACAGTAAAAATTGTGCTATGATTATGAATGTGTGAAAGAGGTCAAGCTTGTGGATTTTGATAATTCTTCATGCAATGCAAGGATTTTATAATACCTTTAAAA
>VXBJ01002871.1:1121863-1293442 GCA_013400055.1 Nycticryphes semicollaris | reverse complement strand
AAAAAAAAAAAAAAGCAAAACCTTTCCTGCACAATCCCAAAAAATGCCATGGAAGCGAAGCAGAAGTGCTGACATTCTACTGTAGAAAAAGGTGGTGATGTCTGTGTAACTGTGGTGATACGTTGCACTGTACGTGGTCAGTATTTCATATGTACATGAAGAATGTATTTTTTCCTTTTCTGTGTTTTAAAAAAAGAGACTCTACTGAAGATATATTTGATCTATACAATGCAATAAAAGACCTTAGACTTTCTGTGTGTTGCAAATTTTTTGCCATGCACCCAGTTTTAGTTTATGCAGGACATCATTCTCCACACTTGTGTACTGTTCATTGCATATTGTGACCTTTCTTTCTCCTGGAGAAATTTGATTTCTCTTTCAGCTTCTCATCCATCCTAAGTGACTTCTTTTTATTCATAAAGGAAAGGTACTGAGGATCTGAACTGTAAGACTAAGGTAAAGCTGCCCCTGTGCTGTGGTCAGTGTCGCCCTGCCCTGCCGGGACATGCCTTTCTCGCTCTACATTTGCCATCCTTGAACCTGCTCTGGGGGAAGGAGAGTGTCCCCGCTCTGGGGCTTGTTTTCCCCGGATGCCTGGTCCGGGCCTGCTCTGGGAAGGAGTTGCCGGGGCCGGACCGGGCCGCTCACGGTGGGGTCGCCGGAGGAAGGGGCCGGGTGTGCTGCCTCCTGCGGGGGGGGTTGCGGGGCTGGGCGGCCTGCAGCCGCTGCGGCAAGCTGGAGCCTGAGGGGAAACTATGCCTTGAGTGGGGCTCAGCCTCGAGGAGAAACCATGCCCTGAGGGCGTGTCCCGGCCCTGAGGAGAAGCGGTGCCTCGAGGTGGCTCCATTCACTGGAGGGCCCAGCCCTGAGGAGAGCTCAACGAAGCCCGGCAGAGGTGATGTGAGGAGGATCCGGCCTGAGGTGGGCCCGCGCCGTAAAGGGACCCTGGCCTGAGAGGTTGGGAGCGCCCGGATCCGAGGAGCAGGTAGTTGTTCATGTGAGGGTTCCGGCCTCTACGAGGCAGCCACGACGCCGAGGGGAAGGGCCCCGGGCTCCTGAGGTTACCTGACAGCCGGGTTAGGTGTGTGAGGGGACGGTTGTGTGCCTGCCCTACAGGGCCGATTTGGGTCAGCAGTTGGATCTCCCTGGGTGAGCTTTTGCTTTGCTGAGGGGACTTCTAGGCATCAAAAAGACGTGGGGAAAATGCTGCTTAAAAAAAAAAAAAAAAAAAAAAAAAAGTATTATCTAATAATAGATGCTGTTATGGTTTCTCTGTATTGTGGTGAGAGACAGAGTTCCCTGGCTGTCCACACTGCAGTTATTTCTGTGTTGGCTGTGCATATAAAGAGTCCTTAAGAAAGGGGCAAAATTTATAGTGTTCATTTGTACCTGATGGACGCAGGGTTCAGCACTACTGGTCACTTGATCAGCACCATTCAAACGCTAATCTCATTATATGTGTTGCAGACAGCAGTTCCGCAATCCAACTCCATTAGCCTCTGGGCCTGTGTGACATTCTGGCTGGTGCTCAGGCTATGGTACCCCCTGCATTCACCCAGCACATGCTGCACAGTGTCAGGGTTGATGCCGGTGGTGAAAGGGAGCTTGGTGGAGGAGCCAATGAAATGAGCAAACATGGGAAGACCCAGAGCCCTCTTTGGAAAATGCTGAGGAGGGGGAAAGGAACTGTGACCAACAGAACAGTTTACATTACATTTTTTTGTTTCCACTGTAAATATGTCCTTTCCCCTTGCTTCAACACGAACACTATCTCAAAAAGAAGCAGTGAACAAAAGATTTGTCCCAAATGCAGATACAGCTTAAAAGTGTGACTAATAATTGTCCTTATAAGAAGTATTGTGCTTGTGCTGTTTGGTGTTAAGACATGGCACTTTTGCTTGTCCCATCTTTCACCAACTAAAATCTGCTGGACAGCACACAGCGCACCCAAAGGCAGCATGCGCAGGGGTTGTTTCTATTAAGGGCTTTTTGACAGTACCTCGTTACTGAAAGCACATTGAAATCATGTTTGGACTCTCTGCTGCAGTGTCCAGGCCTGGTTTGAAGGAGACCTATCCTAGGCTGTTTCCTTCAGTATGTCAGTAGTGGGTTGATTTGTTTAAGAGTTTTTTGTGCCTCATCTGCTTTTGTAAAGATTGTACGTTTGGGAGATCACAGGAGTTACAATCTTGAAGAAGCAAGCTTTGTAAGGTGACATAGTGTATCTGTGAGGTAAGCTACTTAGCTGGCAAAAGCAGATGAGCTCTGATTACATGCGGTCTTGCCATCAGTTGGCTTATTAAATAGCAGAGCTTCCCCCAAAGGACTGTTTTTCTGATGGCCCGTTGCAACTGCAGCAGCCCTGTTACTGGAGCTTTGTAGTTCTAGATGACTTCTTTGGGTTTGTTTGTGGTACCATATTAGTTGCCTAATAGCAGTGAAAGTGTTTCTGTGAGTTGTCTTGTTCTAACACATCCCTTTCCAGGGTCAGTGCTGCCATGGTTAGCCTTGGTGCTCACTTGGCAGCAACAAACTGCCGATACGCTTGTGTAAAGGTATATGAACGTCATGCCTGGCTCTGTTGCCTGCCTGGGGACTGGGAAGCAGAACAGGGAGGATGACAGCCAAGGAGTTGCAGTAATCGTGCAGGTGGACAACATTGGCTGGTAGTTCACTGAAGGGAGAAGTTACCTACCTGACTGCATTGGGATATCTATTCTGAAGGGAAGCAGAAGTGATTGTTGGGAGTGTGGTCTAAGTCTCATACAAAGACTATGTTACATACCCTGACACCCTCCTCCCACACCTTTGGGAATTAAAAACCCCTCACTGGTGACAGATACAGAGCTAGGAATGTGCCTTGGTCTGTTCTTAATCAAGTAGTGTCAGTATTGCAGTGATAAGCCTAACAAAACAAATTGTGCATTGTTGTGGGAGGGGAAAAAAATGTCTGCATTGTAGCAAATCCAGGAGGCAGTCCCAGATGTGTCTATTGACTAGGTGTGCATGTGTGGTGTGGTAACTTTGATCCTGTCATAAGCAGGGGAGAGTTTGGAATTCCATTCTTGTAGGGGTATAGGAGCGATACCTTACAGAGAGGAATATGCCTCTGAATAACAAAAAGATAAGAGAGAAAATCATGTATTGCTATCAGACAGTTCTCTCGGCCAGTGCAAGATTTGGGGAGTTGTATTTTGATGGCTGCACCTAAGCTTTTTTGTTAGCATACAGATGAAGACTGTATGTGCACATCTTCACATGCACATGTGCAAACCATTTCCTTTCTGAGAACTTCACATTACTCTTTGGAGCACAGACCTAGCAGCTTCACTACCCAGTACCCAGTCTCATTGCACAGAGTCCTGTATGTATTGCAAGGCTGTTCTTTGTGCAGGACAGTGCTGTGTCTGTGTGGTAGCTGATGAGTGAGCAATCTAATAAAGCTATTATGGCTGTTGTGCTTAAAAGAACTTTATTAACCTAGGTGAGTAACAAACTGCAGGAATACCTTATGTTCTGGCACTGAGAGTCAGAATCTTGAATCTTAGTGACATGCCTGGCTGCTTGTACCTGCTTGAACATTATTGGTATTGGTAAGGGTAGGGTAAAGATTCTTGGAGCTGTGAGGATAAATGACTGACTAAACAGTTTTGCCAGATACTAGAGGTTGTAAACTAAAAGAAAATTCTAGAATATCTGATCTCTTACTCCCTAGATAGAAACTGCTTCTATGCAGTTTTCAGGGATTCCATTCCTGGCTCCAGGTCTTGGGCTAGGGCAGGATGAAAGCCAGCTCTCCTGTTTCCTTTGGCAACTGAGTTACTCTTCACTCAGATTATTTGTGCCAGGTGGAAATGAAGAGTGAAGCTGCCTCCCCTGGCTGCAAAGGAGGATCCCATCAGTGCCAGCGCAAGGGGCATCTGCTGCCTTTTCTGCCTCAGGAGCCAGGTGAGGAGAACTGTGGGAGGTGAGCTGAGGTACAGTTGCCCCAGAGAACATACCTGAAAATCAGATGTCTGTGCAGCCCTGGTATGTGGCAGTGTTTTCCAGCTGTCTGCCTTCAGAGCCCGGACAGTTACGGCCAGGCCCTGAGCGCAGGTCTCAGCTCTAGTGCGGGGCCTGCGCTGCCTTTGGGCTACATGGTGTTGATTGCTCTCTGTCCCCAACTCAGAGGCCTCGCAGTTGTGTGGCCTGGGCGGCAGAGGGCGCTCCGAAACAACCGATGGTGCCTGGACACTGCCCTGAGCACTCGTGCCTCTCCTGTTAGGCGAGCGAGCCTGGCAGGGAAAACCTTGCTGCGACCTTTGGTTGTGACAGATCTGTCACGGTAGGCGCTGACTGGTAGAGCAGGACAGCTAGCGAGTACCTGAACATCAGATATGAAATTGCTCAAGAGCCTGGCAGTTTGAATTCTGGTGTATTCTGCTGGGCACGTTTTTGGCCTTCCAAGGAACATAAAGGAAATGTGTTTTGCTGACTCTGCATTGTTGTCTCAGGTGAAGCCTTTAAATGTATGGGTCTTCTCTGTTATAGTACGCATGCAGAAATTGGTAGTGCATTTAATAAAAAAAAAAAAAAACAGTTTTGTTGCGGACAGTGGAGTAGTTGAATGTCTTGGATGAACAGCAGCTGTATTCAGCTCCAGAAGTGGCTACATTTCTGTCGTTCTGTGCGTGTACAGAAATTTTTGAAAATTTCTGGAAAAAATTTTTTGAACGCTGCTTTGGGCTAGAAAGTACTCTATATGCAGGCTCTAATGTAAATTGTCCATTATTTTAAGGTTTACAAGTAGTTATTGAAAAACGAAAACCTCCCCACATAAAAGTAGTTTAACATTCTCTCTTGCTTTTCAGCAATTTGCCATGGGCTTTGCCTTTAGAGTATAGTGGGCAGATGGCACTAAGTCTTTAAGCCACATAGAATAAGCAAAACACAGGTAGTAGGATCGGGTAAGAAAAGAAGGTCCAAGAGAAGAAAATGTTTTAAATCAGTACAGCTATAAAGAGCTTGTTGATTAAGAATAATTCCTGTGGTCATTTTGAGTCCAGGCAAATAGTAGTTAATAGTCTTCCCTATGCTGTGACAAAGGTGGGATCAGGTGTTCAGAATTCTCTGCTATAAAGATAGCAGAGAATTCTGCTTGTACGGGCATACACAGTACCCACCTCCGATTCCCAGCATCCCTTCGGAGTGTAGCGCAGTCGCAGGTCCAGTGAGTAACTTTATCCCAAAATGCATCAACGCTTTGAGAGGCAGAACACCCTGTTCTGTTACCAGGCTTAAAAAGCACTGTCTAGGGATGGATCCCAACAGAAACCTGGACTCCAAAAAGTGCCTTCTCCCTCTTACCCCACATGTAAACTGGGATTTGAATTTCAATGTTTTCAGCATCAAGTTTGTCCTTTAGGTTCCAACCCCAGACAATAAAGAAACAAGTCCAGGTACAGCTGTGGTTGTGTTACAGATCAGAACTCAAACAGAGGGGCAAACAAATATACAGTAATTTCAAGCTCATTAGCTTGCAGACAAGATGACTAGATCAGAGGGAGCGATTACGCTCTAGGTAAGAAGACAAACCTGCCAAGGTAACACCTGAGCTGGATCCACGGTGAAACCTCAGAAAAACCTCAGGAACCTGAAAACCCAGTTGGTTTTCAGGACAATGCTGAAATTATTTTTTTCCCTGCCTCTGCTGACACTGCGATCCTTCTTCCAATGTGAAGAGAGTTTTATTTCCTTTGAGATGTAGCTCTGATCGGTTTGTGGGCCAAGTGACTCAGTGCACTGCCTGGGGCTATGGGAACAGGGCTAATGGTAACCTACCTATCATCTGAGCCTGGAAAACCAGTGGGGTTTGTGTTCCTGCTCTGTCTCAGTTGAAAGGTAAAACTTCTAAGCTTAAATCTCACTGAAGATTCCTTAAAACCAGAGCAAGCTTAAAAGCAGGTACATCAGTTCCCACCTTCACCAAGGAGCAGGAATTCATGTTGCCATAACCCTACTTTATGGGATATATGGTGGGCCAAGTGCCTTTAGAAATGCTTGAAGTGAGACATAGGGAGCTTGATTTCTTGCAAAATATGTAATTTGAATTTGGGAGCTGCTTTGGCTGCTTAATGCTTAGGGATTTGAACACAGAAATATGTAAATTAGGAATCAAAAAATCAGCTGCCATTTCTTGAGAACTTCTCGAGAAGCATCTGTGTGCTTATGGAAGGGGGCTCTCAAAATACAAATTTATTTTTTTTTCTCTATTATCTGTTACTACGATTTCGGAACATTATTGGTAAGAGTGTAAGTGAAAGTGATAGTTCAGCAGATGCATCTTTTATGGTGATAACAACTCTTGACTTTAAAACTGAGCCTGCTGCTGGTTGCTATCCCTCAAATTTATTGTGGTTTGCTCTTTTCCCAGGAGATCATACCTACTGATCGTGTAGAAATGATAGGAAGAGCAAAGCTTGCCCTTCGCTTTATTAGGGAGCCTTTGCAAAAAACTCTCCTTGGTCTGCGAAGGGGTTTTGCTGAAACGGGTGTTCTGCCTCTCAAAGCGTTGATGCATTTTGGGATAAAGTTACTCACTGGACCTGCGACTGCGCTACACTCCGAAGGGATGCTGGGAATCGGAGGTGGGTACTGTGTATGCCCGTACAAGCTGTCACCACTAGGTGACACCATGACTCTGGCAACAAGATCCACATGAACCTTAAAACCAGGGGCATTTTGTCTGTTTTGGAGGGTTTCTTACCAACGCAGAACATGGGCTGGATTTGCAAACCTTTCAGTGAACCGGGGTCAAGTTTCCCCCAAATGCAGGCTGAGGGCTGAGCAGAACGGTCTCGGTTCCAGGTGGCAGAGGGTGGGATTTATGATTTGGGGTGGAAACCATCTGAACATCTGACTTGCAACCAGGCTGATCATGGCTGTGCTTACACTTGGAGGACCTGTGCGTATTTGAAATGAGATCTCAGACTGAGGTTCAGGGAACATGAGCCTGCCTGAGCCAAAACTAGATGGGGTTTGCACAACCCTGCTGTGAACTGCTCTAAGAAGGTTTCGTGTGACTTCATTGCTCACCCAGGGTGCGTCCAGGCACAAACACAAAAGCAGGTCATCGGTAGCCCTGCTTCCCTTTTAGCCTATTGTCAGTGTAGGTGGTAGGTGGCTAAACCCTTTCCAGGCTGCCACCACACCTGGCTGAACAGCTCACTGTAGCCTTGCTGGTGGCTCAGCCACCGCAGGACGTGCTCTGCTTCCTCATCAACTGACCAACTGGTTACCCACCAGCAGAATGTATCTGTTCCTCCTGGAGTGTCTTTCTGGGTTCTCACTCTTTAAATTGCATGGGGTCTAGCAGGTACTGCAACTGTTCATTGAATGGTGGTGGTTACTTGCTACCTCTTTCTCTTATTGTGGCAGAGGGAATGCTTAGTTAGTCCCTAGCCTGAATTTTATTAGCCTGAATCTCTTGTGTATGTGCACCTACTGAAGCCACCCTTCTGTTGTTCTTTTTGTCCCTTTCAATGAGACTCAAGAGGATGTTCACATGAACCACATGAATAAGCCAACCTGCATGTCTTGTACTCTTGCAAAGGGTATTTCTGTATCATGAAGTTTGGCAAACTATCTTGTAATGATATGGCTCCAAGGACAGATTCGGGGTATTGATAATCAAAGAGATGCTTGTACAATGCTCTACTGCCACCTTTGAAAGTCATGTCTTTTCCATTACCACCTCAGCGACAGTCTTGACATGCAAACTGGTTAAATAACTTGTAGCAAGGAGTCAGCACAGAGTGAGGGCATTCACCTCATGAGCACATGGAGTGTAAGCTATTACCAGTATTTGTTGTCCTTGTGTCCCTCACTAGTTGCAGCCTAGAGGGGTCCCAGCAGTTTGAGGGACAGGTCTTTTTGGTAATACTGTGACTCTCAGTAGTGCTTGAAGATTCAGATTTTATTTTGCCAGACTTGTAGGTACAGGAACTTTCCTGAGTTACTAACTTCATGCATTGATAATTTTATAGGATGCTAGATGGTTAACTAAAACTAGCTGTATTAGTATAGTTATCTTATGTTAATTTGTTGTTATGTGTGTAGAAAACTCTTTCAAAATAACATTGATGAAAGTTTCATTGCTGTTGTAAGGTTAAGCATCACAGAAAACCCCACCACAAATGTTTTGGTTTATAGTTTGTTTTTGTAGACAGATAGTGGAGTGCTTACCTTAAATCATCTCAAAGCTTTGCTTTGGTTGGAATATGTTTTTTTGTGGAAGTCAGCATGGAATTTACATTTCTGGTACTTGACAGTACAGTGTCTTGGTATATTCACTGATGCAGTCACAGAATTCTAAACAATTTGTTTTACAAAGACTCTGTTTGTAGCCCATCATGCAACAGCAGTATCACTATGCTTATATTTAATTAACATCTAAATTAATTTACCAGCATACAACATTTCAGTCTGTAGCCCTCCAGGAAAGCCTGAGGGCCTTCCTGAAATACAGGTACACTTGTTACTTTGCAAGGCTGCAACACTGTACCTGATTTTAATGAGAGATCGGGTATTTTTATTCACAGGTTAGATACTTCATTCTTATGACCCTTCACATGAGGCATGGTTTGGTGGGAGGGGCAGGACTCTAGGCAGCGGAAATACAAGGCAAACTCATTCATTTTTACACTGTGACAGTTCAGCCCATCATACTCTGGCACAAGTGTTGTGTAAAACTGACACCAGGACGCATCAGGGGAGGCAACAGATATGGGTAGGTAATGGAAGTAAAACTAATTGCTACCGGTGGCATAGAATGCCAATTGTAGCATGGATGTATTGCCTGAATCAGGTTGTTCCTGTCCAAATCTGGAACTGCAGGAATAGTGTTCAGGTGTGTTCACTGAATTATAAGGAAAGGAGAGTAGGAACTCAGTCTCATGTGATACTTCTCCTGGCAGAGTGCCAGGTGACTTTCACCCCTGATAAGCCTTCCAAAATTCATTGCAAAATATTATTATTTTTTTTTTTGCGTTGAAAGTCTTTATTGCATAAAGAGAACTACTGCTTTCTGAGCAGTATGTCGTGCTGCAGAGATTTCTTGCTGTGTCCGAAGACATAAGATACAGCTATGTCCAGCACTCGGCACTATGTTGTCTAAACTTATGCTACTCTTAATGTTTTCATGAAGTCCCATGTTAGCTGTTGTTCCAAAGGGCCAATATACTACAGGCACAATTTTGTTGCTTCACCTGCAAAGTATCTCTGGAACAAATGTGTGAGGGAGCTCAGTGGAGCTGCCACAAGCACCCCGCAGGGCTCTGACTGCTCCAGAGCTAATGGGCCATGGTTTCTGTGAATGTTGAAACCTTCTAATCTTCCTTCTTCCACTGCCATGTGCAGAGTATGAACAGGGAAAAGAGTAATTCCTGTATCTCTTACGCCCCCCCACCCCTGATCTGCCCGGGTTACTGCGTTCAAGGTAGCTTTGTCCAGTGGTGGAGGATTGACAGCCTTCAGCACACACACTGGAGTGGAAGCTCCAACCCTCTGTGCTGGGGGGACTGTGCACCTTGAACTATGGCACCTTGCAAGAAACAGCAATGTTACTGAAACATCACCCATGCTTGTAAATGTGGATTTCTGATTTATTCTGTGACTGACTTTTACTTAGTGGTCTGGACATCTTCCAAAAAGCCAGCTCTCTTGCAGAATGTCTGGAAGGCAGAATGGGACTGTTTAACAGGATGAAATGTCACTCCAGCAAGGCTCTTAGGTGCAGGTTCCTATAATGCTTGTAGCTTTCTGCTTGGCAGCAGGTAGAGAATCTCTTGCCTGAGAATGGGTACTCTACAAGTTAGTGCTTGCTGCTTGCTCACTTTCTGCACGCTGATGTGATATAGAGAAGCAAGCCAGGAAGCTGACAGAGAGTTGGGCTCCTAGCATTCCTCCTGTTTGTTGGACCTGCTGAGACCTCAGTGGGGAAGGATTGTCATCTTCTCTTGACAGCTGGAAAAACAGAGGCCTGAACAGGTTTGCAACAACGATGCAGACTCCCATGTGCCCAGCTCTAGACCAAGAGCTCCTGATGCCCATCACAGGGAGATTTCAAGGCCGAAGAGCTTAAGCAGGGCACTGAGGCTCTCCCGAAAAGCGAAGCAAAAAGCTGTGGGTGCATTCAGTGAGTTGTCAGTAGGTCATGGCAGTGTCAGACAGACTCCCTCCTGCTTTAGGGGGTGAGAGCGTAACTGCAGGGAATAAAAAAATAGGCACTGGTTCTTGCTGGAAGTTCTGCCTGTAGAGAAGGAGCTCCAACAAAGGCTGTCACTCTCACATTTGTTTTTCCTTTCTCTCTCATCCTTCCATCTCCCTGTCTGGCCATTTGTGCTGCCTGCCTGTTTGTTTGTTGGCTGAGTGGCTGCTGAATTATTTACCAGCCTGACTGAATTAAGCAGCAGTGAAAGCAGGCAAGGGAATCCCACCTGAGACTCTTCCGGGGGAGGGAGGTGGAGAAGTGGGGTGTGCGTGGGGAGGTGTTGATATATAGTGCTTAATTAAATGTACCAGCCCATTTCAGGCAAAACCTTGTGGGAGGAGAAACACCTCCATTGGCCCAAGACACAGCTGAAGCATGCCAAACACATGGCTAATGCAGCAGCTCGGGTGGCAGTGTGCCCTGTCTCTTGGCCGAATGAGGGCCCAGCTGCTGGGAGTTACCTTCAGCCCTTGCCAGTGTGGTGACAACCCTGCCGCATCCCAGTGTGCTGACAAGCAGCCATTCCCCTCCAGTACATCAGATGCATTGTTTGTGATGGCTGGTGTGCTGTGGGGGGTTAATTGGGTTAATAAGCACATTGTACATTATTAGAGGCTGAATTGGCAATTATGCTAATGATTGCATCTCCCAAAGTGCCAGTTACTGAGGATGTTTAAAAGAACAGGGGTTCCTGTACCACATACTAAATCAGAGCTGAGTATCTGGACACCAAAGGTCCTCTCTTTATTAAATGGTGGTGCACTAGGTGTTTGGAGTAAGGAAATGTCTCCTTGTTGACATATCCCTACCATATCAGCAAGAAAGTCCACGCTTAGTACACACTCCTTAGCTCTTGCAGGTCCTCTACTGTCTGTGTGTCTTTCAGCTATAAAGTCTTACAGATCGGGAAAATGAGACATAGATCACTCTGTGATATATCTGATATGGTTACTCTCTTCTTAGAGTACACATGCTCCAGTGTGGTTGCTTTCTCCAAGCCAGTGTTCCCTACTCTATGGTGGACACAGCCTTGTGACTCTGGAATGTGCCCTCATTGCAGTTCTTCAGACTGTAGCAGTTGGCTGAAATGTCAAAAATCTTCCCAAGATTCTGTTCTAATTCCCATCCTGCTCTGCCTGTGCTGAAAAGCAGCAGTCTTCAGGTCACTATTTGCCAAGGTGCAGAAGCGGATTCTGTTTTGTAGGTATGGGTATGCCACTTTGGGCTGTGCTCTAGGTTGCATCACTTTGTCACAAGATTGTTTGTTACTGTTGCACCACTGGAGTAATGCTATCCTGGCATAACCCTAGGATGCCTTTGTGCCCTAAAACTAGCTTTGAGTCATTACTTCTGTGTAGTGAGCAGTTTCAAATATAAAGCAGTGTGGGGGCTGAGAAAAGTTGTCATCCTTGCTACCATGGGCTCACATGAAATGCTTGCCAAGATTAGTGCTGGCTTCAATGAGAGCAGCACTGAGGCTGAGAAATGGGGAATGCCACAATGTGTTCAGAGTCATCCATAATGCTGATCTGAAAGGTGCCTATTCAAAGCAATATCGTATCAGCGTGTGGGCCGCACAGCCTTTCCAAAAGGCTGATGGGATTATCTGGTGGTTAACCTGTGCTGAGCTCCATGCTCGGCATAGCCAAGCTCATGCACCTTAGCTATAAACTGGGTTCAGACTGCAGAATTTATGACATCTGAGGCCTAGCCAAGGAACTGATGCACCTTCTAAATCTGTAGACTGTTTGTCTCTTATTGTCTTTTCCCCGAAAGAGGTTTCATCTTACCTGGTTTAGCCAGGAAAGCCTTCCATCCATGAAGCTACTTGTGAACCTGGCAGAGTTTCAGTGTCATATGTACAGTAAGGAGCATCTTTGTCTTAGGACAAACTGATTGAGAACTGGTGTGTCGGCCCTTTCCTTCACATGTGGCTACATGTGCTTGAGTCTATTGGGAGAACCTTAACCCCTCCAATCAGTCTGCCTGCACTGCTATCTCCCAGACTTCTGACTTTTTAAGGTGTCTCTGCCCCTCCAGAATGTGGCATGTCAGAAGAGGCAGCCAATGCAGAATGCAGACTAATCCTTACTGTCTATAGCATTGGTTTACCATGTGAGGTAAAATACTGTCTCCATAAAGCAGATAAAGAGGGAGCTGGAAACAGCAAGACATGAGAAAAGCACTGTGCAATCAAAAGCACATGCTTCATGAATTTATCATGAAGTACCTCTGTGTGACTCTTCCTACATAAATCAACCGGTAAGTCACTACGTAAAAGATTACATACAACAATTCACCATTTCCTTCCCATTTCTGCTATATCCCTCTTTCGAAGTTCATTGTACAATGTGAACGTGCTCATGCACACTGCTCCATTGCAGAGAGATGTATGTGGCACATCGAGGTAATAGATTTTTCTTGAATAAGCTATGCAAGTACTGTCATGTTTTGCATCATCAGTAAGTGATTTCATATTGCATAAAGCAAGGAGCTTAAAAGAGTTGATGACCCTTCCTGGCTTTATTCCAGATGGTGTTCATGTGTCTGCATTACTGCCCAACCTTCTCCAATACGTTAATTCCCACTCTTAGAATTGTAATGGCTTCATTGAGTTGTGCTCCCCTCCATAACAATTAGTGACAAAAAAGAAAAAGTGCTTTTTCACTGTATTCTGGTATTCTTCCTCATGCCTTGCCAGCATTTTGTGCAGGTGACTGCTTTGCACTAGCTCTGAAAACTGAGGTATCAGGTCCAAAAATCCTGTGGGCGTGAGCGTGCATACCCCATTCTAAAGCTCTGCAGCAACATTCAAGTGAACCGTTTCTATACTGTCCTTGCATCTACAACTAAATTAATGTCTTTAATAAGAAAACTTAACTGCCTTGGACCATCAGCAGACATTGTCTAACTAGATTTCAGCAAAGCACTTCATAAGGTATCTCATGTGAATATTATATTCTCAGAGAAAACAGGGATTAGCATGTGCTTTGTACAGTGGAAGAGGGACTAACGATGGAGACTGCACAGGAAGGAAAGTCCTAAGTGCTGACATTCTGTCAGCACAATGTTGATCTATTTACGAATGTAGATTCTGCTACAGATTTACTGGGCAATATTAGGATTTTGTAGAAGCATTTGTATGTACAAAAATATCAGAGGAGCTGAGGCCCCCCCTTCCTTTGCCTTTGTACCCATTGAATGGTACTTGCTGCTCCAGTCTCTGCAAGAGGAAATAACCCTCTCTGGTGTTGCCATCCACTGCCTTGTTTCAGAGAGATTTACTCACTACTATAAAAGCAAATGCCGAAGAGATGCATATGTCAGCAAAACTTGTTCTCCCTGATTACCCAAGTTAGGCTATGGATGGGCTTTTTGTCAAAGGAAGGATTGTAAGTTTGGGTGTCTTCCTTGGGCGAGGTCAGAATTTCCCCCTAAGTTGGCTCCTGTCTGCGTGTCTGAGCCTGGAAGGAGAAGGGGATAGTCCTGCCTAGCATGTCAAAGAGAAACAATATTCCTAGCTGATACCAATACCAATGTCAAAGGGACATCTTCTTTCTATGGCACATATAACCAAGCAGAAAGCTGTATGTGAGCATCAGAATTGTCCTGCCTCACACTCGTGATACTGGTTGCAGCTGCCACTGCTATATGATGGCAAAGTAAAGGTCATTTGCTCGCTTGGCAGACTTGGCAGGGAGATGATGGAAGAGATGCACCTGGGTGAGTGGGTGCTTGGACAGAATGACTGAAGGAGTCTCAGATAGTACAAGAGGGTGAGATTCAGCGATGACAGGGGAGAAGAGATCATGTGGAACTGGAAGAGAGGTATCTAGAATAAAACTAATACAAAGGGTGAAGTACTGCTGGAGGATACAGACAGGGACTTACTTTGGCAGCAGTCTGGAGAGAATGTTTTTCTTCTCTTCCATATTTCTTTGTCAACCTTTACCCTTTCTCATCTTTCCCACATAAATATCTTAATCAGCTGCCCACATGGCAAGTCAGTCCAGCACGTATTCTGCACCACGCCACTCTCAGTGACTGGTTGATCTGTGCTGTTTCTTTTTGGTAGGATGCTCCTCTCCATTTTCCATTTTCCCATGTGGGAATATGATACCAAGAAGAAACCTTTGGCTCTTGTCCCACTGGCAGGAGGTAATGTGTTAACAGGAGAAGCGAAGGGAGTCATCCATGCCTAGTGATCTTCCACTCAGGGATGTCTGCCAAAGAGGTGTTTTGGTTTAAGTGTAGCTGATTGGATTATGTGATTATGGCATTTGAATTCCTTATTAGATCTTTTCTATCTTGGTCCCTGGGGTTGAGAGGGACTTCTTTTCTGGCCTTTGATGTGTTTGAAAAGTCAAGCTATTTGTATCACAGCTCCTTTGCTTTGATTCTTTGATTCCTTCTCTGGGGAGCATTCTGATGTGCAGAGCTCAGCTTTGTGTGCGTCTGCTGCATGGGATGTCTTTGTGGTTTGTTTTTGTACAGGGCACAAATCATCCCTCCTACTCCTATCTTTGCAAATTGTCCTGGAGAAACTGGAAAATCACGGTGTAGACAAGTGTACCCTCCGCTGGATTAAAAACTGGCTGGATGGCCGTGCCCAGCGAGTTGTGATTAATGGAGCAAAATCTGGTTGGTGGCCAGTCACCAGTGGTGTCCCTCAGGGCTCAGTTCTGGGGCCGGTCTTGTTCAATATCTTTATCGATGATCTGGACAGGGGGATTGAATGCACCCTCAGTAAGTTTGCAGATGACACCAAACTAGGTGGGAGCGTTGATCTGCTTGAGGGTCGGAAGGCTTTACAGAGGGATCTGGACAGGTTGGATCAATGGGCCAAGGCCAATGGGATGAGGTTTAATAAGGCCAAGTGCCGGGTCCTGCATTTTGGTCACAACAACCCCGGGCAGCGCTACAGGCTTGGGGCAGAGTGGCTGGAAAGCTGCCTGGCAGAAAAGGACCTGGGAGTGTTAGTGGACAGCCGGCTAAACATGAGCCAGCAGTGTGCCCAGGTGGCCAAGAAGGCCAACAGCATCCTGGCTTGTATCAGGAACAGTGTGGCCAGCAGGAGTAGGGAAGTCATCGTGCCTCTGTACTCGGCACTGGTGAGGCCTCACCTCGAGTACTGTGTTCAGTTCTGGGCCCCTCACTACAGGAAGGAGATTGAAGTGCTGGAGCGTGTCCAGAGGAGAGCCACCAAGCTGGTGAGGGGTCTGGAGAACAAGTCGTACGAGGAGAGGCTGAGGGAACTGGGCATGTTTAGTTTGGAGAAGAGGAGGCTGAGGGGAGACCTTATTGCCCTCTACAACTACCTGAAAGGAAACTGTAGAGAGGCAGGGATTGGCCTCTTCTCCCAAGGGAATAACGACAGGACCAGAGGAAATGGTATGAAGCTGCAGCAGGGGAGGTTTAGATTAGATATTAGGAAGAATTACTTTACTGAAAGAGTGGTCAGGCACTGGAACAGCCTGCCCAGGGAGGTGGTGGAGTCAACATCCCTGGAGGTATTTAAGAAACGTATAGACGTGGCTCTTCAGGGCATGCTGTAGTGGCCAAAATTATTGGTTTGTGGTGGGGTGTTGTGCGTGGGGTTGTGGGTGTGGGGTTTAGTTGGTGGGTGGCTTTTTTGGTTTTGTTTGGTTGGTTTTGGGTGGGGTTTTTTTGTTGTTGTTGTTGTTGTGTTTTTGGGTTTTTTGGGTTTTTTTATTTGTTTGTTTGTTTGTTTTTTTGTTTTTTTCATGTGGTTGGACTCGATGATCTCAAAGGTCCCTTCCAACCACTAAGATTCTGTGATTCTGTGATTCTGTGAAAGAAGGCTATTGCTGACCAGTTATTTTGGAAAACTTGTGTTTGCTAAAAGCTGTACAGAAAGTTCAGTATTTTATGAGAAACACAGTACCTTTGCTTGGAGGGGGTGGTTGGAATTGCAGTGTGGTGTTACAGCAATGCTCCCATTTCCACTCATCCATTTTCTTCTGTGTCTAGAAAAAAATCTTTCCTCACATTCTGCTGTACCTGCTCTTTCCTGATGATTTTGGCTGGGGTGCCAGGAGAGGACTACTCCTAGCTCCATGGTGGGAAGTGAGAAGCTTCTGCTCCAGTGCTTCACCACAAAGCAGTACCCCGCAAACAGAGTGTCAGAGAAGGGAAATTTGCTTAGCCTGCAAAGGAAGGTCAGGCCCAGCCTGGCAAACCCTGCCAAGAAGGGTCAGTGTGGTGAACTAACTTAGCCGTCATTTGTCACCTGTTGGTGCTGAGTATGATGCACTACTATTGCATGGTAGTGGAAAGGACAAAGGGGATTTCAGATGGGGAGAATATAAGCTATAATTAACTACAACGCTGAAGGAAAAACTCCGTCTTGGAGCTGTGGAGTTTCTTTTGTGAGCTCAGATGTTTTCACACATGCTTCTAACACATAGCACAGCCCCATCCTAACAGCTGTCCACAGTTGCATTCTCCACAGTCTGTCGTATCAGGAAAAGGGATGAAAGAAAAGGGTGACAGCCCTTGTGTACATAGGCAATGACTGCGGTATGAAGATTTGTGAGGCGGTGTTCCTGCTGGTGGAGAACACAGGTGCAGTTTGAGCTGTTGACTGAGGGAGCAGAGGAGTCTTCCATGCTTATGTTAATCTAGAATTAATTGCCTCACCCAGCATGGGTGAAAAAGGGGCTCACTGGCCCCAAGGAGGACGCTGTTGTTAATGGTCACCCCAGCAACAAGAAACAAGGGGTTCCCCCCTCCTTCCCCTTTTCCCTGTAGGATGAGCTAACGCTTGTATCTCTAGTGGCTGGTTTGTGTATAACCTCTGCTGCATGGATGGTTACTGCTGCATTCCTGCTTTTCCCAACACTGAGAACATGCATCTTTTCTCCTTTTGTTCCTGAGTAGCTTCCAACCAGTGCTATGTCCCTGTATAATGTACACACATGTACTCCATGGCACAGGCTGCTTCAGTGTTGAAGCATATCCTAGCTGGAAACAAGCAATTCAGTGACCGATTTTTCTCCCAAGACATAGTGTGGGAAGAGCTTTGCAAGGGATGCCAGTGTCCAAGCAGTGATTTGGGTCCCACATCCTGCTCATCATGTGTGAGAGCTGCTCTTGTTTTACATAGCGACAGCTAGTAGAGCAGGCTGTGAATGCTGAGCCTGCATTCTACCTCACCCCCAATACTTGAAGCTTAAGTAGGCCTGAACTATTTTTAAAGGAAACCTTTCAAGTGTCGTTAACAACAAAGTCATAATGGCAGCCCCTGATGCGACTGGAAAACATCTGCAAACACTTGGAACAGGTAACAGTTTGATGAGGGCAAAGTTGGATCAGACTGCACATGGCTCTTGGGGATTAAAAGCCTTAGCCGGGGTTAGCACAACCTCTGGTTTGGCTTGGAAGCACATTATGTTCAGGAAACACTGGTAAATCGCGGCAGCTTCTTGCTTCTGCAGAGTGTCAAGATGTAGGATACTAACCGAAAAGATAATTTACCTGACAAATGTAGCCCTACTCTTTATGGATTTTTTTTTTCTTGCATTTGCTCATTATTCAAAAGTTGTTGGATTTCTGTGTCATTTTGGATGGTGGAGAGTGAGCTTTTTGGGTTGTCCTTTAGACAGCTACCTACAGTTGGTAACTGTGGTCACTGTTTGTGGTTAAATGACTGAAGTTTTATATTCCCTAACCTTGAAAATAGTTATGGTTCATATTTTGCTGAGATTAGTTTTGTTGTTCTTTTTCTGTAAAGACTTAGGCAAGTGGCTTTCTGCTGATGCAGACAATCATGGGAGGCATCTTTGAAGCTTCATTATTCACAGCAACTATGGCAAGAGCACAGCAATAACAAGAAGAGTGATTCCCATGGCCAAGTAAATATTTGTGATGCTTCTTTTGCTACATTTGATCTGAGGAGTGTATGTATGGTCAGGATGTCATGATTTTTATGTTCCTGCTATTTTGGCTTGAGATCTGTATGATGATAGGAAGACCCTAAGGTGTGAGGCCCATGCTGTGTTGTGAATGTAGCAAAAAGACAGCGCTGTGTTCCGTGTCCTCTCTACCTACCACCTCAGGATTACTGTTGTCTCAACAACTTTTTTTTTTTTTTTCCCCAATAATTTTAGTTGAAATGCCAGGTGAGTTAGAGTTGGTATTATTCTGATCATTATGGAGCCATTAGACGACACTGCAGTTGCCCCATATGTGATGCTATTATTTTTCATGTCAGGAAAGCTACAGCTCATCTGTTTTTTCCCCTCTCCTAATAAGGCACACTTCTCACTTGAAGCAGGCACACTCAGAGTGTGAAGCACCTCCTACATGCAGGAAAAGGTAGCAGAGCCTCAGTGCTCCAGCTATCTGTCTGGTGCTGTTTGGCAGAGCAGTCCACGCTGCTGCTACATAAGATGCCCATTAGAAAGACTCTGGTTTTATAAGCCTTTCATGTTATCAGCTACGCTTTATATTGAATAAATAATGTCAAAAGACCTAATTAGAAAGACCATGGCAGACATGCTATACCTGCACAGTAATCTGTGTTGGAGCCACTGTTCCTGTGTCAGAGTTCACCAAGAAGACTTCTTAGAGTTTGCAAACAGGCAGAGAGGGCTTGGTTTTTTAAGCTGAGATAAAGGGGATAATTCAGTCTAAATATTTTTGTCCAGTTTCAAATCTAAGACTATTTAAGAGAACAGCACATATTCTTCCTCTTTGTCATCATCTCATTTTTAAAATTCATTGTAAGTATCCAGTCCAGTAACTGCTTTGTGTCTCACTGTATCAATCATTGTGGACTAATACATGAGAAAGTTTGTCTGACAGTTGTCCGATTGACCTCAATTTGAGGATTCTTGGAAGTGGAGCAAGGAGGCATGCATCTACCAGCAAAACAGGGGAATACCAGGCTTCAAAACTTCATCTGTAACGCCACGCATATCTGCATATATTATAATGGTAAGGAGTAGGGTTCTTTGTCAAAACAGTGGGGCAGCCTCTAGGCTATATAAAATTATGCAGATATGAGGGCATATTAACAAATGTGGAAGTTAATTCATTAACATTATTCTCTTCCCTGAATAAAGCACTAGCATCACAGGCAGATTAGAGGCCAACGTTGTCTTCCTGATACAGCTGTGCTAGTAAAAGATGTTATTTATTATCACCAACTGATGTAAGTCTCTGTGCTGGTCCCTGGAAGAGCCCCAGGCAAAGCTGAGTGTCTGTTTTAAGCAGTTTTGATTGTTGGCCGCAGTAAACCTGTTGGCTCTACCTGAAGAAAATTAGGGAGTGCTCACAAGAAGTGTTCTGTTGGAAAACTGGTAGAAACACAGCCTCAGTAAGGACAGAAGAGATGGGAGGAGTAAGCAAGTAGCTGAGGGAGGTAAGCGCTGGTTCTGGGAGGTGATGACTGTCTGTGTCCTTAAATACCCTTGTACCACTGGAGTGGTAGCAGAAAACTGCATGTAGTCACGTGTTTTATTATTGCTTATAAAGGAAAGTTTAAGCGAATCTTAGGTGACTTCTTTACCTATCAGAAAGAAACAAATTAGGGTAGGTACCACTTTCATATAACTGCTAAGGTGCCTGCCCAAGATTATGTGAAGTCAGGGGCAGACCTAGAAATAGAACATAGGAGTCCTGGCTTTTTAGCCATCTTCACCATTAGATGAGACTTCCTCCAGATGTTTCAATAAGGGGTGCTGTGAAAAGTTCTTGATGTTGCTGTTGCAATTCCTCATTTCCAAAGGGCTGCCTGCCTTTATGTTTTTAATATCATTTCTTTGAAGCACCATAGCTAGAAGTGACAATGGCAGAAATAATAACAATAATAATCTGCATAGCATAGCAGGCATTTTACCAGCATGTCGGAAGACAAAGGTCTCTGTGTGTTTTGTATTAGCACACTGAAAAAAATCTTAGTGAGTCTATCTGTAATGCATAGGTGGGAACTTTAACTCCTCATATGCAGACCAGAAAATTGTATGCTGACCTGAAGGCTGAATTAAATGAGTAAAAGGGCATGTGAGCTTCATTCCTCTGGCAGTGCTAGGTCTTTCTGGACCTTGTCCCTTGACAGGCTTGTTGGGGCTTACATGTTTAATATCCATGTGACACCAGAGTAGTTAATTTACAAGTATTTTTCCAATTTCTTCAGTCATATTTAATTATTCTTTACCATAGACCAGAAAAGACAGAGGAAAGGCAAAAGCTAACTCAAAGCTTAAAATTCTTTTTTCCTCTGCAAATTCCATCCTTATTTCTGCCATGGCCCATGTTCAAAACCCAAACAATAAAACATACAGTTGTGACATAGGGGAATTGTCCAAAAAGGACAATGTCTGATGGTTTCTGATTAGGTTTTATATTCCCCTCTGTCTACAGAGCAGCACTTCCTGGATGTTTCTGTGGTGGCAAAAGCATCCCAGCCATTTCCCCTTGTGGATGATGGTGTAATTAGAGCTGTAAAGAAAGAACCCATGACACTAAAAGGCTATAAGTGCTGCAGATTTAGGACAACAGGTTTCTATGGAAACGGAAGTGAAAATAGGACCTTAAATGGGTGAATAACAATAATATAGAGTTCTTAGTTTGGATCAGTCTCGAACTTGCGCTGCTAAAATACTGCCGGCCTTTCAGGCAGTTATTTGCATAACCTTTGCCATGGTGCTCTCAATGAAACCTTGCCCCCCTGCAACTCTTAAATTTCTATAGAGAAACGTTCTTGCCTTAACAAGGAAAGATGAGGAATTACCAGTGGATGGTATACATCCATTTATAGATGTTATCAAAATAATTTGAGCATAAAATAGGGAAATATACAACGTAATAAGTGATAGCATCCATTTTGATCACTACTACAACTGTGTTGGAGTCCTAGGCAGTAGCTGAAAATTTTCCGGCATCAGATGGAATATGAAGTCTTCTTATATTCTGGTTCATTTATGGTGCACTGGAAAGATGGGGCAATGCCAATGACACGTTTGCAATAGCTCTGTGTAATTCACTGCATGCTATACTTGCCAGTTCTTGATAGCTAGTTGTCTCCTGAAATTCTGCTGGAATGCTTTGCAATCGAAGACTACGTCTTGTGTCTGCAATGGAAGATCCTTTCCTTTGGCTCTCCAGTTTCTGAGGAAATTTGGAACAGTCTCTTATTGGCAGGAAACCTTTCCAACATTTTCAGTAGAATATGGTGTCTTGCATTGGCTGTGCCGTGCTTTAAACATCTGAAAATGCCGCCGCTAGAAATGCCCCAGGGGAGAACAAAAGGAAACTTTGCATTCTTTGCACTGTGATTTACTTCTTTTCTTGTTGAGCATTTAACAACAGTGGAAGAAATGAAACTGCAGCAAGGGAAAGATTGAACTGCTAGTGATAGAAATACCCATACGGTACTTTTTGTTTCTGTAGGAACAGCCGTGCAAACTGTATAGTAATAAAGGTACTAACTCAGGGATATTTAAGAAAAAACTATTGTAGATTACAGACTTCTCTGCAACTAACCTGTTTTGGCTAAATATATAGCAAAATATATGTGGAATTATTGCTAAAATCAGCAGCAATTGAATGGGGACACATCTGTGCAATAACTGACCCTGACAGCTTATCATCCCCCTGGCACTCTGAATGGTTCGTGTTCTCTACAGCCTGAAACATGAATTAATTTTGCAAGCAGTGGGCTAAAAGTTACATAAGCTGGAGTTTAACTCTTTACAAACTGTCACAGAAGAGCCGGCCTCGTAACTCCAGCCTGGGTCTCCATCCCCGTCAGCATTGGTGCAAAACCACCATTCTAAATATGAACCACTTTAACCAATCGCTTTCCAGTCATTGAATTTGAGTGAAGGTCCTGATTTATGGGAGTGCATCGTGTATACAGGTGCCAATGATTTCTGGTCTGAAGCTTGTGTCCTGCCATTTGAATTTTGGTTAAATAATACAGACTTCCGGACTCTCCAGCTTCATGTTGCCATAAATGAGAGAGAAAGCGCTTCTCTGTGTGTGTATCCAGAATCTCATCATTGCATGGCAAGCCAGGCAGATTCATGATCCTGTCTGCTCTGCTTGTTCAGGCTCAGGGCATCATCCAGATGCTGAGGCGTTGGCTCCAGCCAGCCTCCCCACAACATAAATGCTGTTCAATTTTTGATCTGATTGGCAGCCCTGGGAATTCAGTTCAAGTCCCTGGGGAGAGGCAGGAGAGCATTTATTTTCTCTGTGGCTATTGTAATGAAAATGAAAATAATTCTTCTTCCTCCCTCCCATCCTCAGGTTGTCACTGGCCTGGATTAATTTTGTGTATGTTTTTTGTATTCCTTCCCTAGCTTCTTCTCGAGAAGGGGATTGCCTGATTTTCTATTTGAGTTCAAACCAAAGCCAAGCAACCTGGTAGGTGTGAATCCAGGAAGGGAAGACAAGGGACCTGGCTGAAGCCTCTGCAAGCCTGATGGCTATATGAATACTTGGTGCCCTGGTAAAGAGAGAGATTATTGGGGCTGATGGGAGGAGAAAGGCTGGTCACACTGGCAATTTCCTTCAGCACATCTCATCATCATTCTCTTCTTGTTAAGACGTTACTTGCTCATTTGCCCATGGATTTGCCTTTTATTCTTGAGAAATGTAAGTTATTCACGGCTGAGCTGGGGCCTAGGTGCCCCCATTGTCTACCTTGTATTCATCTGGGTGTATCTAAGGTGGGATATTAGCCCAGAGCACTCACCAGTGAAGAGAGCAGACCCGTGCCGCGGCGTGGGTTCAGTCAGGCACAAATGAATTGGAGGTGAACAGCAGCTGGGACCCAGGGCAGGGGCTGGGCTGCAGCCTTAGCAGTCACTTGGGGATGTGGCACCGCAGACGGGCAGCCAGCCCTCGGTGTCAGAGCAGGAACTGCAGGGACGACCAGCCCTGACATGCCTGCCTGAGGAAACCCTGTCTAGCCTTTGTTTGCATGTTAGTGTAGTTAAACTTCACGCTCGTGGAAAAGCTTGCAGGAGAAAAATGGAGTTTTGGGATGAATTTTTATTCACTGAAACTTTCTGCTCTGCCTCTTGCCTTTGGAAGGGAAAAATGAAAATAGAAATATAGAGTTCGGGGGAATAAACTTTTTCATTTTGAAAATGGTTTTTCTTTTAATGGTCTGATTTATGGTTAGCTCCTCCCCCAGAATTTTCTTTAGAAAAGCAACCAATATTTTTCAACCAGCTTTGTTTATATGTTTAAAATTACTTACATGTTTAAGCATCTTGCTGAGTCAGAACTTTAAAACAAATCTTTTTTTATCTTAATACTTACTTTAACTTATGTAGGGACATTAACTATAATGGTTATATGATCCTCCTTTTATGTCATAATTATAGGTCTTTAAAAACCTTTTTTTAAAACAGTGTATGTAATTATTTTAGAGGTCAGAGGTTTTACCTTAAAATGTCAGGCTTTTGCATAAAAATGTGCATATATTAATGCCAATCAGGGCCATAGGAAGAGAAACAGAATTTCACTAAACTCCTTGCTCTGAATTAGGACTCCAATGTCAGAGGTTGGGCTAAAAATACAGATGATGACACCAGCTGTATTCCCCAAATCCTTGTGCAATTGCAGAATTTTCTGATGTTTCATTCTGTCAGGCTGGGCGGGAGTGCTGACACGCACCTTGCTGGTGTTGTACTGGAGTGTGCTGAGCTGAATGAGAATCTGCGCCTCTTTTTAAAGCAGTTGTTTAGTGATTTATAATCTGTGGACTGGGGGCTCTTCTGAGAGCACCAAGGGAAAGTGAGCCTGTTGTCAGCATGCTTAGATTTGCTATACAAAGCCTAGGACTGACACTGGGAAATTTTTAGAATCTGCAACCTGGAAAAGGTTGGTGACTGTTGATTCAGACTGTTATTCGTCTTAGCAGTCAGAGCTGCTCCAGTTAAGATCTGGGCATTTCCTTTCCAGGCTTCACCAGGGGTTCTGGATCTGTTCTCAGTCATTCCATATTCACAAAAGCATTATAAAAATAGAATGTGTTCAGGGAGACATGATTGCTCTTAGAAACGAGGCAGCTTCAATGGAAAAAGAGAGATTATTTAGGTTGAAGAAGGGGGTAATAATAGAGAGTTATTCTGGAAGCAGGTGAAATAAGGACTAGTACGATGATGGTAAGGAACTTCCCTTTCTGCATTTTACAGTAGAAGAGGAAAGAGATGTTGGATAACTTTGAAAGATAATTTTTAAAATGGCTAAAGTAAATGTCACATGCTGCAGAATGTCTTGCCAAAAGGTAGCACTGGGCCAGTAGGATCCAAAGATCCAAAGAACTAAGGAGGAGAATTTTCCAAGGCAGATAAAACAAGCTGGGCATCAAACTCCCTGTGGAAATTATGTGAATGCTGAACCTGCATTCATGATCTTCTTACCCCCTCATTGTCTCTAAATGCTGGGAGGCTCCACGGTTGAATTAAAAAGGATCAAGTGAAATAAAATGATAAAGCTACAAGAACCCTGTACATCAAGGCATAAACCTCTGACTTGTCCACACTAGGAAGGAGCTTTACCTCTGGGCAAACTGTTCTGTAATTTGCCTGCTGTGAAGCTCCCCACGTTTACATCTTTGCAAGGGATTGTTTAACAAAAAGAAAAGCAAGCAAAAAACTTCCCGTTTCTGTACCACTGAAACCCCGGAGTGCATGAAATCCCGAGGATTTCCATCGCGCCGACACAGGGCAAAGGTGCTGCTGTTGGTGCAGATGGGATGGTGCTGGCTGCCTGCCACCATCCCACCTCCCGTCACCTGTGATCCATTTGGAAAGGGAAGGAAGACTGAGCGTGCTTGAAGGGGAAAGTATTTTTCTGAACTTGTTTGAATGTTGAACTTAGTTTATCATGCTTTGTGATAAATGCTTGAGTACCTAGAAGCTTTTAGTCTCCAATAATCAGTGCAACAAATTTGCACTGTCCCAGAGCAACTGTCCCCAGAACCTAAATGTTATGGAAGGATTACTTTCAAAGCACAGGCCTCTTGCACACAGGCTAAATAAACATATTCTTATTTAGGAAGTAATTAATTTATGATCAAGAACTGAAAAGGGGACACTGACAATGGAGAGACTGTAGCCAAGTAGCATCAGCATTTATGTCCAGTGTTTGTATCTGTAGAGAAACAGCAGTGCTATAATAGTATTGTTCTCTCCATCTATGTAACATGAGAATGGCACATACACAGGTGAGTATATAGAAGGAGACCATGCTATTTTTTTTGAGACCTGCCTTTGTGCTATTTGAAGATGGTCCTGTGTGACCTGATCTAGGTGTTCCTGCTCTGGCAGGGGGATTGGACTGGATGATCTTTCAAGGTCCCTTCCAATCCCTGATATTCTGTGATTCTGTGATGGCATCATTTCCTAATAGTGATAGCAGCAAGCTTGCTGTGGTTTATAAACCTGTAATTCAGCAATGGTTTGTGATGGAAAAAGACCCCACCTGCCTGCATAAGTCATCCCCCCGCATCTTGCTTGCAGTTTGAATACTAGAAAAACAAGACTTCTTCAGCCAAATTAATATGTAAAAGCTAAACTATATCCAGTTGTGAGACACTTAAGACAATTTTAGTGTCAGTCTTTGGGATTATGATTTACACTATATATGTCTTTTGACTGTGGGATAGAATAGCTTTAAAGTGTGTATGTTCTGATGGTACATGTGCTGCTGCCATCTTTGTACTGGTATGGGCACAGTCAGAATCCACAGGCATCTAGAGTAGAGCTTAGTATCTTTATTGTAATGTACTTTTTTTTCTTTATGGCTTTGATTTACCTTTTTTTTCCCTCTGAGTCATAGTGGAAAAAAGACCTGAATTTTTGATACATTCTTTTTTTGTGGAAAAAGGCAATAAAGCATTTCACAATATATAGTCCTTGTTTAAAAAAATAAAAAAGAAAGTGTTTGGGTACAGATGAGACCTATATACATTCAAGGGATATTTCAGAAAGCTCAATACATAACATGACTAGAAAGGAGGACAAAAGATAGAAGAACACATTCCACAACTTCCATTCATATTAGCAGATCTGATTCTGCAGCCTTGGGTACCAGTTTCGTCTTGAATGACCCTGGTTGTTCCGCCAGTGTGAAGTGAGTGTGCCATCATGCTCATACCTTGGATGAGAGGGCAGAATTGGGCCCAGGGAATGTTGATAAGCAGAATAAAGCTGGTGGTATATTGCAGGGAGCTTTCTGTTGATGGGTACAGCTGTTTTGTGCAATATACTGCAGAGATTCTGTGCATGTTTTATTGCTGTAGAGGACAGTGCATGCCTTGGATATAAGCGTTAATTGTTTCTACTGTTCCGTGTTTGATCATTATGCTAATTTGCTAGATGCAGAGCAGTTGTTGCAGATTACACTGATGGCATCTCAACAGATTACAACCCATGTGATAGAGATCAGGGGTCAAAATCTGCTCCCCTGTATACTGTTGTAAAAGCCAATAGTCCAATTGATTTTATCAAAGTAACTCTGGATTTAAACTGGTGTGATTAAGGACATCTTACTTTGTTGTTTTTTGTTATGTTTGTTAATACATACAATACTCCAGAGCAGCAGTCTTTGTAATGGCAATCCATAGAAGAGATTCCAATATGCTGCTGAGATTTTTGAAGGTGTCTGAATAACTGTAACATTAGCCTTTCATTAATTTCAGTGGTCCCATGTTTAAGTGAAAATCTCAGCTGTGCAGCGTAAAATGGAAATGATGTTATGATGGAGTTTTATACAATGTCCTCTAAAGGAATGCCCTCATTTCAGACTGAGCTGTGAGGAAGAACAGTATGCTGCAGGATATTGCAGAGGCATCGTGATGCACAATATATGTAGCACTGATTATACAGGATGAACAGGCAAGTGAGTGCAAGTAACGTTAGTTGTTACTCTTGGATTTAGTACTTGATCTTATTACCACGAAAGCCTCTAGCAAAACATCCCCCAGTTTAGGGGAGGAGAACCAAACCCTGCTGTTACAGCCATAGAACACAGCTGTCTTGTACCTGCTGCAGAGAGAACAGTGCATCATAATGCAGATTATATTGGTTTGCTGCAGCGTCAGGGAATCTGCTGGTGGTGTGAGCTCTGTAGTAGAAAAGTCACTTACCCTGCCTGCTCTTACAAGTAAGTGTAGTTATTTTCATACTACTTTAGTTAAATTCACAGCTGCTAAAACAGCTCTGAGTGGCAAGGGTAAGCCAGCTTTTCCTGCAGCCACCCTGGCAGGATGCAGGATTTTGATGCTTGTTCCTCCAAGGCAGAGCAATAATTTTGTTCTCATACCTCCTGTCTGACCGTGCAGTTCCCTTGCACAGCAAATGGCTCACAGTAGAGGTGTGGGACCGATAGATTTCTCCTTCCCAAGGGGAAGCAACCCTTACCTGCTGTTTCTCCACTATATGCTTTGCCTTGACACAGGGATTAGTGCCTTTCTTGGCCTTTGCAGTGGGAGCCATCACCGGCCATGTGGGTGGCTGCGTGGGAGGCTGGGGCTCAGAGGAAAGAGCAAAGCCTGTGCTAAACCTGGGTCTGGGGTCTTGTCACCTGCTCAGAGCCACTTCTGCATGTAGATTGTGTCTGGCTGCATCCTGCTTTGGGGCCATTTGCGCTGTGGCTAGGCCAGAGTGGACAGCAGCCACCGACTTACTAATGATTCCATAAATAATGTATGTGCCAGAGTTTAATTGGATGCATACTGGGCCCTGTTTCTGACCCTTTCAGGATGGAGTCTTTCTTTGAGCCTTGTGATCTTTTGGTCTTTGGATTTTGGGGTTACATCAGCTGCTGATTCTTTCTAGGAACTTGTTCCTTGACAGTCAGAAACCTGATAATTGATATTACTTTTTACTGGTGCTTCATACACCCCCTCTTCCCATTTGCTAAAGGTATTCATTGACAAAACACAGGCTGAACTGGATGGAGAAAACAGTGCAGGCAAGCAGAGACAGTATGGTTTTACCCTTGTGCTCTTCAAGGCAAAATGTGGATGAGGTAGTGCAATGTGGTGTCTTGGTGAAGTCCTAAGCTATTACACAAGAGGCTTGAGCTCTTTCCCAGCTGTTTCTGGGCTATTCTATTGCCTTTAGTTCCTCACCTGCATGCCTTACTCCCCATTCATCCTGTAAAATGTTAAGATTTCGGGGCCAAGGTAATGTGGCATGTTAGCATGACATCTAATGAGGTAGGCAGAGCTTTAGTCCCTGGCTGGAGTTTTTAGGCCAGGTGCATTTCAATTGGTGTTTGGTGCTCTGTTTGGTTTGGTTTGGTTTAGAACACCAAAGCCCATCTGAGTATGAATCCAGGTCCCTTGCAGTGCCAAGCATTGCAGCAGATGGTTCTGTCATACAAACAATGAACGGGTGCCCCAGGTGAACAGTGCAGAAAGGGTCCCTTCACTCTTGGGGTGTGCAGAAATGTGGTAACTGCTTAGAATGCAAAATATTTTATTTATCGCCTTGTCTCCTCCAACTGTACCAGTTGTGCCTGTCATTAACTAAGAGTATAATCAGTTGAGCGGGGTTGTTGCTTAAATAAAAGTAGACATAAGCGTTCATAGAATTTCTAATGTAACAGACTACATATTACTATGTCTATGCACATTATTAGCTAATAGAAACAACAAAAATAAGCTTTTACTCTTTCTTCTCATCTCTGCATTATCTATCAGTCTGGGCTCTGCTCTGCTAAAAAATTATCAGTAGATTACAGGGTCTGTCCTCTGGCCTGTGTCCCACTGAAAGTGATGGGGTCACAGTCTTGCAATAACTTAGCCCGAAGGATCTCTTATTAATGGGGTTGATGCAACAGTAGTAAAGAGTCAGAGTTGAACATGTGGCTCTATTTCCCTCACTGTTCATCCTTTTGGTGTGAAAACTCATTGTATTTACACTCCAGTTTCTGGAAGACAGCTATGTGGAGCTATGTGCTGTTGATTTTAATTAACGGTCTGAGTAGAAGCAGCCTCCACAGGGAGCCTTGAGGCCCTATCTTCATTGAGAGGAACTGTTGTTTCGTGCAGTGGCAGTGAGGAGTGTGCTGAGGCTGACTTAGCTTGCAGACCTGAGAAGTGTCTGTTACCAGTTCTCCCATTCATGAAAAGAAAATCCTATTCATCTTCCTTGTACTCATTTCTACCATCTGTAGTAGGTTAGAGGGATTTAACTCCAGCATTGGGACTAGGAATTCTGAAGTGTCAGACTCATTTGCTTCCTTGACTGTCCCATCATTTCACCCTGACCACCAGCTGTGTATTGACCTACTAGGACTGCTAGCCCTCAGTGCTTTAGTTTATCTCCTAATTTTCTGCTCTCAGGAGCAAGGCTCTCTGTAATAGGCCAGGGAGGTTAGAAGATCTTTTTGAGTGTTAAATGGATTTATGCAGGTTTGACACAGCTCCAAATCAGAACAGAATCACTGCTTCTCAGCTCTGTCATTATTACTGTAACAACTTAATTATTTGATTTCCAGTTGCTACTGTTCTGTTGTTATAGGCACTGTATAAACATACAAAAAATGATGGCCTCTGCCCTGAAGCTCTTGCAGTCTTGCATACACAAGGCAGCAGACTGACGCAATGAATGCGTATTACCAGGCACTTCAAAGTATAAAGCAACAGTTTTAGCCTCAGGTCCTTGTGGCTGCCAGGTGCTGGTCTTGTGGTTACGTTCAAGTTTGCCTTCTCCTGGATGCAGTGGGGCAGGCTTGCTTGTGGTTAAGCAATGTAAAATACTGTTTTAGCTCGCAACTTGAATAAGACAAGAAGCCTCAGATGATTAGTGGGGGACTGTCTTGTGCCAGGTAGAGCTGACAAAAGGTGATGGTTTTCATTGCCCTGTCCTAATTTCATTGCAGAATCTGGTGTGAGCTATCTTCGACTTTCTCTGTTGGCTTTCCCCTGGTTACTCTGACCAACATAGTTTAGTTCATAGAGATGTTGGGATGAGGAGACTCTTCGAGGATATCCAGAAACATGATCGAGTCAATTAGGCACACTGGTAGATAATATACTCCAACAAAGAACACTCAAAGTCAACAGTTGCAGCAAGTTGTTAGCAAATATTCCAGATAAAGAAGGTATTCCAGGAAGTATTGCAAGTATTCTGGTGTGTAGTATGTTTGCATAAGCCATCAGATAAGACTCAGTTACGCTGTTAAAACAATGATTGGAAGTATCTGCTTCTGTCCTTTGGGGTTTTTTTAAGGTAGGTTGATTTAGGCTTGGCTTGGCATTTTAATAGTTTAACTAATTGTGGTTACACAATGTGACTTATTGCTGGTATGGCTGCAGTTTAAAAAGTCACAGTACAAAGTCGGGCATAGTGGTACATGGGTTGCTAGCAGACCGAGGAGGGGAGGATGCTGTCAGAGATCCAGAGGAGCCGGGGGGGGATTGCTTTGCAGGGAGGCAAGATCCAGCCATCACCTGCTCCCACTTCTGCACCTGAGGGGTGGTGGTTTGCTTCTCTGTGAGACAGCAGCCCCTCCGAGGTCCTCCCACGCATTCAGTGTGCAGCTGAGGGTCTATGGAGAAGAGGGGAAAGGCAGCACGGTAGGGTTGCGAAGCAGGGGAAAAGAAGGGTGACATGCCTCAGAGTGTACCACTGCACTCTGGGCAGTGCTGTGAGAAGGGACTGTCCCATTTCCCCTGCAGGAACAGTGACATCTGCACAGAATGCCTTTAAGAGGAGGTCTGCCTGGATGGGGAAGTTTGTAGATACAGATACCTTGGTGTAACAAAGTGATGCAGCTTATCTAGTGCAGACCCAGCCCCAGGCAGAGCTCCAGCTGTGTTCCTGTTTGACACTGTAAGACTTGCTTTTAGACATGTGGAGAACCACAAGCTTTATGGGCATTTGCTTCCTTCATAAAACCTAATGTGCCCTACATGACACCAATGAACAGGGTTAATCGTTTCTGGGAGGTAGCTCTGTGTATGTCAGTACCTCTGATGAGAAGTTGCTCCAATACTTGTGTGTTAGTGTCAGTGCTGCAGTCTCATAGGTCATAGCTTCATAAAACCGGCCTCTCTTATTTTCACGTCTTCTTGAAAAATCAGTTTTTCGTCCCTTTCTTGCTTTGTTTCATTGCTGGTCAAAGCATGGTTTCTTCAAATGCATCATCCTGCATTGGCATGCAGTCTTTTTGACTGTTCTTGATTTCAACAGACTTTGCAGAAGAGGTTATTTATATCACTGAAGTTTGCAAGATCTGACTTGTCTTCATCCATATGTAACTAGTAACTCTCATATAAATTAAAGTTCTACCCAAGTAAGCATGTAGAACCCCATCATCTTTGGAGTAAGTGTTCTTACTCCCTGGTTTTGAGAGAATGTCAGCAAGAAACATGTTTCTTTTGGTACTCTAACAGACAAAAGAAACACGCCATACCACCAATCTCTGATTTAATTCGGCCAAAGAGGCAGTGTTCATGGGGTTTGTGTTTGTTGTGTGCAGTTGGAAACAATTACAAAAGTAGTTTTTTCCAACATTAGAGATCTTTGCTGGCATACCAGCCTTTTTGTCTTATCAGACCTTTTTTTTTTTTTTGAGGTCTTGCTGCTTTCGTGTTATTTTCTTAAGCCGTCTTTGCTGACAATAAACTTTTTGATATGTTCTGCTTTTGAAGCACTAGTTGTCTTTCCCATTTTGTTCTGGCTTCTCTGCTATTGTTTTCTTCTTACTGGTGGCCTTGCAGACTTGCTTTTAATGAACCTTTTCCCTTTCTGAAGCCTTACATGCACTGAGATTACATGTAATGAGGAATCTTTGCCCGCTCATAGATTTGTTTTTCTATGGGGCAGATTAGTGGCTGGACTTTGCAGGAATGCCATGAATAAGGAGATGGTTGAGAATCTCGGATTTCTGTGCTGCATCAGGCCTTGGTGGGGAAAACACAGAAGGTAAGTACCACAGTGAAGGAGTGTGTGTGAAAGTAGTCAGTAAGCCTTTTCTTGCCCTGAGTTACGTGTAACTATTTTTAGTTGGCAACAGTGGAGTAGCAAGTGTACTTACACATGTCATGGGAAAGATGGCAGAACTGGAACCATAATTTGTACAGGAATGGGCTTGAAAAAAACAGCACTGAATGGGCTTGAAAAAAAGCAACTCTTGTACAAATGGCATTTTCAGGTGCGCCTGTGCAAGATAGACCATGCTTCTCAGAAAACCTAATTAGTCCAGGCAGAATGTCATATCAACACAGCTGTATTGCTTCTGGTTCCTCACTACTGCTGAACAAGCTGAGCCAGAAATATCTACCAGACTCTGTGGGAGAGATTCATCCTTCTCCCTTCCCACTGCTTTGGTTACTTTTCCTCCGCTTGGGAAGGAGCTGAAAGGAGTGTGGCTCTTTTTGTACTAACACAGGTTGTTGGGGCATCTGTACTGCCTTCCTACCCCTTTGGGAGTCTGGTGAGAATGACAGTCGTCAGCAGAGCCTTGAGACTGCTGGCTTTGGGAATGTTGCTGCTTAGATTTTAAGAACATGTGAAGTGCTTTTTCTATACTGTGGTTGAAAAGTAGTGGGAGTAATTAGATTTCTTTCTCCTTGCGTTTCACAGTGGCACAAATAGCTCTCATTTTTAAAAGGAGGCATTTTGAATCTTGAGCACATATCAGTTTGCTAGGAAGGTGAGACTTGTGATCTGAAAACTTGGGTGGAGTCTTAAGAAATACCCCAGCAAATAAATGGTTAACCAATAAGGCAGAGCATAGAAATAGGGTGGAGGAGTGTAATTATCATGGGATAAGCAAATGATTAGAGTATTATGATGCTCAAAGTATACCCCTAGAGTCAGGTGCTTAATTATTAATATTATTATTCATGGATGGGTCTTTATGATGTGGGAAATGAATATTTCTGGCACTGGAAGGAGGTGTAAGAAACCAGTTTAATATGCCAAGCAATGTGCTTCATATAAATTAAATCTACCCGTTAGCTACGTGCTCTCCGCTGGGGATGGAGTCTTCATCCCCTTGCTTCCTAAAGCTGCTCATACAATATGAAATTAAAAAAAAAACAATAATCTCCTTTTAATATTTTTGCAGATAAATCAAGATGTTCAAAATGGAGGAGAAAGATAGGTGAAGGCAGACGTGGGTGAAGGTTCTGGGCTCAGGGGAGGCAGGGCTGAGAGCCTGGTCTTGGTGATGAGCCCAGCTCTGTTTTTCAAGTCGCAGTGACTGAATTCTCCTTTAATTTTGGTACCTCATAAGCTCACAAATCCACAATACGTGTGTAGTTAGCAATGCATGTCGGAGCAGACACCAAATGGCACTGACACAGCTTTTGTGCTGACATGAGCATCAGCTGTAGCACCCCCGAGGCCAGGCACACTAATCTTTGTTTCGTAACTGTTGTCAAATCGGATGTTTTGGTGTGTGTTTGTTGCATTCCTCTGCTGAACTCCTTCACAGCAAAGACTTGTTTGTCTGGGACTTAGCCGTACACGGTAGTGATTTGGCTGATATATCTGTGGACCACTTTGGAGGTCCCTGTGTAAAGGGCTGGGTTAGTTCATATTTGTGCAACAGTATAAACTTGATTCAAATGGATATCCCAAGCAGATTCAGAAAAGTCATCAAATGAGGTTTCTGTAGTGAAAAAAAAAAGGGGAAAGATTGTTTCGCTTGGCATCCTATCCCGGAGGGCTGACATCAGCCTCTGCATACTCTAGCTTGTGAGCTGTTTCCTCTTGAGCAGGGGTGGACTGTATGAATAAATGTACTGCTTAGCTGTCTTTAGAGCAATAAAGTGCTCCAGGGAACGGAGGCTGCGTGCACGCTGAGCATGCTGTGGCTCCTCTCAGTGAATGGCGCCTGTTTTCTTCCCTGTGGGTATCTGGCTGTTTGGCAGCGTGGCTGTTGAAACTCTGTTCATCTCTCACTCCAGTCTTAAAAATCTTGCTCTAGCAAAGTGCTTGTGTGCGTGGTAGGGCAGGTGAGCAGTGGGAGAGTGGGAGAAATACTTTCCTCCTCCTTCTTTTTCTCTCTCTTTTTTTTTTTCTTGATTACAATTCTGCTATTTTTTATCTTGATTCCTGCAATATTAGGAATAGCAATACGAGGACTGCCGGGGATTGCTATGGCAACTGGCCAACCAGGCCTGCATACTAAATGGAGACACCTCCATGAGGACTCCAGAGTAAGGAGATAGAAGTGTAAAGGATGCAAACAAACAGAACAAACCCCCAACAGCAGCAGTAGCAGCACTTGGATGTGTTACCCAAGGATGCAATGGGGGAATATAAAGCATGAAGCCCAGCATTGCTGGCAGCCTCAGAGTCATAACTTTTTGTCAGGTGCCAGCAGAACACTCTTGTGCTCCTGCCTCCCTCTGTAGCCCTCACCACAAGCAGGTATCTAGGAGACATGTTGTTCTGTAAATATAGGTGGACTGCTAATCTGCAGGGGGCTGGGGGGCTGTGTGAAATCTGGGATGCAAATGCTCAATTATTGCAGATTGACAATGATGAATGGAGTGGGGAAGAGGGGCTGCATGGCTGGGTTCCTCCTCTGGAGCTTCGCTTCTCATTGGTCTGAGCTGCACCCTGGTCCCCATGCTGGTGGCTCTGGGGAGTGCTGGGCAGGAGAGGGGAGCACAGCAGAACAAAAACGCCTTATGAGGCAGGGACAGCTAACAATAGGGAAGGTCTTCTCTGTTTAATGAAACAGAACAGAGATGTTGGTTCCTAAGTATCTGGCAGAGGATGCAAGGAGGTAGAGAGGTTATATGCTTTTCTCTGGCATGTTTGGCTTTATCTCCACCTTCGTCTGTCTGCTCTACTGGGTGTCCCTCCACTCTCTTGGCCACAAGCCCATAATGCCCTTCCCCACGACGGGAAGGAGCCAGCCTTTTTGCCAGAGAAGGCAGGGGGACTGTATGGCAAGAGGGAGGGGGAGGCTGGTGCTGCTTCTAGGGCCAGATGGCCCCGAGAGGCCTCCAGCAACCTGAGGTGGCTCATTGTAGGCTGCTCTCTCTGGCTCAGACCATTCCAGCTCCTTTATCTCTGCTTTTCTCCTCCCAGCTCAATGGTCAATATCCAGTGCAGCAGGCACGACTTAAACCTGGCACTGCCGTTAAATCCCATGGTCACTTCCATCCTGGTGGGCTGTGGGAGAACTGGGTGAGTGGACCCAAGGAAGTGGAGTGTGTTTGACCCTGTGCTGCAATAGGGGAGCCTGTCTGTGCCTGGGCCCAGGGAGACATGCCGAGTATGGAGGAGTTCAGCAGATGTGCCTATCTCTCTCTAGTCCCAGGCTGAGGCCCCGTAGAGTTTGGCACAGACAGCATGACTGTTAGTGCCTTGGTCACCCTTTTCTTCCAAAGAGCTTCATGAGCCTTTCCCAGCTTGCCTGTCTTTACTCTTCATGCTTTAGTGAACAAACTCTCACTTATTTTCTGTGGGGTTGCATTGGTGCACACGGGATGACAATTTTGCCCTTCACCCAGAAGGAAAGCCACTGTGTGTTAAAACAACACATTTTTGCAGGCAGGGCAAAGTGCTTGCCCAGGTACCAGGCGGCTTCTTGAAACTGTGTGCAGGGACACAAACCTGACAAAAGAGCAGGACTCCACAGAGTGGACCAGGTAACGGGGAATGCTAGAGAAAGATACAGACCTGCTCTTCTATAAAACATAGCTAGCTTTATGAACCCTGCTGAAAGACAGTGTGCAACGGACAACATGCATTTAGTGATACTTTCACACAGTTTTAATGATTCGGAGCCCTGCACAGAAAATCATACAATGTTGTTCTGGGACTCCAATTCTGTAATCAGTAATACTTGCAGGTGCTTACCAAACCAACAGCTAGGTGAGGGGCTGTACTGTCCTGCAGAACACAGCTGTGACAGTGACAGGGCCAGCACATTTATAGTGGTCTGCATACAGTGCTCCATACAGATCAGCCTGCCTTTAGAGTATGTTTTTGCTGCAGAATTAATGGCTTTCTTTTTTTCCTAGCATATGCCTTGGCCTGTTCTAGACAGCCATTCTGCAAAACTGCAGGTGAGTTGACCTGCATCAGTGAGGCTGTAAAGTTGGCTGGGTTCACATCTCATAGCAATCTGTGCTGCTCTTGAAAACATTTTCCATTGGGTTTGTCCTGTTGTGTATGAAAGTGTTGGAGAGCTATTGGAACTTGAGCAATTCACTGGATTTGAGTAACTAAAATGAGAACCACTGTGGTGTTACATATCCTACTGGTCTCCCCAGTAGCATGCTGCTAAAGTCATTGTGGGGATGCGTTTGGCAGACTTACTGTGTGCATGTAGCAAGGAAATCTCATCCCATTGCTACGTGTGCAACATTAACAGACTTGTTAAATATGGAATGCTGAGCAACAGATTTGCACCACTGATCTTTCCTCTGCTCCTGCGGCTAGGGTATAGCTCACACATTTGCATTGTGTCATTACGGCCTCCCTCCTGGGCCTCCCTCCTGGGTCCTCCCACCATCGTGTAACCAAGTACTCTTTTACATGTGAATGAAGAAGACACTTCAAAGATTTGCAAACATGGTTCCTAATGCATCAATGGAGTGGCATACAGGGTCTAAAGCAGGCAATGCAGTCAACCTCCTGTCTGTTTCAGTGGTGGTGTTGGTTATACTACAACAACAGGAAGCATCCCAAAAACCATGATTGGTAACAACTACATAAATATATAACTAGAGTGTCTATAGTTTATACAGTGCATTGAAGAGAGCAGAGCTATAACAAGTGTTCTGCATTAACCTTACTACTGCACACAACCCCCTTTCAGTGTGGTAAATATGTAAAACTAGTAGATTAGTCTCTGAACCTCTGCAGTGTGTCTGAGGAGCTCTGCAGGAGCCAGGCTTTGAATGCCAACATCGTGTTCCCATGAAATTCTGCATCCTTCTAGAAGTGGACTTCAACACTCTGGCCCTTCCACAAAATATTTTCAGTTGATTTTCCTTTGCCAGTTCCAATATGTTGTTACTCTGTTTGTGGGGCTGTACCAGGCTCCCTGTGGCTAGTAATTAAACACATTGGAAACTCCTATTTTTTCATTTTTGACCAAAGACCCTAGGCTGGCTGGCACAAAGGGATACGGTTTGCTGACTTTGGTGTAGGAGGCCCTGAGTTCAGTTTCGCTTCCCTTTCTCAGCACTTTTCTCTTTCTAATGAAAACAATAAAAAGAAGAGAGATGTGATCAGCAAGCACTTGACAAGTACAAAAATATTGGAAACGGGATGTTTGCTGCAAAAATGGGAAGAAGTTAGAACAGGGTGAGCCTTGAAATGCGCCAAGTTAAATAAGCAGCAAGTCCTGATAACTTGCCCCCCCCCCCCCCTTTTTTTAAAGGTTCATACACCCACATATGGGATCTCAAAAGGGTGAGCCAATGCAACCCTAATTGTATCTTATTTATCTTGGCTGTAACTTGGCCCCTTCCACAATGATTGCATCTTTTTACAGTTGACCTTTTCTTCCCCCTCCAGTTTTTTTTGTATGTGCTACAAGTTTTCATGTCAGATATAATTATCTGAACCCCCGTAGGCTGTAAGGATAAAGTTTCAGACATTTTTGGCAATGGGGTTCTTTCCCAGGGCTGCAGATGGGAAATTGCATCTGGTTAGGTGAACCAGATGTACTCAGATAAGTTTGTTGCAATTTCTCTCTGGTTTTTGGGTTGTGCTTCAAAGGATGGCCTCTGCGCTTAGAGGTTAGTTGCCTTATATATTGTAACTTATATTTTTGCCTTTGTGATGAGTGCATTTTTCATTTCATTGAAGCCTAGCTTAAGCGATCATGTTCTTGTAGGTTCCCTTGCAAAACTTGCAATATGACAGTTGTGTGTGTTTGCTGGTAAGTGCTTGGGCTAAGTTTGAAAAATAAAATATTAAAAGATGTTTGGGATCAGAGGCAGCTCTGCCGCTTTACTGTGTCACCTGCAGCAAGCTCTCTGTAAGCGGCTGCTCTGTAATGACACCAAATTTACTTGAGAAATTAAGACACTGCGTGGGTGTCAGGACTCTGTGTGTGCCACAGCCCAGCCAGCCTTCTGCTGCCTTCCCCTGTGCCCCCCATCACCATACAGCCATTACTGGACCTGCATCTTGGTCTGGTTCTTACAGACTACTGCTGGGCTGGAAAGTGGACAGATTGGTGAGCTGGTTAATTAATTCTGGTTAATTACTATTACTTATACTGAGAGACTACATTCTCTTTTAAAATTTCTCCTTTTTAGTATTTCTGTGCTGAGTTAAAACATCTTTTATCCCTTATCCCTCCGCACCTACCCCAACTCCCTGGACTCATAGCCCCAGTACCAATATTTGCTAGGAACGGCATAATTTTGGAAGCAGAGTACAAAATATCTTTCAAGAGACAGCCCTGTTCAGCTGCACCACTTGTAAGGGGTGGAAGGGAAGTGCAAAGAGGTCACTGGCTTCTTTGTGTCAATGAGTTGGTGGGTTTTTTTCTCCTTTCTGCAGATGCCACTCAGGAGCACCTCTTATTTGCTGTTGGGAGCCCCATTCCCTGACAGAGCCACGTGCTGAGCTCTGCTGAGCCCCAGCTGCACCGACTAAAGGCCGTCAGAGCCCATACTGCTCAAATCCCCCTGGAATTGGCTCCAATTTCTTTCTTTTTTTTTTTAATTTCATGTTTTTGTCTGTTTGGGAGGTGACCAGTGGCACTTAATGTGGGTCAAGCCTGGCAAACTGATCTCCATGGCAACCCTTAATGAATGCCATTGGCTCAGTGGTTCCATCCCTGCATCTCATTAAATTTCAATGACTTTCATGGGGCTTGGACATGTAATTAATATCAAACACATGGTATTCAGTAGGATAGGGTTTAACAGCAGGCAATGTGTGCAGGAGTGGGAGAGTGATGTGGGGGAGAACGATTGGGTTCCTCACACAACACAGGAACAGACAGCCCCTGAAAAAGAAGTGAAAGGCAGGGCCTGGGGATCACTGCTCTTTAGCCCTGTTTGTTTTGGTGGAGATGAGGAAACCGTTCTTTCATCAGGGCTGATGCCGGCATGATAGAGGGTGGTTCAGTTGCTTTCTGACCAGTGGCCATCTTGCTGAAGGCAACACAGCCCTGC
Source organism: Nycticryphes semicollaris (assembly GCA_013400055.1). NCBI lineage: Eukaryota > Metazoa > Chordata > Aves > Charadriiformes > Rostratulidae > Nycticryphes > Nycticryphes semicollaris. The sequence goes on along the minus strand of VXBJ01002871.1, from coordinate 1,254,083 downwards.
TGTAGGAAATGGGGTCATATGTGTTAGCTAAAGGAAACCTCTCAAAGGGCTGGAGGAAGTGGCACAAAGCAAGAAGACAACTTCAGTTGCTATACTTTCATTTATTTTGACTGTGTATAGGTACAGCCTCTTCCTCTTATCAGCTTCTGTCCCCATCTTCTGCACAACAGCACTGTGGAATAGCTTCTAAAGCCCTCACAAGAAACCACTGTGGACTATGAACAATCTTGTGCTTATCATTAGGGTTGAATGAATTGTAAGACTCTCTTCAAAAGCTACCAAGTAACTCAGGCTGGAGATGCAGCAGCAGGAGCAGTGCCAGAACGTCAGCACAGAGAGCACCTGAGCCTCACACCATCCAGCTGCACAACAGGGCCAGGGGAGGCTCATTCTCTAGGGAAGGAACAGATGCCAAAATACAATAGGAAGCGGTGAAGAGTGATTTTTGAGTTTTTTTGCAAAAACAAATTTGAATTTCCTAGCATTTGCCTGCTCTAGTGAAGATCTCAGTCATTTCAGCTGTCTAAAATTCTTGCAGCATCTTATCTCCCATGTATTAATGGTATTGGACATGAAATGAAACAAAAAGGTGGGGGAGATGGAGGAAGTAACCTCTGTAATTACTAATATGCAAAATGAGTAATGAGATGAAGAAATAATGTGCTATCAGATACAGTCCTGGGGTTTTTAAAATGAATTATTTCATCTTCAGCTGCATTGCCACTATTCCCCAGGGAATGTTATACAGTTCCCACAAGGATATGAGGGTATAATTCAGTGGCAGCTCTGGTGAAGTTATATTCAGTCTAATGAACGTCGGTGGGAAGCTAAGATTGGATTATTGCCTTAGTGCTCTGTCAGGGTGCCTCATGTTGTTATGCAGGATATAAAGAAAATTATTATTGACAATACTAAAGAGATTAATTTTGTCTGAGTGAAGGAGGCAAAGGAGGTGTATTGAATATGTGACGTAGTGGGAGAAGGTTAATCATGACTGTAATGTGGGATGGGGAGATCGATCATGTGTGGATCACAGGGGTGGGTATTTAATGTGTGCATGACACAGCAGGGGAAGTTTTACTGGCTAGGATAGGTGGAAGGGACAGAGTTGGAGGCAGTAACAGTGACTTACTGCGTGACTATTAAATACCAGTGGGCAGAGGGCAGTGTTCAGGGATCTGTGTGCCCAGCAGAAGGTGCAGCAGTGGGGGGAGAGTGAATGGGATTCCTGGCAGAATTAGGCTAGATTCTCTACCCGTGCAAGCTTGCAAATGGCAGTCGGCGGTTTTCCGACCTCTCTTGCCATTAGGTGGCAGCATCTTGATGTGCAAAACGTGCTCCTGGAGCCTTTACAAAGTCTTTTGACTCCGGCAGTCCCAAAGGGATCTCCAGATGTGAGCTGGGACTGGCATCACCTATTCGCCCCGCGGAGTGTTACAGCATGGTGCTGCGAGCAAAGGTGTGGCACAACTGAACCTAAACTCAATTTCTGTGGGTCCCAGGCTGTGTCTTTAGTCTCCCCCTGGGTTATAACTGGAGACTTCTCAGCAGGTTTGCTCACAGCTTGCTGCAAGACCAGTTCAGAGCCTGGGAAGGGTGATGTTGGGACACAGTGACACGTGTCAGATGAAGGAAGACAGAGGTTCTTTGGGTATGTACAGACAGACGAACCTTGGAAACCTTTGTTATAAAGCTGGAGGGCACTGGCCTTGCACTTGCTCTGGGCTCCATATCCCACACTGCAATAGACTTGCTGGTATGAGGGAGTACTCTTGTTCAGTTGTCTCTCCAGCAGTGAAAAAGTGATGCTTAGACTCATTTAATGTATCTCATTTTCTAGTCTTCTGCCTGCTGCTCTGTCTCTAAATGCCTTTACTATTCTATTTCTTTCTTCCCTTTAGTTCCTTTTCCCAACCCACTCTGCTGCTTACAGAAGCATAGACAAATTGTGCTGGAAGGGAACTGAAGAGAATCCAAGTTATTCCTCTGATTCAGGGCAGGCTCAGTTTTCTCACTGCCACTCCTGGGAGATGTTCAGCCTGTTCTTGGAGCTCTGCAGGGGTAGAGATCCCGCAGGCTCTCAGACAGTCCAGTCCTATTGCTTCATTATTCCTTACCATAACAAGTGGCTTCTTGGTGTCCTACCTGGACTGTCCTTGGCTTATTTTACAACCATTTTTATTATATCCACCATGGACTTGGAGAATAGATCACTTCCTCCCATAGCCACATCCTTTTCTCCTGTCGTATTTCTCTGTAGCATATTCTTATTCCTCAAGAGTATAAACTGAACAACCTCCGTTCCTGTAATTTTTGCTTGTAAAACAGATTTGCATAAGCTCTCATCATTCTTACTGCTCTCTTCTGGGCTCATTATTTGAGGAGGATGGGCATCAATTTTTTGTTTAGTTAAGCTATATTTGCATAAGAACGTAGATAGCCTCCCTGGTTCAACAGAGAATAATAGACTGACAGTCCCATTAGTTCTAGGTATTGTCATTGACAGTCTTGACTTGAATTAGAAAAGAGGTATGTGTAAAAAAATGGAGAGTAATTATGTGCAAAACTGCAGAATTAGCAAAACCAGTTTTTGCTAAAAAGACTTCAAGTATCTTTGAGCTCTCTGTATCTGTCAACTTTAGTTGACATTGGCCAATGAGTTATAACTAATAATCAATATGTATTCTATGGTATGGTAATAAATATTAATAAATCACGATTATTAATGGGGAGACTTGCACAAACATGTACTTACATATAGAGCTGGATTGAATAAGACTTGTTTTCTCAGGAAACAAGCCAAGTAGTAATAGATTATTTGGAAAAAAGGATCTGAACATTTTCAAACTTCCAAGAAATGTTTGCTCAAAAATACACATTAGAAATGCTTTAAAAAAAATAATAATCAAATGTCTTTCTTATCTTGCCCATTCTTACATAGGAAATTCATTATTTATTCTTCAGGAGTCCAGGTCACAGAATTCTAATCAAGATCTTATTGCACATGCTCAGAAGGTAAAGATCATTCATTTGAGGGGTTTCTTTGATTAATCAAACTTTCCATATTGAAAAATGGAACCTCCAATTTTGAGTACCATTAGGGTGAAGGTGATGAGTCCCATCTTCAGTATGTAATAGCCTCAGTACCTAGGAGAAGGAAATTAATATATTGAAGGCTGGTGGAAACTCTTATAAGCAAAGCAGCTGGTGGTCTTACTTCAGCAAATTCCATTAGCTTGCAAAACAGAAGATCTGTCCAAAAATCCTTTTCACATTTTTTTTTACCATCCACAAACAACTTCAAAAGTGGATTAAATTCAGTCTCCTTGAACCTGTCCACCACATTTCATTTTCATATTTTCTTGGAAAACTATCCTATACCAAAATATGGAAATGATTGTTTAATTTCTCCACCTGTCACTCACAGCGTTTGATCTGCCTGCTCAAAGGGCAGTCAGTCAGTTGCAGTCAGCGTGTTTCTATTACAGGCAGGAGGAGCGTCCAGTCCAGGACATCTAGAACTTCGCCAGTGGTAGGTTTCAGAGCAACATGGAACATTTTATTGTTTTCCATCTGCTCAGATTAAAAGACTGACAGACAAAGAAATAAGTAAATAGATCAAATTTTCTAATGGCCAAACCAGAAAATACTCACATAAATCATAGAATAAGTTTGAGTTGGAGGAAACCACTCAAGGTCATCTTGTCCCATCTTCTGCTCAAATTTCTCACCAAACATATTTGAATTTTGGTGCCCTAGACCTCACTGTCACACTGCACTAGTTTGGTGGGGTTTTTCTGAAGATTTATCAAAGTCCCATGGGTAGTATTTTTCTAAGACAGTCCTCAGGTGCAAAACTTGGATCTACATTCAGAATCATAATTGCAGGAAATGTTTATGCTGAAGTGGAGCTGAAGTTGAGACTACATATCAGTAATTTAAGAGTAAAACATTCCAACAGGTATCATTGCAGAAGTGTGCATTGTGTGCCCAGGAAATTTGGAATTGAAATTAAACTTTAAAAGGATACACATCAAAGACGAAACAGAAAACCATCCAAAAATACCTCACTCTACCTTGTAGAGATACCAGTTTGCTACTGACAGAAATGTCTGCGTGCTTGAGGTTGAAATTAAACAGATCTTAAATCACATTAAATTTTACACTTTAGAATTATTTTTTTACTGGGATCACTTGGAACATGCTGATTACAGAGAACTGGTATCACATTTCTTAATGGAACCAAATCTTCATTTTTCTTAGTGAGGCAAAGAGTAAAATATATTTGTACATTCACCAGTAATTCCTATTTAACAATGACCCTGGCCTGGACTTGTGTACCTGGCCTGTGAGTCGGGTGGATATGGGCTGATGTATGGAGAGCGAAGTCTGTAATGAGATTTGTTGTTTAGCAAGCGTGGTGGCCACAGAGCTGGTAAGAACCTGGTGGTATCTTACTCAGAACTGAGAATAGGCAGAGTGCGATGACATTTTCACATATTATATTTTTAATGGTAAAATACATGGGTCACAGGCAGTACATGGCTGCAGTGTTCAGGTACTGAATTGGCTCATGTGAGTTTTTTTTTTGCCTCATCTCCATCTCCAGCTAGAGTCTTCCAGATCTATTTATGTCCTATCAAAGTCAATAGGAAGGTTGTTCCCGCAAGCAGGCTTTTGTTTTTTCCTTTGTTTTAGGGGGTGGAGGAAGAGGAGGAGGGCTGCAGAGCTGCTCCTTCTAGGTTTTCTGGCACAGCAAACAGTTGCTGCCTGACACCAGACATGGTTCTGCCCACTGCAAGGGAAAGGTGGGAGCTGAGACCCGCTGCTGCCTGCTGGAGGCCAAATAAATGCTAGCAGAGTTAGAAATGTGACAATAGCATTCCCTGGTAAGGTACCACCAGGTTCTCATTCCCTGGCTGCTGTAGTTAAATGTGCAGAAGCAGTGGGCTTGGGGACTGAAAAGAGGAACCATAATGGGAAGATGCAACCTGTAAAGGTCCATTACCCTTCTTTCTAGCCTCAGGTTGGCAGTGAATGAGATTGTAATTCTCCTGGGGGTGCTTGCTCTTTGGCAGCATTACCAGAGCATTGTGTTGTGCCCAGCAGAGAGCCTGCATCCTAGACAAGGGGATGTGGCACTTGCTCTCCCATGTTCCCAGAGCATTGGTTGAGGCAAACTGTATCTCAAACCCACTTGCCCCAAATCTCAGGCTTGGCACCCAAGCCATTGTTTTGTGAGAAAGAAGAACCCATTTTGGCCTGGCAGAAAATCAAGCAAGTTAGCACAGATGGAGGGGGAACCAGGTGCTGTGAAGCCGAGGGAGGACTTCCTCTAGCTGGTGCACTGGGAGCACTAGTGCAGGAGACCGGCATTGGCAAGGTCTGACCCATGCCTGCAGCAAGGAGCCTGTGCAGAGTCCGAGTGAGGCGTCTCTGCGACTGCCATAAGCACATGGCAGTTCCCTCCTTTCCTGTTCGGGCCCCAAAATTGGCAAGGGCTTGCCACGGATGGGGAGTTGTGGTCATTCAAATATGGTTCCAGCCCTGTCTCTGGAAAGATGGTGAGGCCCTTTTGCTTAGTGCAGACCTATCTCTCTCTTTCTCTCTTGTATTATCCCATCATTGTGTTTGGAGGCTCTATGGATTAAATAGATTTATGTGTTTAATAATTATTAGTTTCAAAGATTTAAAGTGCCCTGCTGCTGTTTCTATGATTCTGCCTCCCTGGGGGGTTGAGAAAGTGAAAATCCTTCAAGGGAAAGGAAAATATTAGAAACTTTAAATCTTCCATCATTTGAAAAATAGATTGTGGAGAGAATGAACACATGTTCTCTGAATGTCACTGTGCTAGGTGGGTGAATGCATATGTCTTGGGGTTGCACGCTACACATGTGTTTAGGGAACGTGTAACAGTCTGGGTATGTTACCTCCTCCCTCCTTGCTTTAAGACAGACATTTAAATAATCCAGGGGGCATAACCAGAGGAAACTTAACAGCTGTTCTGCCACTGTTTTGTTGTGCAGTGATGATTCACAGAAAGAAGCAGTCCTGATTTATCAAGGAAAAATGAACGGGATTTACAAAAAAAATAAAATACTTCTACTACTTCTAATAGACCCTCACTGCTTTATGTCATTTTAAGTGCTGTCTCCTCATCTGTCCTCTCATGTCCTCTCCAGAGCTGGCTCACTCCAGAGCAAGTTCCGTTGCCTGAACTGGCCATTTTAGTCACCTTTTCATGTAGAGTAATTATAGTCACTCCAGAAGTGGGGAAGAACACAAAGGGAAACTTGAGAACTCAAATGCTTGCACATGAAGCTTATTAATGTATTCATATCTGGATTTAGGACAAAACCAATGCAGATTCATTAAATAATAACACTAGAGGCATGAGGAGTTAGGAATGCAACTTACAGAAATTGAATTTAAATGACCCATTTTAAAATGAGAGTTACATTTGGAAAGGAAGAGAAAGCCACTTTGGATACATATTTATTTATGATAGTGAAAGCATTAATGAATTTTGTGCTAATCCTGATTTGTGTAGGCTGTCATACAAAAATTAGAGGTTGCACAGTAGATCTTAAGAAGTAGCATGAAACTGGAAAGTGTGTGACACTTCTGCGAGAAGAAGCTTTAGGGAAAACATGTATTGTGAAAGGTGAGAATTATACAGTAAAGAATTGTGTTTTCTGAGTTTCCTGAGACCTTGGCATTTCCAGGGTCCCAGAAGGATGACAGATGTGTAGGAAGCACCAAAATCCTCACCATGAAACAGGTCCTGAAATCACAGGAATAATGGGGTTGTAAGTGAAGGCACAAGGTCGTATCTCTCTTCTGATAAAAGGGAGTTCCTCATTATGCAGAACACTTTGATTTAGAACTGACAACTCCAAGTGCTGAGACAAGAACCGCAGGGTGAAATGGCAGAGCTCTGAGAGCCAAGGCCAGCTTGAACTCTGGGCTCCTCCCTGTCCCAGCTCCTTTGCCCATCAAAGGGGAGAAGTCTGTCCTCGCCCGTGGCCTGGCAATTGCAGGGCCTGCGGAGTCTCTGTCTACCCCGGGCACACAGACCTCATGCTGGGCTCATCCTGACACCCAGGCATCTGCCGAACGGAAGTTTATCTTGAAATTTGGCAGCGCGGAGAGGTAGATAATGCTTGAGCAAAGCTGTGAATAGTTTGCCAAAGTGCCCTCAGGGCCTTAGCAAATTGCAGCTTTTGAAGGAATAAGCTGCGTTTTTTTTTTGCTTGTGATTTAATTTTAAGAACCCTGTGGAAAAATCCCTTTGTAATTGGCCTTGCAACCGGCTGGTGCAGATGAAAAATCCCCTTCGTGGACACTACAAATGAGCTCACAGTGTCGAGGAGGGTGTTCAGCAGGCTGCATACAGAGGTTCCAGGTGCTTAAGGAGTTTGTGAGGTTTGGTTCTTTACACTCTGGTTGTAGAAGAAAGCTGCTCCTGTATCTGATGGAGCAATCTGTAATCTGACTTCAGCCAGGTTGCTTTTCTACTGCAGTGGTAGTGCCAGGGTAGCTGGACTGGAGGGCCCCTTTTTCTCCTGCACCAGCCTTTGCAAGTGTCAGTGCCCTGCTCCCATGTGAGCTCAACCCCTTCTTGCTTGTGTAACATTTCAACACCTTTCAGGAGTAAAACATCACACCGCAGGGGGGTGCACCGGCCTGAAATAGCCATTTGCTAAACACTGTTTGCAAGCCCAAGAAGAATATAGCAAGAAAAGGACAAATGGAGAAAAGAGGATTTTCTGTCAATAGGAGGGGTTGTTTGTGTGTGTGTATGGCAGTGAAGATCCATGTGTTCACAAACGTGCTTGAAAGTCTTCATTGTGTCTGTGTGAATATTTGTATTTATTATGCTGGAGCTAAAGATTTGTGTTCTCCTGCTGCTGGTAGCTCTATTTGCTTTGTGTACATGCTTCATGACATTAAACATGCTTGTTCACGTAAGCAGTATGTAGGTACCTTTATGAGCCTCCAGCCTTCTGGGGATGTATGAAGACACAGGACTTTTCAGTATCCTACATACGAAATACTTACTTCATCATTTTTTTTTTCCTCTAAGGAAGAAATATTTTATTATTTTTGTTCACCTCTGATTAGTGTTTATTGGCCAAAGGTGCCTCAGTCTTCTGTGGCTGTAATCTGTCCTGCTCATAGGAGATGTGTTCAGGAGAGTGCAGAGGCAGACGACTTGCTGTCTTACCCTTGCTGCAGCTGGAGTGCTGCAGTGCGTCTTTGCCCTAGCTCCCCGGTGAGTCGTGGACAGGCTGATCGCCAAAAGCCCCCTATTCCTCAAAATGCTGGGAACAGAGGAGAGGAGATGCTTTCCAGCACAGCAGGAAAAGCTGGTTTTTGCATCACCTTCTCCCCTTGTATTTTCATATCCTTTTTGACTTTAGTCCAGAGGTGCTATATCTGTGCGAGGCACTCAGTCCCTTGGTGACCCAAGGGTGGCTGGGATCAGACCCTCTCAGTGACATGCTCCTGGACTCCCCGTCTTCTTGTTCCTTTAGAACAGGAGGCAGGAGTTGCACTTCTTCAGAAATGGCTGGAAGAGGTCAGGATTGTCTGTAGGTCTGGTTTAGCTGTGTGTGATGTGTAAGACCTGGATTGAAAACGTGGTCCTGTTGAAGGCAGTGGGATTGTTTCATTTCAGTTGACTTCGTCATCTCTGGTAAATGCTGAAGATTGTAGTTGTCTGTTCCACATGTTCTTAATGCATTTGCAACACACTTGTAGTAGGAATACTGTTTTATTATAATTTTTCTGTAGTGAGTATAATTGTTCTACTTTTAATATGAGTTAATATTTTTAAATGTATTCAGTTAAAATGGGAGAGTTGCACTATGGGCATTATGTCAAGATATGCTTAGAAGCATGTGGCTGAATTTACACATTTCTGCAGGTAAAATGGAACTTCGTTCTTTCAGTCCCCCATAGTCCCACAGCAGGCTGTGCTTTTTACAGTTGCTTTTTACACAGAAAGTTCATTCATAGAAATGTAAAGGCACACTCAATAGCAGAGGAGGGGAGCAGTGATCAACTGTCTGTGCTACTTAGGCGCTGCTGAATGAGTTTCTGCATCCTCAGCTTGTATGAGAACCTGAGACTTCGGGCACTTGCCATTTGCAGCACCATCTTGTCTGGTGACCTGGTGACACTGTGCTAGAAAAGAGCACTTGGAGGATTAAAAACATCTTTCTTGTCTTCTTCTACCTTTCTTTGATAGCTTTGCATAGAAAAATGTTGCTGCAGAGGATTAGCCTGCTATGTTTCTGCATTGGTTATTATTGGTTATTATTCTTTCACTCTACCTAGAGAATTGCCTGCCGGTAGTTTATTGTATTCTTCTGTCGGGTAGTTGTGACAGTGTTAAAAAGTAGGTCATTTGAATGCGTTGATGATAACAGTAATGGATTCACACATCAGCTGGCTCCTCCATACGCATGTAACCCCTGCCCAATGTCACCTCCAGAAAGGTTCACTCCCACAAAGTGGAATGTGCCATTCTGCTAATGCACGTATGCATACTTTGCATTTCAAACTAAGGAGAGCTGAGAGCTTAGAAAATGCTAGTCAAAATTTCAGACCTGGGCTCTGTCACCAGCGATTCGGGAAGCCTGCGTGGCTAGGAGATAGGAAGTGGTATTGGAATTAGAACTTGCTTAAATAGTTATGTGTTGCAGGGAGGCTGTTTAAAAAGTGAAATAAAAAAAAATTAAAGAAATGCCTCTTGCTCTCTTTTGCAATACACAGGCCAGAGGACGTGTGTTCAATAATGTCTGCGGCTGCTCAGTCCGTGCAGCATCCTTTGGAGTGACACTTCCCCAGCTGTGCTGCAGCCTGCGCTGGTGAGACGGGTGCGTGGCTGTGCCAGCGGGGCTAGGGTGCGTGCTGTGATCAACAGCTCTGCATTGCTTTGCATGAGGAGTTGCTTCTTCCTACTTTCAGGAGATCTTGAATCTACCTTCTGAACACTGAGATCTTAAATACTATATATGCTTCCTTCCGCTGTCCCTGAAACGGCCAGAAGTGATGCCAACCGCCAAGAGCAGAAAAGAGACAGAGGTCCAGGTCACCTTGTCGTGTCCTGCTGTAGCTGTATCTGTATCTGAGCCACAGGAAGCAGCGCTGAACCTCTGCCCTCCCCAGGGCCACTCCTCCACAAGCAGCACCTAGTTAGGGAGCAATTGCCCATGTAGTTATGGTGGCGTTTCAGAAGGGCGGTGGCAGAGCCTGGGCTAGGGACTTAGCATCCTCATTTGGCTGCTGGATGCAGAACACAAAGTCCTGGAGACTGAGAGAGACACTTCTGGCCACTGTAACCGTCCTCTGGGGAAGCAGGCCTTAGTTCCTTTGGAGCATAGTTCACTTACGAAGTAAAAGCCATAACTGCTACTTGATATCACCTAAGAGAGCCACAATAATTTTGTGCTTGCTTTCCAAAGTGAAATCAACTATGGAAACATTGCAGATATAGTTTGCTGTTAAACTGGAAGAGGAAAAGCAAAGCAAGTCTAATACTTTCTTAGAACCCATGTGTTCATGCAAAAACACTGGGGCTGGGGTAGGTGTACTTTGAAGTGCAAGTTAGGAAAGCCCAAGAGGTGAGCTGAAAGACTGCCAAAATATGTTAGAGGCACAAAACACTGAGTAAACTATTTGCTAATTGACGGTGCTATGAAAGGAAGAGGGCGTTACTCAGACTGCAATATGTATCTTTCAGTAGTAGTGCTGGACAGTACAACGTTGTGCTTGATAGGTGAAAGTAGCTTGGTTAAGGTCACACACAGCCTTTGCCTCCCCCCCAGTTCTGCTGCAATCATGAGTTGTGTATGTGTCTCGGCTACTTAAAAATATTTTATTGTTGGATTGGCTTTTCTTGTATAAAGATTCAGGAATTGCTGATGAGACCAAAACTTCCAGCTTTAGAGAGAACGTATCTGAGGAGTCAGCAGTGATGTGCTACCAGGCTGTCTCTGTGCATGCCTGTAGTAGCTTTTCTAGCGCAGCAACAGTGAGTTGATGGAAAGCTGTGTGTGATGCAGGCTTGGCTAATTGGAGCACTCCTGGGAGGATTTGAATTGCACAGTTTCCATAATGAGTAGAGAGAAAAGATAGTTTACATCCCCTAATGTAACAGCATCAGGACAAGATTAATCGCAGAACCACAGCAGCAGTGTCTATCAGAGACTGGATTATTAAAGGGATTGAGGTTTGCTAATGGTATTTTGGTGATGTGTGCTGTGAGTCAGTAGGCAAAATCCCTTCCCTGGGTCTCCTCCAACTTTCTTACCACTAAAGCCCAAGCTCATAATGGACATGCGGACACAGAGTTTTTTCTGTTATGAGATGCAGTTAAATTGTGGTTCAGCTTCCAAACTGCACTGGAAATAGAGTCATCTGAATGCATGATTCTCCATGGATCTTTTATTCTGCTGCTGCTCTATATGGGGTCATCTCAGGAAAGGTAATGAAGAGTCATTAATTTGAAGTTAGAGAGGTGGACTGGGTTTGTGTAAACATGCCATTTGCATTTGTTTTTTGAGCACACTGTGCTCTCTGGCCAGGTTCTCAGTGATATTACGCAGTGTCTCAGCCTAGAAAATGCTTGTGCATACAACTCGGGCAGCACACATTTGGAAAACGGTTACCTTTGCAGGCAATTGTTGTCTTGGATGGCCAGCAGTGCCACAAATCAGCATGCATGTGCCAAACCTAACTGGGAGATCTTTGCTCTGAGAAGCATCGTAAGGTTAAAACCTAATCCCATATTGGTGAAGTGAAAGTTTTGGTGCAAACTTAGATTAAATCTGTATCCCCTTCTTGGACAGTTTTGTGTTTTGGCATGTGCACCCTCAGCTCTTGCAAGTCATGGTGTCAACTGCTCAGATTTGAGACCTTCATGGTACCAGAACTCTACCATTTCCAGTGTTTGATAGCTGTGATAAACTTGGGTTCCCCATTTTGCTCTGTCCTGTCCTGTTGTAGAGGCTTGACATGCTCCAGCCTTGGCTTGGAATGAAGCACAAGGTGAATCTAAAATACTGTAGCTGTTTCTGAAAAAATCCCTGTAAATACTCTGTCGTTACTCAGAGAGAGTACAATGGCAGTTCTACATTCCATCTGGTAACTGAGTGGGGAAACTGTTGAAGCAAAAATTACAAAAATCCCCAAATCTGCCATAAACAGTGTACACGCAGTCTCCTCTGCAGTTACCATGATTACACACCTAAGGAGCGAAGAAATGGAGGGTTTGGGGTTGCTCTGGACATAGAGACCTCTTTCCTCATGGCAGTGCATGTGCACAGCCAAAGATAGTCCCTTAACCACCTGCCTGGGTCAACTGAGAGTGCTTGTAAACACGGCATGTTTCCTTCTCTCTCTCTTTTTTTTTTCTTTTTTTTTTTTTTTAAATGGAGATAACCACAACTCAACATTTGTATCATTCAAACTCAACTAAAAGCACACACAAAAAACCTCATGAATAGTCTGCTTCTAATGAAGAGACATACTTTCATAACAGCCAATGTTCAAAGATACTTTTAACAACGAGAGTGAAGGATTTACGATGTAAGTATTTTAGTCATTAGAAAATTGGGATTGTTTCTTCGGAGAAAACAAACAAGGCTTTGGGCTCTTCCTACAAGCAGTATGAACTCAGCGGCTGGCAGCTAGTTAGCCCCCCTGCAGCATGAATTAATGATAAAACTGCTTTCGTTCAGAAGAGAATTTTATTGGGCAGGATGCCGGGTACCAACACAATGAGGTCTCCAGGCGCCCCTCCCTCTAGGGGTCTTCAATTACACTTCATAATGAGTGCTTTTTCATTAGTGAGGAAAGCAAAAGTCGGCACTAATTAAAATTAAATTAGGACACACTCAAGTTGTGTCACACAGTGTGCTGAGATATTAATAAAAAAGAATCTGCCTCAAAGAAGCATGGACCAAAGGGTCAAGTGACAGCAATTAAAATACTGGATGTGATGTTGATGCTGAATTTTTAACACTCCAGTTTTGGCTTTGTGTGTGGAAAGATGATGTCTGGATTGTTTTTTGTGAGTTGGAAGAGACATTGCATCTACATCTGTCAACATAATGTCTGACAGCACATTTTCCTAAAGCTTGCGTTCTTGCCAGAGTATTTCACAAGAACACATGCATGTGCCTGCAATCTGCTGTCCATGCACGCTGTTGAGCTGACATGAAAATAAGATGTACATTTCATGTGAAAGCCCTGCATGAACTCCTGCTGACATGCAAAAGGTGTCTCGCTTGAGCACTCCTGTAGCAAAGCAGTGCAGATGTATATCATGAGATGAGCATGCATTTTTGCATGCATATATTTCACGTGGTGTCTTCTAAAAACAACTGAGTTCCAGACCCAGCTCTTGACTCCCTTCCTGGTTGTACCAATGCTTCATTCACCTTAACACTTGTGTGATGCACTTGACTTTTTACAGAGGAGCTGCCCTTGGGTTTGGAGCATTGCTGAGCTTCCTCACTGGTTCACTTCTTAAATTTTCCAGCTTTCACTTCTTTTGCCACACTGTGTCTCGGGGTGTCCGTGGCTGCTTCTTGTCACTGGCTGTGCACTGCAGTGCCAGGAGTGTGGCATGGGCACCCACTGACCTTGTCGGGGCCAGCATGGATCACACCCGCTCCTCAGACATATCCTGGTGAGCCTGGAGACAGTGCTTCAGGCACAGTTTTGTAAGCATTTCTGAGGAAAACATACTGCTCAATTTAACTACAGTGTTAATTAATTTAGTTCTAAAGGCATTTGCCAAAATATTAAAATATATTTGGCCTTCAAAATGGATTAAATAGACACAATGTTCAGCAAGGCAAATTATAGTGAACATCTGTACATTCTGTGTTTAAGTATACAGGCATAGAACTTGCTGGGCTGAGGAATGGATATGGAATATTCAGCGCACACAGACTGTAATCTGGAAACAAATTTGTTCTTCTCAGTGCATATATTTTTGCACATTAGTAAAATTGTGGCCAAGGCACTTCATGCAGCGTGCACCTGTTTGCTTGTGTAATAATTATTAATGCTTGCCATGGTGCAGCAGTAGATTGTGCATGAGACTTGCGTGGAAAACTGATCAGAAATAGATCCTGGTGTCACATAAGAATCCTTGGAGGTTCAGGCACCCAGCCAGCAGCCCATCCAAACGCCCACGTCTGTATAAAGGTATTTTGAAGAATGGAGTAGGCATTCTTATCACTGGACCATCCATCTTTTTGTGCATAAATCTTCCTAAGTGGTCAGAGAGTTGACTCTTTTAAGCTTGCAGCTTGCTTGAATACCTGTTGTCCTTTCTGGGTGTTTTCCTAATGTGTCAGTTACAAACAAAGCTCTCCATCCTGTGGAGACTCCCCACTCAGCTGAGGTAAAACTAGCAGGTATTTAAGGCCTGGCACTGAAAGCTGACTGCTTACATTTCCTTAATGTGTATTTAAAAGACATATCATGAAGCCTGTGAATGCGCATTATAATAAAACCATCTCTAATGTGTAACTGAATGCTCTGCCGTAACTATTCCACGTGGGCTGTTACTCGCTGTGAGGGCTGTAACTTGCGTTGCAATAATTTCCTAATGACTGTCTTAAGAAAGATCCTGACTTCACTAGATCATTTATTTACAATTCTGTAAGTACCTTTGTAGTACAGCCAAAACACGCATTTGTGGGGTTTTTGGTTATTTTCTGGATGTATTTAATTATAATGACATACATTTATACTGCACTTTCCATCCAGGAGGCAGAGATACAGTGCAGGTAAAATGTGTGTGACTTCAACACCAACACAGAGGTCGAGCACAGCATCTACTGAATATTGCACACAGACCAGTTTAAAGAGTTTTAAGAGATGCTTAAAATCTCATGTCTGCCCAGAAAATCTGAGCTAATGATCCAGAGTTGTTGAAAGTAAGTGTTAAATCTGCTAAGCAGAGCACTGATCACAAAGGGAAAGGTGCACAGGGAGAAGGAATCCGATCACTAGAAGGTACCTCAGCTTTCAGAGATGCCTCCATTTGTATGAGACCGAAGTCTGATTAGCTTTGAGGCAGGACAGTCTGTGGGGCTTATGGTTTTGCTCAGCACTTCAAATTATTATTTAGCTCTTTTTAAAATTTCTACATGCTTAGAGTCAAGTACCAGCTCTAAAGGTATTAAAAGGTGTGTGTGCAGAAAGAGCATGCTCTTCCTAATTACATTTCTAGTCACTGTTCCTCCTGTTGTTTTCATCTGCACTGGGAAGGTCCCAGCAGGCTCCCTGTGGGTGAGAAGGCAGCGCCAGCAGCGCCCCAAAGCCAGCAGTGCCCCAACACTGTCAGTGTCCCAGCAGTGCACCTCCAGCACTGCTGCTCTGCCATGCCCTGTCCAGGCATTTTCTTCCCGTTTTCTCCTGACTTGCACTGAACTCACTGGGGATGGCAAAGCAAGAGTTTCTGTGTTTGCTTATGGTGAGTGACTGGATGACAGAGATCTGTGCACTGTTTCTTAAGACTGTCTAGTCCCATCTAGGAGCACAGCCCTTTCTTTTTGTTGTACAGGGGTACTTGCTTTTGCCTCCTTGCAGCCCTTTCTTAATGGTGAATTGGGAGTATGTGTGTGTGTGAGCGAGCTTTATAAATCCCCATACATACACCCCTTTGGCAACCTCTTTTATGAAATTTTTATTAGTATGTGCAGCAATGTGCATGTCCTCAGGAATAACAAACAGCACAGAGAGAATATATAGCCACTGTAGTGGTCCAGGGGCTTCAGAAGGGAGGTGAACAATACTACTTTAAATATTGCAGGATGGTTTACAACCCTGAGGGAGGAGGTGCGGGGGAGGAGAGGGGAAGAGCAGATGGGCATAGTGTCCATTTAAGGTGGTCTGGCACAATTACTGGTCAGCACCAACGTGATTTATATTTGGAGATCCTTTCAGCCCCCGTTATTCTCCTGAGTTTGCACATATGTCTATGCCTGAAAAAGTTACCTTGGGTTTCAGGGGGCTCTCCAGCTTGGCTGTGCCATAGTGATTAGGTTAAAAGAGTGACAAAACATTTCAGAGTTCATTTTCTTTAGAACAGAAGGATGCCTGACACGGCTGACACGCTTGTGTTTGGGGTTGACATGGCAGCTGATGCTCCTGCCTTACCCAAAGGAAGCCAGCCTCAAATTGCAAGGAGATGTACCTGTCACAGGGATCTGCTGAGCTCAAAACCTCTGGTAGGGCCTGAAAAACATGCAGAAACATCACTGGCCATTATCCCAAACACCATACTGGCTCCAGGCTGTGCAACACGGGGAGTGGAAAAACTGTGCTGTCCCAGGCTTTTGGCTCCAGGAGCATTGGAGCAGCAGAAGATCCTTGTGTTGACTGAAGGCCTTGGTGTCAGAGTAGTCCCTAAACAAAGAGCCTCATGCTGCAAGGTTCTTTGTGCCTGCAGTTTCCACCCCAGACGGTGGGAGCAGAGACCTTGCATCAGGAGTGGAGCTGGGGAGTTTATGCCAATTCTCATAGCCTTTGCTTGGAAAGAAATCACTGGACTATGCTGTTTGTATATCCCCAAATCATATTTGTGTGTTACTATCTCCTTTTTGAGTGCAGGAGCTCTGAGGTTGAGGGGCACAAAGCTGTTAGTTTCCTTGGGAGAAAATAGACCCGGTATCAAAAGCAGTGCAGGTGTCTGTCTACAATTAGAGCCTAGTTTATCTGCTAGTTAAATTTCGCTGAACAGGATTGTATTTATGTTTGCCACTTCTCCTCCCCAAGTGACCCATTAAATCACATTAATCCCTCCACTCCAGTCTGTTCTTCTACTGAAATCCATGTCTTCCTGTAACTTGCTTCTCATACTTAAGCCCACATACCTGTGCTCCTGTCTGTGGTAGAGAACATTTAGCCTCGTGGTCAGCAGACAGAGTTCATAGACTAGCCACAGGTAGGTCTTCTTGGCTTCAGTTTTGTTCACTGTGTGATCCCCTGAAAGGCTTCTTGACTTTTTGCATTGCTTTCCCCATTTGTAAAATTCTTTACTGCATTGCAAGACTTATTACAGTAACTCACGGAGGGAGCTAAGGTATAAAGGCTAAGAAAGAGCAGTTATACTCATATGAACCATGATCTTGATAGCAAGATCAGCCTTATTCCCCTGTTTTACTACCAACAGTGGTATCAGACTCCATAATAAACTAAAACTGCCTGAATAAGAGTTCTGGTTTATCTGTTTGCACTAGGATTATTCTGTTAATTGGCATGCCAGCATGGTGTGATATCACATAAGAGCATTAGAGGTGAAATGTTTTCTTAACTTCAGGGTTTTCAGGCATGTGTTTTGTCCATGGAGAGGCAGACATATGAGTGCAAGATGGTAATACACTATCAAGAATTCAGCTCTTGATGATGCTACAGGAATAATGTGAAGGTAACATGATGTCATGCTGAACAGAGACTGTGAACTCTGGGGCAGGATCCATCACTTTTTATGATGTATGCACTGTCTCTAGCATGATATGTCCTGAGATGATGTGTCCCTGAGATTATTTAACATGCCATCAGAAAAGTGTCATTATTGTCACCACAGACTTTCCTGTATAATGAGATTTGCAGAGAACAGTCTGATATTTTAGGGATATACATGCAAATTATTCAAGTGGGACCGGCACTGTGTCAAGCAGGAAAGGAAAACCTGAGGCTTTCCCCTGCTCAGACAAGAAACAGCTTGAGAAGAATGGGGACAGGAGTTGAATCAAACCTGAAGCAGAGGAAACCACTACAGGGCTGCTGAGTCTTACCCCAACTCATTTTGCTTCCAGAAGGGCTCTCTGCTGCTTGGAAACCCAATTTTGTCCTTATACATTGACTTGCTACATTTGCTTCATTGACTGCTGTGGGGTCCTGAGGCCTGTGACAGGAAGGGCTGTGTGACAACCTCACTGAGTTTTCTGATGCCTGGTACAGCCACAATTAACCCAGCGGAGCGTAAGGATACAGCCAGGCATGTACAGTATCCAGACACAAGAGCAGTGAAAATGGGTGTGACCCGAGAGGAGGCTGGAAAAGCGCCTGACACACTTGGCAAGTGATGTAATGCTCCATTCTCAGGAGGAAATTCTTTATTGAACCCCTCCGGCAATGAACTTTTGGCCTGAAGCTGGAGTTTGGATTGCACAAGCTCAATAAATGTGTAATTATAAATACCAGAGACGCACCGAGCCCCCCCATACAAGTAGGACCTGTTTCAGAAGCCGGGAAGGAGCAAACAAGCAGGCAGTGAACCCACAGCAGAGCCAGCTGTGCCAAAGGGGAGCAGCCTCTGCTCAGGGTGTGGGCCCTGCAGGAGATGGCTCCTGCCCAAGAAAGTGTCATCGGTCATCCTGGGCATCATGGCAACCAGTCAAGCCAGGAAAGCTATCAAACTTTCAGTCTCCTCCTCAGGTCTTGCTGCTTTGAATTGGCTGCTTGACAAGTGTGTGGTAATTCTGCTTTTACCTGAAGTCATCGCCTAATTTAGAGTTTGCAATTTTGCCACTTAGGAGCCAGAACTGGATGAGACACCCACGGCTGTTGAGCTTTCTCTGATGTGGGAGATGGTATCATGCAGAGGGGGAGAATCTCAACGTTCATAAAATATCAGTCTCCAGTCTTTTTTTTTTTACTTTCTTTCTTCATCTCTCCGTAAATTAGAGTAAACTACATTGTAATGCAGAGGTAGCAGAACCACTTGATGGTAGAAATCTACCTGCAGCAGCTTGAAGCTCAGCATTGGTAGACCAGCCCTGCTCCTCTCACTATAAATTAAGGATGCAGAGTTCATGGTCCAATGACACTTCCACACCAGTAATACAGTGCTTTGAGTGGCAGCAGAAATCAATGGGAGGGTCACTCGGGCATGAATGCTTACTAGGCGATTTCAGGGAAACAGCCTTTATGGTATTCCAGGCTAAGCATAGATGTGCCCACTAGTTCCAAAATAACTCCCTCCGTTTTCAGTCTTGTGATTGGAACTGTTGGTGTTTCACATACTTCTGTGCTGAATGGGATAAGGGTGGAAAGGATGAAAATTGTTTACATCTTAATTTCAACTATTACAGTGTGGGGTGGTAGAGGAAGAGTCATCACTCTTCTTGAAAAGTTGGAGACATTGGCTCCACAGCGCTAACCAAAACCATGTTAACTGTAGCTCTGCCTGCATGTAAAGCTTCTGCAGAAACCCCTACTGGTTTGCATGATGCCTCGCTGAGCCTTTCATGTACTGGGTGGATCCAGCACTGAAATAAGCAAATGAAAAGGCTGTTGAACAAAGGGTGAGGGATGTCATGTCGAGTCCTTTCTATAGGCCAGGAAGACCTGATCAGCCTGTTCACTGCAATTATTAGATTACTGGAAGAGAACACCATTTTGAAAAATCTGCTGTACATCTGACTGCAAACATTAGAATTGACTGTAACTGAACAAAATCGGGCAGAAGCAAAACCCCCAAAATCATTAGTCTTATGTGAGGTCAGAGAGTGGAAAAAAAAGAATCCTCATTCTGCATTGTTGAGAACAATCACCCCAAAGCCATGGTGCACTCTGCAGCGATACCGTGTTTGAAAGCCTTACAATAAGGTACGGGGTCTGTGCACACCTGAGTTTGTGCACAGAGCACACCTTTTTAGGGTTAGTAAATGGAAATGTTTTAATTTCTACCTGAATATGGATTTATCTTCCTGCTTTAATGTACCTACTGAATGACTGTTTCAAAACTACAGAGCAAGTTACAATTACAAAGCACAATTCATAATGACTGTCAACCAGGCCACCCGAGTGATGATCTAGGTGTGAGGGGCTTTATTCAGGGCTCTGTAAACTTTATCACCATGTTTCTTGATGATCCAAAGGACATTTGAAGAGGTTATGGAAGAGCCTGGATGTTCCTCCACAGGACCCAGCAGATCATAATACTTCTTGTTGCTTCTTGTTATTACAGCAGGAACTGCAGCATAGTTCTATTTTGGAAGGTTACTTAGTGTGTTCTTCAGATGTGTGTGTTCTTTACATATTAAACAAACGTGACCAAATAATTTGTCACTGCCATGTGTGCAGTTTGCTTATTTTGTTAATCCTATGTAGGAAAAGGAAATAAAACATTTTTTGTGACTATTTTAACCATGTTGTTTTACAACCCTCGCAATGTTCTTTTCCTTCAAATGCTGTAAAGTGAGTCCCTTTGCCAGTCTTTTCCCTTTTTCTCTTTGAAGACTGCTGGTCATATAACCTTCTGTTTCCTTTTGTTCTGCCTGTGGACTTCAGTTTGTTTTGGCACTTTCTGCAATTGTGAAACTTGAAATTAAGCTAAGATTTTTATAGATACTAAATTAGTTGCCTTAGGTGTGGCTGAGTGGAAGAATGTGAAAGTGTCATGTACACAGTTCAGCATAATATTTGTTTTAGCTGTAATCATAGCACAGTATTATAATATCAAGGTAGATTACAGTTTATTATGGTATATTATTACAGTTAGTAAACAATGCTATCCCACATAATTGTTTTATCAATATGACTGTTTCAAGGATCAACTAATGTTTGTACTGGAAAACCAGATTTCAAGGGTTTGTAATTCACCCATTATATATTGCCTGAAGGTGGAACTTCACACGGTATGTACCAATATTGGGGAAATCCCTATTCTCTTTGTACTATCCACTGGATCAAGGCCTATCATGCTTGGAGGAAGATCCAGCCTCCTAGAGCTACGGCTGTGGAGGCTTATCTTTATGGGTAGGAATCGGTGCCAGTCCCTGCAACTGAAGGTAGATATTTACTCTCTCCAGCCTCTCAAAGACATACCTTCGTTTTCTTTCTTAATTTGCTATCCAATTGACTCATTTTTACACTTTTAGAGGAAGGGAGTAATAACAGAAAGAAAGTGGGAAATGTTTAAGAGAGAAGTTTGTCCGCCAGTCAGCAAAGAAATGAGCATAAGAAATTCCTGGAGATGAAGTCCCAGTCCCAAATTGCTCCTGCTTCCTGACAGTCAATGTTTATTCCTTAATTTCCAGAGGGAGGGAGGTATGTGGCACTTGAATTAGTTATACTGCTATCTCCCTAACCCCAGGGTGTGTTCTGGGGAGCCTTCTCCTACCTTAACTCTAAGGAACCTAAATGGTGTCTGTATGAGTTTTCTTTTCAAAGATTGCCCACTAGAAATCTGTCTTTCTTTCTCCTTGGACCCTGTTCTCGTTTTAGTTAAAGTAGAGGCTATCTATATCAACATCAATCTTCACCCCTTGATAAGGGACCCCAAAGCCACTCTTCCTTTCTTGATGTCCATCAATGTCATGATATCAGATACAGGTTTGGGGTATTTGAGCATGGATGTGTGTATGTGTTTATTTTTTACTCATGAAATGCTTACAAAGAACCAGATGCAAATCTGAGAGTAGCTGGTGAGTCACAGAGGACAGGAGGGAGCAATGAGACTCCTGATGCAGGGTGCAGATGTTGGTGTTGGAAGGCCCTGGTGTGGAGGGGGCATGCTGTCAGCACAGGAGGCTCTGCTGGACCCTCCCGCTGGCCTGGGAAGGTGGGGTCAGAGTGGCTGGTAAAGGGACCTACAGACACACCAGAAGAGAGGTGTGAGATCCATTGCATCCATGAGTTGGCAGTCGTATGCCCTGTAGACCTGTTAAAATAGTAATAATGATGATGATGATATTTAGGAGAGCTCAAAGTGGGAGAATTTCAGGGATATCTTCTATGAATTGCTTACTCTTGCGATATACTCTGTATGTGTGTTTGTGTGTAGATAAGTCTGATAGCGCAAATCCAGACAGAGACACGAGAGTCAGACCTTTTCCCCACTCCAAGAGGAAGGCAGCAAGGGTGAGATTGCGGAACAGGATCAAAACGCACCAGCTCTCTTGCCTGCAGTGGGACCTGGGAGACGTGATCTCTGCAGCTCCCTGGAAGCCCAGGAGCAGCAAGGCCCATGTGTAAAGTTGAGCTGAAACCAGCTTTTCCCAGGTGGATTCAAGGGAATCTTCTCATGGACATCCACCCTTCACACAGATTTCATATGGGAGGGTGAATCCCAGCATTGCAATCAAAACATTGTCAAATGAGTAGTAATTTGCAATTCAATAAATAATCTGCAATAATGGGAGCAGGTGCTAGGGGGAGCAGAAGAGCTGTTGGTAGGGCACCCATCGGTTAAACAGTAGGTATTGCTGGTGGCTTGCTGCAGTGGCTAGTAAAAGTCTTTGAATCTATAAAATGTAGAACTAGATGCATTTAAAAGAGATATGAGTGTGTTTTAAAGCTTCCTGGGTATCGACCTTATCTCCTAGAACTCTACCTAATTGGTTGCAGGTACCTTCAGTTGTAATAAGCCACGTTCTTGTGTAGTGCTGCTCTCTGTAGGAAGCAACACAGTGTAAGGGATTAACTCGGAGAGTTATTCACTCCCTAGTCTCACTTAGCTGCCTATTGGGTGAAATACAAAATTTAATTAACCAACAAGACTTCACAGCAGAGTTTGGGAGGGGCATAAAACACTTAGATTTTGTATCAGCTGCCCCAGTGAAATCTGGAATAATTCTGTTAGTTGTCAATGGAATTGTTTGATTTATACCCGTGTAGAAAATCTAGACTTAAAAATGTCTCCAGTAGAAACTACTTCAAAATGTTAGCAATCTTTTGGCTGGAAAATGGAGTTTAAGGCAAATTCTGCTAGGAATGCAGTTCACAGATGTATTTAAGCCAGCTGCATACACTGCTTCGGTTTCACACCTGTATCGCTGGGTTGCACTCACAGGACAGAGCATAGTATGCATCTAAGCTCTATGGTTACACTGGAAAGCATTATGGATCCTAAAAGCAGTCAAGACAAAGCCTTCCTGTCTCATCCCATCATCATGTGAGACTTGTGTATGCTCACCCAAGAGGCATTCTCCTTTGCTGGTCTGGCTGGTTTTACCACAAAAGGGTTACAATACTAGCAATTTGATTACCGTATAAGTGGGGGATTATTAAGGATTTAAGTTTCCTGTGGTATAATTTTATGATTCCTTGTGCAGAATTACTCTGATATTACTACAACTGTCTACAGAAAAGACATTTTAATATAAAAAAATTGACAACACTTGTTTTTTCCTCTTCTTTAGGACCAATTCTTTCTGCCGCAGTCCATCATGGGTTTGTTGCTGAGGGGTGTGCTGAAGAGCAGCACTAGGTCTGCCCACTTGTCTGGAAGTTAATTCTTATTCATTATGCCAAGTGCCTTTTCTATATCAAATGGCTCTCAGTGCCATCCACCTTATTCTTCTCTTGCCCTCTGTGTGCTGATATCTACCTGTTGCTTCAATAATTGCTACCGTGTTGATAGTACTTAGAAGATTTTTCTTCTAAGTAAGTATTTATTCTGTTGCAAGGTACTCTGCATAGCAATAGAGCGTTCATTCATTTAATGGATATATAAGGTACCTCTTCAGGACAGTGCTGATGTGAAAGCAAAGCTGCTCCACTCAGGCATTGAAGTTGGACAAATACAGACCAACGTATGGCAAAAGCAAATGTAAGACCCGTTAGATAAATTTTTTCTCAATAGAAATTTTTTTCTGGGAAAGGGAAGGCTGAAAGAAATTCTATAAATACACAGTGACAGGAGGAAAAGGGGAGGTAAATGCCAGGAAGGGAGAACAACTGCTTAAACTAAAGGCAACACTGGCACAGGAACAGATGGATGTTATCTAGCCAGTAGTAACTTTAGGCTGGTAATTAGAAGGTTCCTAACCATCAGAAGGGAGAGATTTTGGAGCAGACTCCCAGCAAAAAGTTTTGGTTTTTTTGCTGGCTTTTTTTCTATTTCTTCATGCTGTGAGCTGAGTTTAAACCAAAGTCAGTAAGCTGGCACGAGGGGTTATGTTATCTGATGTACTACTGGCTGCGTTTGCACATGTCCTGCCTCCTATGCCCCTGCAGCTCTCAGTGAGCAGAAGGGGTGGGGGAGAGAATAGTGTGTTAGTAAACTTCAGCATCCATGCAGTGGGAGTTCATCTGCAGTGTTTTCATCCTTCCCATCCTTGGACTGTGACAAAGCAAATAGCCAAGCATTATCCCTTGTGTACCTGTGGCACAATCGATCCCACAACAGTGGTTCCTGGTGTAAAGGCCTAGAGATACACAGACACAGGAAAACTCACCTTGGGGAGTCTCTTCTTCTATAAAGGATTACAGAGTGGTCTCCTCCCTAGTGCTGGAGAAGACAGGCCTGGACCAGAATCTCAGATCCGAACAGCTGTAGGTTTTGCAGCCTGTCAGCTCCAAATCTGAGCCCCCTAGAATAAGCCTATCTTTAATGACATCTCACTGAATCTGAATCACTTCTGATGATGATGATGTACAACAGGCAGATGCATATTCTCACACCCACTGCTCACCTGTGATTCTGTTTTTCTCTTCAGTAATTGTGCAAGTCACCTGATAATTCAGCTAAAAGCCCTTACAAGACATTACATAATGTCCTCGGAGAAACCCTGTCTGCTGTAGCATTGGATAGATTATTGTGCAAAACTTTCTCTTTTTCTTGGTTGTTTGGTTTTGTGTGGGGAGTCAGGCTGAATTTCCACTTGGCTAAATCTAAAAAGCTTCAGTTCTATACTGGATTGCTCCATTACTTTACTAATCTCTGGAGACTATGTTGGAATTGGCTTTAGCATCACAAGTGAAATGAGTTTGGCAGGGCTCTCTGGAGTCTAGGCAGCACACCTGGCCGTGCTGAGGCAGAGTTCAGCTCACTTGAGTAAGTGAGTGGTAACACTCAAGAAAGCCCCCAGCTCTAATGTGACAATTTAATTAGCATCACTGGACCAGTTCCATGGGATAAAATCCCCCAATATTCCCTCAGGATTGCAGAACTCTCTGTGTGTGCAGGGAGTGCTGAAGGGATTGTGTGTTGCTTGTGAACACAGGCAGAAGAACTCTGAGAGTCCTCTCTTGGGCAGAATGAGTACAAAGAGGCAGTTCCAACTTCTACTAAAACCTTTACCTGTGGCTTCTCTTCCTTGGGTGGCTATTGGCAGTTTGAGCAGGACTGGCTTGATCATTCTCCCCTTTTTTGCTCAATACCCTGAGGTCTTGCCTCTTTTAAGAAATGGCCTGTGGGTGATATCGAGCTCCTGTGGAGGCCTGGAGGAAGGTTAGAAGCTAACAACGAGAGCAAGGAGGCACCCAGCCATCCCTCAGCATCCTGCTTCTGTCAGCATCTTAAAAAATCTCCATCCCCAGCTGCTAGGCTGGAGCAGAGCAAGCAGCTCTGTACTAGAGATTTCCCCAGCTGAAGCAGTAGCAGACAACTGTCCAGTCAGTAATGGCCATTGTCACCACCACATCCTCAGTGAGTGCTGGAGGAGCTGATTAATTCCTGCAGATCTCCAGCCCTTCTCATCTGCCTTCTTGCAACAGTGTCCTGCTCACAGCAGAGACCAGGAGCTTGCTGGGGCTGGTGCTGAGGCAGCAGTTTGTTAGGACAGTGCACAGGAGAGTGGGGATGAGAGCCTTGCTGCTGCCTGAGGCCTGCCTCAGCAGGGTGCCCACACTGGGGAGGGGGAACCCTACTGCAAAAGTCAGGTCAATAGAGCGCATGAAGAACTCTTTTCCTTTCTGTCCAGTTCTGAGTGGAAATACATTCTATGAAACACTGCTTTTCGCTGGGTATTTCAACACAAAATTAAAAATTTCATTTCAGCTCAAGGAATTCTCTTGGAACTGAGACTTTGAGAGAACTTTTTCCTCTTGAAAACTGAGATTAAAGAAAGTCATGAACTGCAGAAAAAAATCAGTTGAGGAATCTATCAAAAAGCGCAAAATACTAGATTTTTTAAATCTTCTACTGAGGGGGGGATAAAACCCAATGATTTTTAACAGCTATGTTTCTCAAGTGGAAATTTTCCCAGTCAGAAAAATACTAAATAGCTCTATCAAAATTGTGTCTCCTTCTGCTTGTTCACTTCTTTTTCCACCCCTTATTTGAGACATCCTCTAGCAACTGAGAATTCAGAAAATATTTTTTCACCAAACGTTTGCAAACCCTGATGAACAAGCTTCAGGCTCGTCATGAAACCTGAACCCAAGGAAGGTTTCCTGGCTTCAGATTTTGGTCTGGTGTTGCACATGCCGCTGGCTCAGAGGTTTGCCTTACTGTGGAACAGGGATGGGAAATCCACTTGTGTGGAGGAAAAAAAAGATGGAAAGTGTATGGCATGCAGCGTGGAAAATCCAGCTGCAGGACAGCCTCCCTGTCCCCGCTCCAGAGCCTGGAGCCCCCGGCCTGGTGCTGTGCTGCAGCTCTCACCAGCTTTGGCAGCAGGGCTGGATTGCTGTGGACCACCTTAAATGTTTTCCATGCCAGCTGAGCACAGAAAGCTGCTGAGGGCTCTGCTGTGCAGTGCTGCACTCTCTCTTAGCAATGCCCTCATGGTGACTCAGTCCTATTCCCCGCTTCTTTTAACCCACAGCAGGTCAAGAGTTTAACAAAGTGACTGGGGCTGGGAGCCAAGTCCCCAGAGCTGCAATCTGCAGCCAGCATGCCAGCATCTGGAAAGCGTTTGTGACCAATAAAAAATGAATGTGCAGACTCCGCCAAAGCAGCAATCATTTGGCATCTCAAGCCCAGATCTTTACAAGATGATTCTTCTGAGGCTTGGAAAGGCTTGCCGTAGTGTTTTCTAATAAAAACAGTTCTGGGCTGGGCCAATAGTTGGGTGAATAGTGCTATGCATCGCCACATGGGAGACAGCCAGCCGGGAAAGGGAAGATGCTGCTGGAGTCCAACCTCTCTGGCTGGCTGGGGCTGGGTGCCTCATGTCAGTGATGATCTTGCTCGGGCCGGGACAAGACACCGCCGTTTAAAGCACACTCTGACCTTGGGCTGGTTTATCTGGTGCCACAGGACTCCAAGGGGAGAGCACAGGGAGGAGCACAGGGTAGAGAATTCCCTACTATTAGGGCATGAAGCTTTTGGTCAGTGTGATAGGAGCTGCCTTAGACTAACCCATGGACAGAACAGTTTCCAGTATTCAGCAGTCACTTTTCCAGCTGGTATGGTTTAAATGTGCCAGGCTGTCTCTGCAGGGTACAGTTGCATTCCCACCTTTTTGTCAGTTCCTGGTTGCAAGAGATCAGTGGGATTGTAGGGAGCTGCTTCTTGGGTATGAGTAACAGCATAGGTCCATGTAAGAGAAGATGTTTGGTGTACGTATTGGGTGGAACAAGCCTGCTAGGGGCATTCAAGAAGGGGGAAAGAGTAGCATGACATGTGAATGCTGCCATTGATTGTCCTTGCCAGCAGCTAGCTTGTACTGCTGTTGTTGAGCACATCCAGGAGTCGTTTGCTTGCTTCCAAGCTCTGTCCCTAAGGATGCATTGAACTCGGTACCCTGCTCCTCCTTGCAATGCCCAGTGGGATGGGTTTGTCCGTATGCATGTTCCTTCCTCAGCTGGATTCCTTTCTTTACGTTGCTTTATCTCTCTTCTCTGGAGCGACCATGACTGGCAGTTACACAGAAGCCATCTATGGCTGTTTGGACTCCAGCACCACATATCCTGAATTCCACTGTGAGGAAACAAACACAAATGAGTGGAAGCTTAGTAATTGTTTTCAAGTTGCCAGAACAATTTTTGCTGGAACTAGATGGATGTTGGTTCCTATGGTGTCATCCTTCTGACCACAGAATCAGTACAGTGCCATGGCTCAACCATTGCAGCTGAGGTGCAAGAAACCCCACATCTAAACCCCAGCCTTAACTCTCAAGACAGCAAAAGAAACTCACAGTTGTTTGTTCCCCTAATTTTAAGCATGATCTGCAGGGGGAGTGCCACCACAGGAAGCTGGCATCTAAATGGCGGGATTAGAGCACAGATACAATCCAGATTCCTCAGTTTCCTGCATTTCATCCTGCCTTTGAGTGGCATCAAAACCTATGACTGGATGTTTGGAGGATGAGAAATCCTGTAAGTGAACAATTGTATTTTATTCGTTTACATTTCAAACTGCAGATGTTTGAAGTGAGGTCCTCTGGGACTGCCAGGGCTGTGCATTAACACTGCCATTTTACTAAGTTTGGTTTTGACTCAGCACCATTTGTTCTCACTTGGGTCCTGCCTGCAGTAGGAAAATAAGACAGTTAGCTAGTGTCATCAACTGCATGTCAGTTTGCTTTTCCATGTGTTTACAAAGGGTAGGTTAGGGTGGCTGACCCAGGGTACGCAAAACCAGCATTGTTTGACGAGATGGTACTGGACTGGGTGAACCTACAGTATTGCTTGAATCTCCCCTTGCGTTCCCAGTCTTGGCAGGATTAACAACAAACCACCACCCCCAACACCTTTTGCTTTGAGTTTGTGTCAGACATGCAAAATCCCTCCAAAGGGATCCCTCCTTCCAAAATCCACTTTCTTTGCCCTGGTTTGGAAATTTTAGATTGGGCAAAGTTGCCTGTAGGAGTTGAGTGACTCTGGGCCAAAACCAACCTGAGTTCAAATCTCAGAATAAAGAGAAATCCAGATGCACTTTTAGTTTTGTTTTGGGATGTTTCTTAGAACCCTAAAGTTATCGTCGCTTGCGCCTGTAGTCCATTTAAAGTCAGTCCCTGGGAGATGGCAGGCTCATGTCAGCTGTGTTCTCCAGAAGTGCCAATTAGTCTTCCTTTTGTTACNTTTTTTTTTTTTTTTTGTGAGAGGTGCCTTATTAGCTCTGGTAAGGGGTTATTTAGAGCTCAGAAAATATGTCTTATGACTACTTAGCACTTTCTGTGCATCCCTGAACACTGCTTCTATTTCATCTTGATGGAGACTGGCCGGTCTTTTTGGTTCTGTCACCAGGAAGGAGTTTCCTCACAGCATAAAAAATGTTCCACTTCCTGCAGATGGTTGGATGAGCTGGACTGGGGCTGCGTTAACCCTACAGTGTTGCACTGACCAGGGCTGTTGAGCCTCCCAAGTGAATGGGAGCTGCTTTGTTATGCCCCGACTGCCCTGGGGATGCAGCGGGTCAGGAGGCAGATCCACAGTAAAGCAGGAGGAGGTGGAGGGCAGTGGCATGTCCTGGGCACTGGGCAGTGCTGGGAGCAGGCTTGGGTGCTGCATCCATGGGATGGCAGCAGGAAGGCTGGAGGCCTGGGGAGAGGACAGTCAGACAGCAGTGGGATGCAGGATCGCTGTGCAGTAGTGCAGAACGTCTGTCTCGGTAGGTACTGCACAGGTTGGTGAGCAATGAGCAGATAGTGCGCGCACATCACAAGGTGACAGTGACATGTGAATGAGACAGTTCTTGTGATGATCCTGGGGCTGGAAGTCTTTCACCATTTTGATTTCTGGTGACATAAGATCATTAACTTTCTTGCGCACAGATTGCTGTCTGAGTGGTCACAGAATACTTCTGCTGTTTATCCTTAAACATATTAACAGCTGCTGCATTATATCTAAGTATTCTCCATGGTTGCTCTACCGTTTCCTCTTCCTCTCTGACAGTGAAGGGTTAAACCCTCCTTTTCCCATGTGCCTGCTGAAGAACTGTGAATGTGCAGCTAGGACCTGTTTTCACAGTATGTCCTTTGCTGTAATCCAATCTCTTCTCCATGGTGGCACAAACCTGGAGGCTCTTCTGCAGCCTAGTGTGTAAGGTCTGCTGCCATGGGATAAGAAGCAGTAGGTTGATTTACATAATCACATATGCAAATAAGACAAACCAGGGTCCTTTCATTCAGCTTTGGTTTTAAGGGGACTCTGTTCATGGGCCGAGAGCAAAGAGATTTGAAAAGGTGGATTTCTCCTCTTGAGCTCTTCTGAAACAGAGCACACCCTCAGAAAAGCACTGCTGTTACCAGACATGTTGAGCCCAATGGGCATAAACGATTGATTGTGCCAAAAAACTTGATAACCCATCCCATGCAAATACACCATTATGCTCTAGGCCTCCATCATCTGTTCTCTCTACTAGAAGTGTGGACTGCATCCTTATGCAGGAAATGAAAGAAACTCCATCTCTGAGGAACAAAGGGAATTTGTCTCTTCATCTTGTGGAACATTTAAAAGATGTTAAGAGCAGCAACAGCCTCACACCTGTGGCATACCAGATGAGTGCTAGCGGAGACACGTGGGGAGGTCATTGCAATGTGTGCCCTTAAAAGGGCTACAGAGAATAAATCAGAGTGCAGCAGTGTCTGTCAGCACTCAGAATGAGGACTCCAAACATTTGTGCTTCTACTCGGTTCAGGTTCTCTCAAGCCCTGTGTGTTACCTCCATCCTGCAGGGATGCTGGCCAGCTGGCTGTTGGCCTCAGGAAAGTCCCAAAAGCGCCGGAAGAGAAAGGTATGAGCCATGGCAAATTCCTTGATCCCTTCAGTGATCTTGTTTCCAGAAGTGACCCTTTTAGGGGTTCCCAAGGAAAACTCCAAAATGAGTGAGGCTAATGAGGTAGTTAGCCTGTTCTTGACTCTCATGAGGACAGGAGAGATGCCAGCATCATGGCACATTTCAGGTTGGCTGATGGAGTGCTCTAAAGATCCGTGAATGAATGATCAAAAGATGCTATCTCTAATCCTTTAAAAAAAAAAATTAGTAAGTTATTCAGTCCTCTCTTGCAACAGTGGGATTAGAGGTAAAATGGATGTGTTAATTAAACACTGAATAAAAAATAATGACCTTTTGTCAATTTTAAGTGCTTTGCCTTTAGAGTTCCACTGACTCTAGGGGAATCTGTATCTTGCTATGCTGCTCCGCCTGAGTGATCAACTGTTGCTTGAA
This sequence comes from Nycticryphes semicollaris, assembly GCA_013400055.1. Classification (NCBI taxonomy): domain Eukaryota; kingdom Metazoa; phylum Chordata; class Aves; order Charadriiformes; family Rostratulidae; genus Nycticryphes; species Nycticryphes semicollaris. The sequence goes on along the minus strand of VXBJ01002871.1, from coordinate 1,223,263 downwards.
CATGTGGAACTTTCCAATTTGCTTTAAAGCTTTAGATGAGAGAAATTATGGCAAGGTACCCTAGCTAAGTGCCACAGATAAAGGGGGAAAAAAAACCCCAACCAAACAAACCCAAAAGATGCAGTATCTGGGTGCTTTCGATTCTTTTGTCCATTGCAAATTCTGATGGCATGAAGCATAACACTGGACATTAAGAGGTAGGTAAAGCAGTGTCTTTAGCTTTAGGCAGTCTCCTCAGTGAAGGAAAAATGTTGTGATCTAAGTCTGCTAAGCAGCTTCTTCATCCTGGAATGTGTAGCTGCAGGCTCTAGGCTGCTCTAGGTGCACAGTGCAGTGGCCACTGTCACACCCTGCTGCCCAGAGGCTGGCAGAGCTCTGCATACAGCTACTGCCACATCCACTATGCCCAGGGCAGGCAGAGACAATGAAAAAAACACCAAATGGATTGCTCTGGCAGTGTTAGCCACCTGGTGAAGCCACCTCTGCCGTCTCTTTACCCCTGGAACAACACAGAGTTCCCCTCGATAGGATCAGAGCTGGCTCATCAGGAGAGTATAAGCTGTTCCTGCCTTACTCTGCCTGCCTTGCATGCTCATTGCACCCAGCAGCTCTCTCCATCCTTCTAAATCAGTACCTACTGCAGGGGACTAACAGCACCGTCTACACTAGCAGGACATCTCAGAAGAGCAAAGAACCAAAGAGGTTGTGGTTCTTCTAATAATTAGCTAGTACTGAAGAGAAATATATCCTCTCTGCATTCCTGGGAATGTTGACACAGATAGTCAGGAAGCTGTGTTCATCATTTGCAACTATAATGCTCATCAGCATTTGCCTTGAGGGTATTGTGCGTTCTCTGAGGCTCCCAAAATGAAGCTGAGCATAGTATTACTGATAGGAAATAGGGTGACTGTCAGCACTTGATCTGAGTTCAGGCTCTGATGCCCAAGAAATAGGTCCTTACTGCTGAGATGTGCTGAGTTTATAGCATTCTGCAGCACACAGGGTAGAACTAGTTAAGTTGGGCTGTGACCTACTTGAATTAGTGCATCACAGACAAGAAACTAGTACAATCTGTTCTTGAGTACAAGTGGATAAATTCAGGTGGTAGATAGTGCAACCACTGCCTTTCTTCAGCAAGCCTTTTAGCAGCTGAGGAAGGAAGAGCAGGGGATTAGAGGACTGGTGGCATTTTTTCCTTGAAAGGTGAGCTTTTGGAATCTAAGATGAGTTTGTGTATCAGGCAGAAGCTGGGCATGCCTGACAGCCTCTTCTCTGCTCTCATGGAGTGTCGGGGTCTGGAAAGCTAGGGCTGCACCTTGAAAAAGTGCTCATCCACATAATTTGATTCTGTGTTTTCGTTCTACAGTCAGGAGTGATGTCTTTGCCATCTTTTGATCCTTTATCCTAAGGATAAGGCTGACCTGGACCATAGGTGTCACCTAGCATCCAGTTTCCTGGTTCTGACCAAATCCACGCTGGGTGGGATACGAGCACACTGACCAGGTCTGCTTCTGCAATGCACAAGTATTTGCCATAGCAGAGAATCTTGCAAGTGTATGTATGTGTATTTATAGGGAGGCAGATGTAAACCACATTTGTCCTGTGCTTCTGGCAAAGAGAGAGCGTGAAATATTTGTGACCCCAGTCATTGGCTTTCCTGCCATTTGTATAAAAATTTCCAGATGTGATTGTTGATGCCTCACCTGGGACCAATTAAAGAAAGAAGGAATATCCAGAACCAACTGTGTTCATGTGGATACTTGACTTGTTTTTATGTGTGCGTGCATGTGTGCATCTCCATTGGAGTGTGTGTGTTTTAAAGTAAAGCAGAATTTCAGTTCAAAGAACTTCTGTCCTCCCAGGGCCTGCCTTTTGTGTACGTTATCTTTTCCTCCTCAGATTGTCCCAGTCCCACAAACCATTATCAATCTGGGTTTCTTAGACACTTTCTCTCCCCATATTCATCCTCACACCTTTTCTGTTATATCTCCTAATAGCTGCTGTTGGCTCACCTTGATTCCAAGGCTCTTCCATGCAGGCATGGCAAGGGTACTGGAGAAGGTTCCTGAATGCTGTAAACTTCTAGAAAGATAGTCTGAAATCCGTAGTATCACAACAACAACTAACCAAAACAGGGTGCAGCATGCTTTTTGGACTGCTGACCACTGAGTGAGCACTGATCTCTGGCCTGTCTCCTGCCCTCACTTTTCTTGCCTGTGACTTCAGCTGTCAATCTGCACGGCCCGTATTAGACTGGGCCTGGCGATTAAAGTCCTGGCTCTCCTTTTGCAGGCTTTTTCCCCAAAACCATTGTCCTGATTGTCCATTTTGTCTCCATTTTCTTCACTCTGCTTGTGACTGGAAACTTTTACCACTCTTGCTTGTTTTCTGTTGAGTTTCTCTGTACTTTTTTGTTCCTTCCCATGGTCCTCCCTGAGTATATTTACCAAGCCACCTCCTTGCCTTAGTCATACTCTGCTGGAAAGCAAATCTGAAGTCATCCAATCTTCTTCTCTTCTTTTATTGTTGCTTTTTCAAAGGGAGTTCAACCAAATAAACACACAGACCCCAACATCTGGTGCCTTTCAGGAGCCTCAGACTCATGGCCAGAACGAACTTGTGGAAGGATAGGATGGGAATACAGCTAGCTTGCAAAAACTAGGCATGGACCCAAAGACACAGACTTACTCCAATTTAAAGTAAGCAAGAACAAAAGTAGTACTTTCCTGCTTATCAGTCATCCCCTTTAGCTATGATCAAACCCATTTTGTGTACTTTCTTCCATGCCTGCTGGTGTTACCCACTTTGCTGTGTGGGCACGAGGCCTTCCCTGTGCAAGCATTTATTCTAAAAAAGGAAGAACGCAGGATCCTGTCTGCAGCAGGATTCATTGAACAAAAGGTCTGGAACCAGAAACTGTGAAACTTCAAAGTCAGTGTGGCAAGTATCAGGTCCAAAGTGAACTTTTCTTTCTTTTCTCTCATTTTTTAGCATTCCCCAAGTGCATTTGGATATGTTTATGCATCTTTTCAATGTGGAGGATAATTAAAATACAACTGTGAATGCTAGTTTATGTTTTACACAGTCACTGGTTCATCAACAATGCATTTCCAGGGTAGTTATGCTTTAGCTCTGGACTTTAGGCTAGGATTTTTTTCCTCTAGCAACAGAACTTCATAGCTAGACTAGAATTGACAATCATATTAGATGACATGTTAAAACAGGACTGCAACTCAAGTGTAAATTCATCTTTTCTGTGTCTGTTGGGGAGAGATATACACATGCTCTAAACAGCTAATTACAGTCTTTCTAAAAGGGTTATTTTGGTTTTCATGGGATTATAGTGAAGGGATATTATTCAGTGTATTGTTATTCCCTGGAAAATGTCTTTAACAGTTAAAATTCTTCTGCTTCATTTTTTATGATTTCAAAAGGGACAAACGTTTAGAAAATAAGGACATGTCATTTGCACAGTGAAGCTTTTAGGTGTCTGTACAAATTTGAAGTGGTGGTGTTCTCTTCTCAAAGTTATGAACAATATGGGTGTAAACCTCTCAGACTTTGCCCATAGCTTTATGCTGGCACCCCTTAACACAGTCAATTTTCTGCAGTATGGATAGGTGTATTGTAACTCTGTTGTGATACTGTGGGTGTCAGGTGCTCCAGCTGCACAGTACGGGGTCTCTCACTCTCCTGCGTTACCAGCAAGTAAGAAAATAAACGTGGTGCTGTATTATTGCCTTATCTGTTCTGTTTCCTGGCACACATTCCAGCTGCCCTGGGCTGTTTCATGGGGTGTGCTGCATGGTGCTAGTCCTGGGGAGGAAGGGTAAAGATAAACTGAAGCAGAGTTTAGCAGTGCATCATCAGCCAAGTAATCTCAGCTCCTGCCTGGTGCCAAAGCCCCCTGAACTGGCTCTGTGATGCTCGGCCTCTTTGTCTAGGCTCTCACAGGAGCAGTGAGAGAAGAGTGCCCACAGGGCAAGTGTGGGAGGGATGAGGGTGGGCAGCCGGGAGCCAGGGGGGGTGGGACAGGGCTTTTGGTGCACTGATGGCCCCGGGGCAGTGCAGGAGGACTGGGCTGTCTAAAAAAGATCAAATGGAAGATAGAAGTGGATGAAGAAGATTCATGGTTATATTAGAGCAGTGGAACAGAGCACTAATATGCTTGTGGCATGATCAGGTACCTGGCAGCGTTTGTTTGCAGTGAGGCCAAGCTGAATATTCTCCTGAAGAAATGATTCGTTGCTTTGCAGGGGAATTCTGCCAAGTCCCTTCCTCCCAGGTCTGGGTGTCTTGCTCAAGTCGTGGGGCTTCCAACCAGTTTCCTGGCTGCTGCAGACTAAGGTGTTGCCAGTACTTCTAAAAACAGCCTGTGCTCTCTCCTCCTCCTCACTTTGGTGAATTCCAGCCTCCTCCCTTTCAAGCAATGCTTATTCAGCTTTCCTTGCTGGATTCTCGTGGAGTGTACTGAGCCCTGACCTGAGGAGTGGAATAGCTATTGCAGGAGGGGCAATTTTAGGAAATACTCAGCCTTCCCTGCTATTATGAGGCAGGTTGGGCAACTTTGAGCTGCTTTCGACCTTCAGCATTTGCTTGTTTGAACCAGCAATGCTTAAATGAACTCTTNTTGTATTGTTGAGGATCTGGCCCCGTTCCTGTGTACTTCAGTAAACAGTGGGCTTTGTTTTAAAGTGGGAGGACTCGGGGGCAAAGATTGCCCCTGGTCCATAGCACCCACTGGTGGGTGCTGGTACAGGGGGGCTGTTAGTGAAACGCACCCTCAGCTGCGGCTGCAGCCGGGCTGGGCTCCGGCGCGGCGCAGGCTACTGAGAGGAAGGGGCTTTCCCTCAACCGGCCGGGGGGGCTGCTGCACGGCCGGGCAGGGGTGGGCCGTGCCCGGGAGCCGCAGGGCGGGTGCCCCGGCAGGCAGGGATGGCGCCGGGAGCCGGCCTTTGCTCTCCGGCCGTGCCGTGCCCGGGTGGGTCAGGGGGGGGAGATCGGTGGGCGACAGGGAGAGGCGGGTGGTGCCTAGGGGCAGCGGCCGTCCGCCTTGTCCAGGCGTGACTAGATGTGGCTGTGCCGAGGGGTGGGGTCTGGCTGGAGGGGCAGAGCCGGCCCCTCCTCCTTTTATGTGCTGCTGAAAAGTGGCCTTTGTTGTGCGGTCTGCGGGCTTTGTTTCCTCCAGGGAGTAGTGCCCCTTCCTCCGGGCTTCAGCCCCCAGGAGGGGTGGGCAGCCCCTGTCTTTTTGTGTCACAGCCTTGTGCCTGTGCTCGGGTGCCACAGTTTATCTGCTTACGCTGCAGCGTACCTGCTGCTGCGCATGGTAGGGACGTTATTTCCAAAGCTGCGTAGAAGATACACCTCTTCAGGTCACTTCCTGGACACTGCCTGCACGATGGCTCACCCCCCCTCGGGCTCCCTACCCCCACTCGGCAGGGCAGCGCTACAAGAACTACTTTGGCCTTGAGAGGAGTGGGGAGGTTGCCATCCTGCCCGTTTCACCTGCAACGCACTGGCCACATACTGTTGTCTTCAAAGGGTTTTCAGGTATTTTTTTAGCTTGTCCAAGGCCACGTAGCAAAGGGCAATGAAACCAATTTCAGATGACAACTGGTTCTATGATATTTACTATGTTTTCTTCACTACTTTGGCTAAAATAATTTTCAGAGTACAGTAGCTGGAGTGCTGGCTATCTGCCTTTAGGTAATGGATCATTAACACGGCATGTCCTCCTGTGGTGCCTTTGGGAATGATGATTGACCTAAAGATTTCTTCTCTGCAGACTAACACTTTCATTGCCCTGGGCAAGCATAAAGGCTTAGCACTGCAGGGGTTAAATAGCTTGGGAAGGGTGGAGGACTCTTCAGCCAAACCCAGACTGATTGCACCTGGTTTGCTCAACCTGTGTGTAAATGACAGCATGGTCTTCCCGCCCCCAGCGCAGCCAGACCCACGGGGGCTGCCGAGGCTGAGGAGTTGCGGGAGCAGCTGTGGGGCCCGCAGTGCTGGGAGGCTCCTTGCCATATTGCAGCAGCTCTGGCGTGTAGGTGGGAGTCATGGGAGTGGTGGTTGCTGTAAGTCATTGAGATGACTGCCGGCCAGAGGAGGACATCCCCTGTTAATATTTGCAGGCTTTCTGCCTCCTGTTGAAGGCATGCATGAGTTAGTGCTAGGGGTAGCAGGGCCTGTCCCCTGGAGCAGAAGTGCCCCTTTTGGTCAGTGCGGGCCAGGCTGCCTGCCAACCCAGGGGACCCCCAGTCCCACTGGGATGGAGATTGTGAACCTGCAGAATAGTTGGAAGCAAGGAGGTTGCTTGTGCACTGTAATTGCTTTGCTGTCCTTGGGGAGGAAATGAAAGGTTTGGGGCCATTGACTCAGGACGCAGAATTTAGTCTTGGGGAATTTAGAATCATAGGGACTTGCTAAAGAGGCAAGGCAATGAATTCCTTATGGGAAAGTAGGCTGGAAGTGTGTTCTAGGAAACTATGCTTTTTTTTAGTGTGGGTGCCTTGTGCAGCTCTGAAAATGATCACTATTGTGCAGCAGAGAGGATGAAATTACCGACGTTTATTCCCTCTTCCCCCACCCTGACTCCAGGCAGAACTAGTCTTTCCTTTTCCAGTCCATGGACACGGAGGCGATCGTCACTGGGTCATTCTGCTCTGCAGTAGCCTGTGATTTTTTTACATCAACTAAGATACTGTTCATTTCTTGCTTCTTTGTCCACCAAGACCTAGCATAAATCTGTGGGTATAAACTGCTGATTTCAGTAAAGTTCTACCCTGCTCCAGAGCTCCAAGGCTGACCTGCATATGGGTTTTCTTTGGCATTGTGTAAAAGCTCTGAGGTGAGTGCTAAGGGCTGGGAAGATTCCATGTTGTGGCCCAGCTGGCATGTGCAGCCACAAATAATAATTAATTGGCTCTTTAAGAAGTCTTGCAAACTCCTTTTTTTTTGTGTGTGTGTGTCTGTCTGTCTTAAGCTCCTTTTAATTAACTTCAGTCATGTCCCAACACATCATCTTGGCTGAATCATAGACCTCACTGTGCCAGTTTTTCACATTCCTGAAATACACAGGCCGCCAGTCTTGCAAATGCAGCTCGGAGGCAGCAGCTTGGAGGAAGTCGGGCAGCTCTCCTGGAACTCAGAAATTTTCAGGAACTGTTGTGAAATTGAGAGGCCAAGCAGACCAGCCTGTTCTCTTCAGAGTTTGTGCTGCTACACACACTGACTGGAGAAGCAGCAATTGTAGCAGGCACCTGTGTACAAGCATCTTTGTTCCTTTAGAAAGCACCTTTATTCAATTACAGTGCTTGGGGCATATGGCCTTTTTTTTTTTTTTTTTTTCCTATTCAAGAGCTTGTTTCTTTGTCACACTTCTTATTGCAAAGGGTCAGTTTTCAAGATGGTAGGGCATGTTAACAGGATACTCAGGCATGCTTAGTCACCAAACAGTCTGCGTTGGCAACAGGACAAACTTTCATGTCTCTGCACTAGAAAGCTCTAAGCCTGGTCTAAGAACCGTTTCATTCTGTAGAGGAATTTGAGGTTCAGGAGTGTCTCTGTTGCGTTATAACTGACATGGGCTCTCACCAGTGCTGGTGGAAATAATCCCAATGTTTCCATTGACTAAAAGCAGTATCAATACTTGTTGTCCCTTGGTCTATGTGCTTTGAGTTAGAGACTTTTGCATTTGATAACTTAAAATCAATTTTAGCACCCCATTTAACAGTATGTTTACTGAAAAGAAGGGAGGTCTTCTTGTAATCTCTTGGTGATTGTTTAGAGCGCAGCTTTGGTAATGGATTTGTCCAGCTAAGGGGAAAAAAAAGAAAAGTGTTAGTATTCAGTGGCTAAAAGCTGGAGCTCAGTAAATTTAGGTGAAAAAGAGGGTACAGCATTACAGTGGTGAAGATTTTCATCCATTTGAATGATGTACCATTCCTCAGGTATAAAGGATTTCAACTTACCTTCTGCCCTTACTGAGTGCATGGTGGTAGCAGCTTCAGATGGGAAGCTGTGAGTTGCCCAGAAAACTCTTTTTCGGCAATGCTTGTGTTTCCGTAGCGGCTCCAGGAGCGACTGCTCAGACATGGTTTCTGTGACACAATGGTGGCATTGTTGGATTGTTATGGCAATGAATTTTGAATAGGTGTAAGGAAAACACGTATGGTAGTTGAGAAAAAGCCAAGAGGAAAAAGTATCTCATCCTTTTGCGAAAAGGATAGGAAAACCAGGAAAGGTAAATTGCAAGGAAGCAGCAGGTTGGAGCACAGGAGCAACATCTGGATTGCTGGGAGCTGTACAGAAACTCTAAAGACATAGGCACTTGTCAAATGGTTAAGAAGCAGGAGTATGTAATTTCTCTGAGTAGGGGCAAGGCTCCATAAGATCGCTGAGGAGTGATCATATGGTGATGTAATATGTTCAGCTATGGATTTCTTTCAACAGTACATTTTTGCCTAGGAAAACTATGAATCTTCAAGTGTTGATAATAAGACTGTTTGTCCTGAGGATCTGGTGTCATACATCTGTTCATAAGCAAAAATATGTGCATGCTTGTAGCAGCTTTTACACTACTCATCACTGCTTTTTCTAAGTGATGCTACTTTCTGCAAGTAAAGGAGTGTATGTAGCACTCTCTCATACCAGGTGAAGACCCTGTGCCTCTCAGTGATGTAGGACGGCGAAAAAGATCCTTGTACAAAAGTTTGGAGTTACATTATGAGAAAAGTAGCTAGTGGTAGGGAAAAAAGAATGACGACGTGGGACTCCAAACTGGTATGCTCACCAGCCACTAGTTGCCTTCAGAGGGCTGACAGGACAGTTACAGGCCTATTGACCTCTTCCAGGATGCCTCTTCCATAAAATTACTAGCTCTGCTCCCTTGTGGTCCCTGTGGCTGTAGGTCCCATAGGGATGCCCCAGCACTCTGTGTACATGGAGTGACTCATGGTACAGAAAAGTCTGGGAAGCTCTGCTTCCCAATGTTGTCCTGTCTGCTTCCATTTTGGAAGGGTGGTTCTCAGATGTTCTGCATGGTTGTGTACCAGGCGTTTTCAGCCGACGTTCCAACAGACTTCAAAAGAGGAAGGTACTCCCATTAATATTTTGCATGATAACAAGTTAGGCAAGCATCATTTTTGGATGCAGTTGATGGAAGACTGGTTACTGCCAGTGCCAAGTGGGCGTCATAGTTGAGACTATCAAATGATGTCTGTTGTATTAAATGCCTTGTTGGATTTCCTGCTTGGAAAGCGATGCATGTGCCAGATGGAGTTTGCTGTTTTGGCATTAAAGCAATCTTGGCAGCCATCACAAACTGTTTACTTTAAAAGCTTAATTTTAAATATAGTTTTGGAACACACTTGGAAATGTCTGCACATCATCCGTAATAGAGAGGAGACTAGAGCTTCATTTCTTTAACTCCTGTGTCTTTTTGAAATACCTGAATCCATTTTGCTTTATGCAAGCCCTTTCTGCTTGTGCATGATTTATTCATGCATTGTCTCTTGCTGAGTTGGACAGTAGCTGAAAGACAGGTAGGAACACAAAAAGAACATAATGCACAGCAATATTTAAAGTCCTTTGAGTATTGTTTAACCCTTTCTTGTGATATTCCACTGGAGAAAGGAGAGCATACTCCATCTTGCTGAGCAGTCAACAGAAATAGCCTGTGTTAGGATCTTGAAGGGCACTCTCCAGTCTGCTGCTAAGGCAGTGGACATGCTGACATGCAGTGCCATTAATTTCCACCTAATAGAAAGGTTCTTTAGAGTGCCAAGCATGACGCCAGAATACAAAACACTTCATTCATCAAAGCTGTAAGTAAGAAACTCAGTGTTTTTGGTTTTTGAAGTAACTTTTGTACCTTTATGACATTTTCCACATTAAACATCATTATGGTTTGGAAATTGTTCAGGCAAGAGGGACAAGGTTTCTGCGCCTGAATATCAGCAGCCGTTTTGCTAGGTTTAGTCTCTATTTTATGTTGACATTTTTTTGGCTTTTCATTTATCTTTTGGGTGGACCTCTTGGGAGCAAGATGCCTCAAGGACAAGCCATCACCTTCGTTCTAAATAAAGAAATAAATAAAGACTAAGTGATCTGCTTAAGGTGAAGATGACATGGGTATAGGGAATTTCAGTTTGGAGCCAGACTTCTGCAAAGTACCTGGTGAAGAAATACCTTTACTGTGATGTTCCCTCATCAGAGCAATCGCTGGAACAAATTGAGAAATAGGAATTTTGCGCCTGGACTTCGAGACATGAGTTGATATGTTTTTCCGTAGGCAATGTGAGAAGTTACGGAGTAGCTTTTGACTTTTCAGTTAATTCTATTAATGTTGAATAAATGGTAAAGGGCTGATGCAAGATCGTAGTTTATGATCTAGGAAATCCATTTTACAAATTTTGCTGAGATTTCTAGAGCGTCCTTTTACAGGTCTTTCTATGCATAAGTGCCACGTTTCAAGCAAGAGTGGATGGGATTATATAAACATGTTATCTGTGTGCATTGAAACAGAGGAGACTGTAGGGATTGGATATGCTCTTGTTCCTGCAGCACTTTGGATTCTAGCACTAATTCTTTCTTTAGCTTACCAGGCAGGACAGGATGTAGAAATGACCACCATTTTTTGCCTTTCTGTATTCAGCATCTTGTATGAGAAGAGCAATGTTCTTTCCCATGTCCAGACACTCTGTGAGGGCCCAGTTTTCTCCATGCCAAGTCCAGTTACTCCAGTGACTTGTGACAAATGCTATGGGATGTCTGAATGCAGTGACATGTACTGCAGTGCACAAACTTTGAGAGGTGCTAAAGGCTCTCAATCAATGATTTTGTGATTCTGGGGTTTGTGAAAATGTAAAACTTGCCCTGCTGGGCCACACTGCTGGGCTGATTCCAGCCAACCAAGGGTTTTGTCTCTGGTAGTGGTGGCAGGAGATGCTGTCACAAGCCTGTGCACCTACTTTAGATCCCAGCTGTTTCTGCAAGTTCAAAGCGCTGCTATTTCTAAACCCAGTTTCTCCTTCCTGGTGCCCTGGGATAGGGGCTTGGAGTGTTTGTCTCTGGCCTCCCATAGCAGAACAGTCTGTGACAGCAGGGTTTCATCCCTGTTCTCCATGGGCCAGAACCACAAGCCCAAAGGGGGTGCAACCTCCCCTAGCTTAGTCTGCATCTTGATTTGTGATGGTTTCCCAATAATGGGAAGAGGCGATGAAAGCCAAGAAAGATGCACAGATGGGGAAAGATATCTCAGGGCTGCCAGGGCAGCTGTTAGAGATCTCTGAATCAGATGGAGACAGAACTTCACCACCCTTAGCTTCCCCACCCTCAAACAAGCCATCTCCCATGTGCAAAGCAAAATCAGCCCCACCCCAGCCATGCCATTTTGGCTAATGGGCTAGTTAAAAAATGGCAAATTCCAAGGGTAATCCTGTCAAAGTCTTCCTGACATCCTCATTGATAATAGTAACCACAAAGTGCTCCCCTGTTTATCTGATTAATACTAGAAGAATTCTACTTGATTAGATCATTGCTGAGGGGAAATGTAGGAAGACAAATATTTCAGGGGAAAATCAGACTTTAGATGAGGAGGAAGGTCACAACTGTCCATGGTTTGTTAGGTTTTTTCACCTGGTGGAGAGGGAAAAAGCTTGTGATTGTCTTCTGCTCTGCGACACCCCTTGCAAGAGCGTGCATATCCCAGCCTTTCTTCTTTGCCTGCAACTCATTCATATCATGTCGACACGAGCAGGTATAAGCCAAGCAAGTGCATACATCTCTGTGGAGTTGGAGACTTTGAATGTAAACTCCCAAGGGCACAGACCTATGTAATTGTTTCCTTGAAAAGTCTGGCAAGGTCAAATTAGTGCAATTTGGGATCTTGGCACATCACTGAGGGCAGAGGGAGAACCAGAGTTCTCTTTCTCCACACTATTGTACTCCTTCCTTGGAAAAGCTGGGATAGTAGTTTGGAGGCTGGGTAAGAAATCTAGTATTTTGAGAAAGATGCTGGGCTGCTGCTCTCTTATCCTTTCTCACCCTTTCTAGAACTGTGATTCTTAGTTATCTTACGTTGAGATAAGGGACAGCTTTTCATGCTCTTCAGGCTGCCTGCAGATTCAGGTAGGCATCACAAGGTTCCTTACACATGGGCTTTTAAGTATTTATCACCTTGCAGACATGGGGAGGGCTTTTTAAAATGAGCGTCAAGATTGTAATATGGAGGGTGAGTAGAGCAGTTCTTCATCCCTGTCTTCTGATGATTGCTTTGATACCTATGGTGCCTGCATCCTTGTTTCTTCGTTGCTGCAATGTACAACAAGGTTTGGTTATGTAGATATGATCAGAACAGGAGCAAACGAGCACTTTAGCACACCTGAGCGATTATTAGCTGTGTGTGTCACCCTGGTAGCCCCCTGAAACTGGAATCTGCTTTACTGACCAAAGGAAGTATTAATGGGAAAAAGATGTTTGGAGGAGAGAAAAGAGACATTTTTTGGAGTTGGATATCATTAGTTGATAGGTGTAAATACTTGATGGGAGGGAATAAAGAGGACGGAGTCAGACACTTCTTAGTGATTTCTACTGTAAGGGTGTTTGAACATAGGAACAGGTTGCCCAGAGATGCTGTGGAGTCTCTATCCTCAGAGATAATTCTGCCTTGACCAAGGGGCTTGGACTAGATGATCTCCAGAGGTGCCTCCAACCTCAGTGATTCTGTTTCTAAACTTGCAAAGTACCAGTTAGAGGGTAAAAATTCTCATAGATCCCTGGAAATATCCCAGTTAAAACCAGCTCTCCGTTTTTTTTTTTTTAAAGCTGTTTTTTTCCACGCTGTGTTGGAACACAGCCTGAGGACTAATTCATAATCACAACTGGGGAAATGGGTGAACTGTAGAACTGCAGCAAAGCTAGTGGAAAGAAGACATTTTTAAGCTGGCTCAATTATTTTAGACAATCTGGCGTGCAGCTTCAGTCCCTGTCCCCAGAGTGTGGGGCTGTGCAATTCTCTGCTAAGACAGCAAGCTTGGCATTTGCCTTCAGGTATGAGAAGAGGATCTAGGAGGTCTAGAAGAAGAGAGGTGGGAAGCTGCAGCTCATAACCAAAAAGGGTGAAGGAGAAATGTGATAAAATCATGAAGTAGTAAAGGGCTGGAGGGACAATACAAGAAGTACAAGGAGAATGGGTATAATTTGTTCTCCGTATCCAGGGCACATAGGACAAAATGTCAAGGTTTCTAACTCCAGCAAGACGTTTTCCCACTCTAATCAGTGCTTGTTAGGTCACACCAGAGATAATGTGTGTAGTTTTGGTTCCCACTATACAAAAAAGATATGGAGAGGCTGGAGAGAGCCTAGGGAAGAGTCACAGTGATGATCAAAGGAAGCCTGCCGTATGAGGAAAGGCTGGGAGAATTAGGTTTATTAAGCCTTGAGAAAATAAGACTTCAGGGAGACCTTATTACGGTGTTCCAGTGGCTACAAAGAAGACTGAGACTCCCTTTTTATGAGGAGTCATGTGGAAAAGACATGGGGTGATGGGTACAAGTTACTCCTGGGGAGATTCCAATCGGACACAAGAGGAAATTTTTTTGCACTGAGAACAGTCAGCCACTGGAATAATCTCCCTGCGAAGTGGTGGATTCCCCAACTTTGGACACTTTTAAGACTCAGCTGGACAGGGTACTGGGCCACTGTGTCTAGACTCTGCTTTTGCCAAGAAAGGTTGGACCAGATGATCTTTGAGGTCCGTTCCAACACGGTATTCTATGATTAGGAAAAAATCTTTATAGCAGTAAAGTTAATGAAGCCCTGGAATAAAGTGCAGAGGTGGCTGTAGGGTCTATGAAGGAAATATTTAAAACACAATATAAAAATTTCAGTCAAGGATGGCAGTCTGAGCTGACTTGCCTTGGAGAAAGCAGATGGATGGACTAGAAAGTGCCTTTCCATTCTCTGTTTCTGTGGCTGTCTGGACAGTGGGAGTTAATACACAGCGAAGAGCTTGCCTGTAGGAAGAGGCTTCTCTTACTTTCCCTCACTTAGACTCTACCTCACAGGGGAGGAAAACAGGGAACTATTTTACCCTGTTATTTAAGGTTTGCCCTTGGACCTTCCCAGAACATGAGATATACTGTGTTGTGTAGCTTTTCACGTTTGATGTTGCCACCAAATTCAGAGTTAGTTGCGAGTCCTCCGCAGAAAAGATCAATACCAGAATTAGCCTTTTTGTTGTGCTCAATGCTGGTTGTTCACCTTCCCAGTCAGTAGCCTTTATAGAAGAGCTGTGCAGAGTAGTTTAATACTCATACAACTTGCTGCCAATGTCAGTGTTTCTAAAAATGTTGTTACACACTATGGTGGCTCCTAACATGGAGCAATTCCTTAAGAGAATTGTGTGGTGGAAAGGTGGGCAATCTGCCTGTGTTGCGAAAGGCAACCCCTGTGTGTTAACCAATCTTGTTGGAGGAGGGGAAATAAGTTGATAAAAATAATAAAAGGTTGTAAGGCAGAGTAATTTGAGCCTCAGTTCTTGTACAAGAAACATCTCTAATACAGTGAAGGACTTGATGATCTGACATATCCACAGGGAATACCCCACCAAATAGGTTTTATTCTCCTCCTATCTGTCCCCTCCCACACACTGTCCCAGACCACAGAATATGTTTTTAGGCCATGCTCTGAGTAAGCATGGGGGACTGGATTCCACTTGTAAAGAAGGCTGTTGGAGAGATGCAGTTGCTTGCTTTGAAACATCTTTGCCAGAACCTTCCTGGCTTCAAAATCAGCATTAGGAATTCAGTGGCAGCTGAGCAGGGATTTTCTGGCCTGCACTGGGTTCTAAGTGAACTAAAATCCCTGAAGAAAAGAAGTGTCCAGGTCCCTCTGAGGCTCCAGTCATGGTTATCCCATTTGTCTCCCATTTCTCCCTGCAGTGGAAGGCACTGGCCTCAGCTGTCCTCTGCTTTTTTGCAGCCTGTGCTTTTTAGAGGCCTTCTGCAGTTCGGGGTTAGTGTCAGGCTGCCCTGAGGAGTCCAAAGCCAGTAACGTGCTGAGAGCACACACTCTTCAGTCCTGGCATTTCTTTCAATTACAGTCCACAGCCATTCCCTTTCTGAGAAACCTAACCACTTTGTCTCATTTATTCCCTCCCTTTCAGCTCCCTGGACACGTCTACTGCCATGAGATATCTCAGCCAAGGATTTTGAGCCAAGATAGGAGGGAAATGGTTTAACCAGATGTGTACCTATGCCTATGACTGTGACCTCTGAGAAACTGGTATTTAAAAAGCTTGCCATATCCCCTGCCTCCCAGCAGCAAGGTAAGTAATGGGTGGGACAGCAGCATATCCAGAAAAACACCTCTTTTTCAAGGGGAAGGAGAGGAGGTTATAATTCGACTGTAGAAATTTGCTCCAGGCTGAAACCTTGGCAAACAGAAGCTTTACTTAAGAGTGATTTAAAAAGAAACAACAGAAATGCATAAAATAAATGAGGGCAGTCATTTTGGGTGGAGATGAGGGTCTAAGAGCTTAAAGATCACTCTGTAGTGGGGGGAGGAGAAGGAATGGCTCGAGACAGAGTTGTGTTTGGCTCTTAGCCCTACTGTAACTAAGCAGGAGAGCAAACTGGATGCATGTCCATCCTGGGCCTCTCCCGTTACCCATTTGTCAGGGGAAAGCAAGACCCTATATAGTCTTTGAAGGAGAGTTGATGCAGATATAGTGGCATTAGCTGAATTCCTCCTAATGCCACTTTCTAAATATGGATTTCCCTACACCTTAAACTGTAAAAGCACATAAAGTCACTGAGGCTCAGGTTGCCTAAGAAATTTATGAGTGGCGTCTCTTGCTTTCAGCATTCTGGATGTCCTCAGGCCCTCTCTTGCTCCTGCCATACCTCACCTACTGCTCAGGATCTGTGCCCTTCTTGTCTTCAGCATTGCACTGTCCTGCTCCTTGACAAGCTGAGGGGTTAAATGAGATGATGATGGCTCTTGCAGCCCTTGCATGGGCTGACTCTTCCACAGTCACAGGCTCACAAAGATGAGGAAGAAGAAGGAGAGCTGGCTGGCTGGATAGCTGCAAAGAGCATGAGCACAGAACATGTCTCCAGAGGGAAGGCTTTTTCAGACCATTACCTAATGTGTGTGGCACATATGGTGGTTGGCAGCACAGTTGGCACAGGCCTTGAGAAACAAAGACAAAGCTCAGCCAGTTAATATGTCTTTCATCATCTCGGTAGCCCTAGGCCCCCTCCAGCCTGTGTGCCCATACATAATTTCACTGCAGGCTCCCTTTGTAGTGCTGTCACTGTGTGATTTTCCTGGTGGCCTGGAGCATCCACATGTCAAGTTAGGGAGGAAAGTATAATGCTGGCATTTTAGACAAACCCCTCAGCCTACTGAATTACCTATCCAAGTGGATATACAGAAAAAAAAAATCACAGTGAGAGGACTAGACCTATTTTTTAAGAAGGCTTCGAGAAGCTTTGCTTTGTGCTTCTGGCTATGTTCTTGCGGTATGAAGAGATCTCTTACCTGTACTGGTATACTGCATAATTTGGGATCAGGTTGTCAAAGCATCACCTTTCTGAATATCTCAGTAGCGTCACCTCTCCTGAGATGTTGAGGAGGGCTGTTCAAGAGATCTTGTTAAAGAGAAAGAAGCCCTGTCTTGTAGTCTGCTCTTATGTTTCAGTGCTGCCGTTTTTGTATATTGTAATTTCTAGGGAAGACTCATGCCACTGAGCATGGAATCATGAGCCCATCTTCTAGCTCCCCAAGTGCAGCAAAAACATTTAGGGACTGATCTTCTACAGCTTCTCTCAAGCACAGGATTTTCCAGGTGTATTTGCTTTCAGGGCACAAGCAACTCCAGGAAAGCTGCTTTTCAAAAGGTATGTCATCTCTTGTTTAGGCTAAAAAAAACTGAAAAGGGAAAAAAAGAAATTAAAAAAAATACCTTTCGCATCAAAACAAAGCAGGTCTTTCTTTTCCCTAAGCTTCTTTAACTGTGCCTTGTACAAAAGAACATGAAATTCTAAAAATTACTTTACAAAATGGGGAGGAAGGTAAAGGCACGATACTGGCATTGGAGATAAGGTTTAATCAGAGCCCAGCAGAAAGAAAATGGCAGTGAAAGAAGTTTAACAAGTCCATTTTATGTGCCACCGTGTCATGCTTCCCTTTGTTTCTCAAGAATGTTGCTTCACTGGTTCCTAGGGTGTGAAAGGGCCTGCTTGTAGGATGATGTGCCCCACAGACCATGCATGAGCCACTGTTGGGCTACCCAAGGCTGACAGAAAAGGTGATCCATCTGAAAATTGTTGTTTTACTTGTATTACTGTTTTGCTATGGACCAGGAACTGGTCTGGACTTTGTGGTGAGAGGTCTTCTGTAGTGTGATAGTTTGCAGAACAGTACTGTGCAGGGCCAAAGTGTATTGAGAGTAGGCAGGCTCTCCAGCCACATCAAGGGAAGTTAAAATGCCTCTGTAGAAAGTATTCACAGCAGTCAGGATGTTTGGAAGATGCCCATCTTGTAAGGAGTTCAGGAGATTAAGGCAAATGCTTTCTGAAACAATGGAAATCCCTCTCACTTTTGCTGCCTTCAAAGGAAAGAGACCAGACAAAGCACTGGCAGACTGTTGAGTGTACACATAAAAAGCAAAGCACAGGAGGAGCTGGACAGACCTTGCTGGGAAGGGCAGAGAGCACCAAGTGTGTGACAAGCCCTGGCGTATATACACCTCACCACCGCCATCAGTGGCTTGAAGCCAGGTTGGTCAGAGTTTACACCAAGGCCTGGCATCTCTCCCTCTTGTCAGTGTTTGTACACATCCTCAGCTGCTGTTGCACAATGTGGTGCAAGTGGCACATTCTGCTCAGAAGGACTAGAAAAGCAGGTGAGATCTGCCCACTGTCAGGACTGCAATGCACGGCAAGAGACACCCCAGGCTGCTTGCTTTCCTCCCCTCCTCCAGTTCCCACCTGCACCCTCAAACAAGGACTACCATTAAAAGCCAAGAAGTAGCTGTAGCAGAAGATTCTGACATTGCTGTCCACATGTCAACTGCTGCTGCTGTAGGCTGTGGCTTGTGTGATGACAGCAATGATTCAATTAAGTGATTTTTTGAATCCTTCCTATGATGACAGGAATTCCTTTGTGTGGACACTCTTAAACCAGTTAGAGTGGCCAGGAATTGACCAAGTGTGAATTTGTAAAAGAAAAGACAGCAGAACTCTGCTTCCCTTCTCTTTCTCTCACTGTTGCCTCTACCTATGCAGCCAGGCGGTTTGGTGAGAGTGTCCCACTGTTTTTCAGCTCTGCCCCTCTGGGGAAGAAATAAACAAACCAACCAGAAAAAGTGATCAGCCTCCTCCGCCATGTGTTGTGCTCTTGGTGTTCTTCAAGCCTGCTCCAGAGCACGTCTTTGCGAGCTCCAAAGCTGTTCATCATAACTGTCCTTTCCTATCCCTTCCAGCCTGAAAGGCACTTTATAGGCCCTTGCTGTTAAGGACCATGCTTCATACGTAAAGGACTCAGAAAAGCCAAGGTATGAGTCCCGTAACAGCTGTACCTCAGACATTTTTGCACACATATTATTTTACTTAATATGGATGGTGTTAACATTAATGCCCTAACCCTTGAGGAAATCAGCTCATTTCCAGGTTGATATGACCAGGGAGCTGGCTAATTTCCAGTGCTTTGGGGTGAGAGCCAAGAAGCGCAGTGTCAGGGCATTTCTGGCTGCTGGTGCTTCTGCATGGAGCACATCCCTCTCGGCACTTCATCCCAGGTTTCCACCCACTGTCCGCCACCCCACCGTCCTCTGCTTGCACCATGGGCTTAGTGTCTCTAATGGCAGGGCTACAAGTTACTGAGCCACAGCTGCGTGTTGTGATACCATCAGCCAGATTGTCTGGAAAAGAACAAACTGGAAGCTTACTGCCCTAGCCATACAAGGCTTAAGGAGGGACAGCCACCTTGGTCTAGTAGTTTTGTGTAAGATGTAGCAAAAAAGTGACACCACCACCCATGTACCCCCTGTTGTTACTGAAATGTGGATCTAACCAGGAAAAGTTTGTGGCAAGTGGGCAGGAGAGGAAAAGGGAAGGGGGATTTCAAACACCACAGCCCAGAGAAAGAACCCCCTGCGCTTATGCTTGCGTCAGTAGCCGTATATGTGCTGACCCCAGGCTCACCTGAGCCTTGGCAAAGCTCCCCTTTGTTCTTGGAATCCAGAGTTATCCCACAGCCACTTTGTGACCTGTTCCACCCAGACAGCCTGCCCAGGATTGCTTCATAAAGTGAGACCCAAGAATCAAAAACAGGGCATGTTTCCTGAGCAGAGATGGAAAACAGCTGTGCTGGAAAAAAGGAGGGGTTTGCTGGCTGAGCAGTGGAAAATACAGATCAAGGCCTGGTTGTGCAATCTTCCCTGGCTGGCCTTTGGCTGCTATTGTGGCAAGGGCACCAGCTGGAGTTGGCAGGAGGCTGCTGCCAGGTGATGGCATGGGTAGTGAGAGCCCCAGGTGACAAGGCTGCACATCTTTCCAGCGCCTGGGAGGCTGGTAAGTGACATCTGGTGATGCTGGCCCCTCTGCTGTCCTGTGGTCAGATCTGTCCAGCCAGTTCCAGTTGGCGTTTGAATGGCCAGGCCTGTCACTGTAAAGGCACACAGACCTGCGGGGCTGTGGCCTCACCATGCCCAGGCAGGGAGCTTTGCTCCTGCTGTGCTTAGTGTGCCAGCTGCCGCTGGGGATGTGATCTAAAGTCTGGGTGGGTTCCTGCACTAGGTGCACACCAACAACCAGACAGTGTACACATGTGCTATGCGGGGAAGCTGACCCAAAAGCCTTAAGAGTTCACGTCTACTCTGCCACCATCCTCCTCCGAAATCAAGGGAAGGCTACATCATGTTTTTCCTAGCCTTACATGCTGCTTACTTCAAGTTGGGCTTCTGGATGAGTTCTTGATTTTTACCCAATTCAAAATCTAAACAAAAGAAGAGAGAAAGGGTGCGGGATTATGCATATTCTTTTAAAATCTAATGGTGTACAAGGAGAGGATGGACAAGAACAGACAAGGACAATTAGGCCTTTGCTTCAAAGCCAAATTAACAAAAAAAAATCACCCTTTCCTGCTGAGAGAGCCCTGCCGTATCTCTCCTCTACCAGTGCTCTCGGTAACTAAGAAACTAAGGTAAGGGGCAAAATGGTAAGAAGACAGAAAGCAAAGAAAGTAGGCTGGCCCATCAATCACCTCCTAGGCTGATACACACCAGCTACATTGGCCTCTCTCCTTAGCACCTGGAACAATAGAAGACAGTATGATGAATGTCTTTCACTCTGTAGTACTGGAGCGATGGATGCACTGTAATTGCGGGGAGATTGTGCTTTCTTACAACTGGCCCAGCGTACCGATCTGAAACATATGGAGTCAGACTTTGCTTGGCAGCACTTTCCAACAGTGCTCATCACTGAGGCAGCACAACTGCAGAGAAAAACCCCAGCAAACCCAATGGCTGCTACAGAACCTGTGAAGGGAAAGCCAGGAAGATGTGGTGACCCACAGTAGGGAGGAAACTGCAGAACTGAGTTGAGAGCAGCACCAAGAAGAGTTGTACAGGGGAGCAATTTTGGTCCACATGGCAAGCATTGGAGTCTTTTTGGCCCTCTGTGGCAAGTTTTGTGATCCAGGTACCTCAGGGTGAGGGGTAGGATGGGTGTTAGCTTCAGCCTTACTGAAATTAACAAATAATTAACAATAAACAGTAGCATAGTGTGACTTGGGGCACACAGTAAAGTGCAGAAAGGGGTGGAAGCAGCATTACCTTGCAGGGAGTAGGCTCGCAACTGGATACAACCAATGCATTATTTGCATTTTAGGCAGTTTGCTTCCTGCCATAAAGGATCCCCTAGTCCTGAGTTGGGACCTGAAGACTACATATACAGCAGAGGGAAGGAGTGAGGAACTTAATGGCTCTGCTGACAGCAGCCAGCGTCTCCTGTAGGAACCTGTTCAGTTGGATTCTCAAGGTGCAACTTTCGGGGGGGGCTGCGGGAGGTGGCTCCCACTGCACAAGAGAAGAACAGGACAAAAACCAATGAGTTTTGCAAAGGCAAATGCACCAGCTTTTACTGATTTAAGCCAGGTCTGCTTAAACCTGAGTAACTGTGTAGTGCATCCAGACAAAACTCAGATAGATGCAGAAAATTAATAGTTGGTAACAGCTTCAGCATTCTTAGAGTTTTTGAAAATTTGGCATTACTTGCAGATAAAACCTCCAGTGCTTTGAAGTTTATTTTCAGTATGAAACAGGATGAAGGCATATTTCAGAAATATTTTGCAAAGTGAGGTGCTAGTGTTTTGGCTTTTACTGACATGAATTATTTTTTTAAAAAAAATCTGTTCTTCCTGTTCAACTTTTTAATGTGTTATCAGTTAACAGAGTTCTCATGAAACAAACATTCTGCAACTCTGTCTACTCTGCAGGGTCCAAATGGGGACCTGAA
Organism: Nycticryphes semicollaris; assembly: GCA_013400055.1. Taxonomy (NCBI): domain Eukaryota; kingdom Metazoa; phylum Chordata; class Aves; order Charadriiformes; family Rostratulidae; genus Nycticryphes; species Nycticryphes semicollaris. Next base: position 1,201,736 of record VXBJ01002871.1, on the reverse strand, counting down.
CAGTGGCTGAGACAAAATTTAATTAAAAAAAAAAAAATACAAAGTTTTGTTCCCATAGAGAAGTGCTAATTTTGATTAAATTGTATTTCCTGCAGAAAAGCAAAAACCAAGCCTATCACTCAAAGGTTTGGCCCGACGTCTGTTTGCTCCTCTATAGGAAGAAGGGTAGGGAAGAGAAAGCAAGTGTGGTTTTGGAAGAAAAGAAGCTCTACCAATAAATGGGGGCAATGAAAGCAGAGGGAAGAAAGTACAAATTCCCAGGCATTCCAGACATATCTGGTATCCTTTACATCCTGTGCTGTGTGCTTCAGTTGTACATATTTCAGTGTTCCACCACAGAGGCAGCTGCATTTCAGTTGTGAGTTACTCTATGAAGAGTTTGTCACAGGATCTTATGAGGTAAAAAGGAGCTGACCACGACAGAGTAAAAATGAGTAATTTACCAAGAGAATGTAAAATAATGCAACCTATTAGCTGTGATGGAAACCACTTATGCCATACAGAAATGGGTGCCAGGAAGCAAACACTTCCAGGAGAAATTAGAAATCAAGGGGGAAAAAAGGAAAAGTCTCTGGTAGCCAGGAAAAGAGTACAGGCTCATTACCACATCTGAGCTGCTGAAAAACAGCCTCTGGTTTTCTGTGGCTCTTCATCTGTTTTTCTGTTCATTTTTGTCCTTCTCTTTAACCTTGCTGGGTAAAACACATCTCCAAGGACAAAGAAAAATTATTTTCTTACCAGTGCTGCTGACTTAGCAACCTGTCAGAAAACTGACTAAACTTGAAGCTCCTTCAGTCAGTCACTTTAAAATATAGTCAGCATTGTGTTAAAAAAAAAAAGGGGGGGGTGGGGGGAGGGAAAGGAAGAGAGAAGAAAAAAGAAATACATTAATTCAACACCATGGTTACTCATATTAAGGCATTCCAGCAGGCTCTGGGAGAGACAACAGAACTGTGGTGACGAGTAGTAGGACAGAGGGAAGTGTTGGAAAATATTAGGCTTGGCTCTTGCGTTGTGGGGAAGATGTTTAATTTTTCTTCATTAAAGAAGTATTTATTGAAGGATCCTTAAATGCAAAAAGCTGGCCTGGGAACCAGAAAACACTGTTAAGAACCCAGGCCAAGGAAATGTTAATTAATTTTGCTAGGATCACACTTAAGCTGCCCGTGGAAAAACGCCAGGACCTGAACATTTGAGAAGTTGGAAGCTGCAGTGCATGCTTTTGTCATTACAGCCATCTTCCCTGGAAGCATTTTCCCTTTTACCTGCACTGCAGGTGGATGGAGAACCATAATTTCTTTTAGAAAACTTCTCTGTTCCTCAGAGATGTGCCCAAATAGATGGAAGCAATTTATGGACTGGCAGACCCATCTACTGTCTACTGTCTCTGACAAACACTGATTTCAGACCATGCTTAGGACAAGGCAGGGGTAACTTTCCCAAACCAGCCGCAATTTGCTCAGGGTCACAACAAAAAAGGTGAAAATCTGATTCCTCCACTGTCCATTGCCTGTATGTTTGCTGTACGCCTCCCTGGCCTATGCAGTTCATCCTGTCTTATATTCTAATGAGTGCAGATCTTGCCTTAAGAACAAAGTGCATAGGTGGATAAAATGAGAAACTGTATGTGTCTCTTCAGGCTGTCTCTGTGGGGGTGGGGGCTGGATTGTGAAGCTACTGGGTCAGATCCCTAGGCAAGGATAAAGGAGGGAGGAGAATAACATAGAGTCAGCTATAGGAAAAAGGTGAACTCAAGAGCAAAAGATGTAATTTTTCAATCAAGCTTTTAATGAAAAGATCATAAAATAACAGTTTTTCATCACTGTACATTAAGACTGCAAATTTCTGAATGCTGAGATCATATTATAATTTCTGTATCTTTTTATATGACACTTGAGTTGAAGCCACAACCATGTGTGGCTCTGACCTGAATTCAAGCTCTTGAAGGAAATGAACAGAACATTGCAGCAGGAATGTTGGCCTTTCCCTTGCCCTCCCCAGGAAACATCCAGGGCTCCTAGACTGACTGACAGTTAAGGCTTAAAATTAAACAAAAAAGAAAAAAGAGAGAGAGATGCAATATCCCTTTTTCATTGTATTAAAAATACTAAAATAAAATGGGTAAAAGTATCCAGCCAGCCAGAACAAGATCCTCTCCTCATTGAATAATTATCCCCAGCCAGTCAAAACTCCCGTGGAAGTCAGAGCAACAGTTGTGCTCGGTGCTTCGATTGATCACTTGTAAATGAGAAAATTTAAAAACCATCCCACTCCTCAGGGAAAGCAAGTGCTAGGAAGTGTGCCTCCCTGACTGCCAACGTGTAGCATGAAGTATTCTGTTTTAGACCTTTCCTACTGCATCCCACAGGGTCTGCTGTGTTCCAAAAACACTCATCTGTTGATCCCTGTGTGTTCAACAGTGGGCTTCAAATGCTTAGGGAAACTGGAGAAAGAGGGGAAGAGGATGGTGATAGACAACTGAACAAAAATGCATTTCTAGTTCTAACCTTATGTTTCAGTATTTTTAAGTCCAGTTAGTTACAGCAAGGAAAGTGGAGTAATTATCATTTCTGTTGTGGGACAGAGATGAACTGGGGCTGAAATGAAGAAGTCTTCCTGACTAGGAGGTCCATCCAGCAGCTAGACAGCGGAGCTGGAACTGCTGCACAAGGGATCCCAAATCTTTTCCCTTTACAAGGAAAGAGCAAATTTATTGAGTCTAATGGGAAATCATTAAAGGTGAAATTTCTTACCCTAATCTGAAAAAAATGCAAAATTCAAGAAGTGGAAAGGAGTTGAGAATCAGCTAATGTTTGCCTGCTCTAAAATCCAGATAATAAAGTGCCGTGGAACTTAAAACACTGCAACAAGCTCCTTTCAGCTACTGAAAGCAACTCCCAAATTTTCTTTCTCAAGAACAGGGCCAGTTCTGGAGTGCAAGAGTAAGTTTATGAGAAGAAAATGTTTCAAAATAAATGGAGAGAGACTTTGCTGATGTTGAACAAATCATTAAGTTTAAACAAAACTAAGGAAAAAAAGCTAGAAGTCTATTTAATTGTTCCAGAATTAAATCTCAGAGCTTATTTAGATTTTAAACTCTTGCTTAATGTTTACTAAGACACCCCAGCTTAGTGATGAGCATTTTGGCTGTCAGGGGTGAGCTGGGTGTTTACTATCTAGAGCCTCTCAAACCCGTTTAAAATGTAGGGAGGTTTTGTCTCTCTGGTTTTTATTTACTTTTCCCTTAACTCCAGCACAGCCGATTGAAAAGGTTTCTAAATTTGGCAAATAACCAGAGATCCAGAAGCATCCTTTCTCCATGCTGATCTTTAAGGCTGTAGCATGTGCACAACTGCTAACGCCACCAATACCAGGAGAAGAGGCTTTGTAAAGTACAGCTTTGCCCAGGGACTCGGACCAACCTAAGCTACAGGGAACCTGGTGCTTCAGGAGCTTGAAGGCCCATTTCGAGGTGGCACAGAGGCTGCTGAGTTTGGCACAAACTTCCTTGAGCTGCCATAGGTATCAGCTCCCACTTGTGAGATCCTTTTTGCTACCAAGTGAACAGTAACTGCTGGATGAGGGGACTTCAGGAAAGGAGCCAGGTCCTGTCTTTTGGGCAGAGAAGCAGACTTGTCTCAGCCACAAGCTGCAATCGGAAGCACAGGGCTGTTCCTCTGATGACTTTGACCTTCTCCGGATTTTGCCAGCAGTCACCTCAGAATTTGGTTTTGTTTCACAGAGCGCACTGGATGTTTCCTTGGTCAAGACCCATACTCCTGCTTTTCAGAACTGAAGTGACACGGTAAAATACTGCTAACCCAGACTTTGAACCTGCACTGCTTCAAAACAATGCTTTCCACACACACGAGAGAGAGGAAAATAAAACAAAAACCAAAACAGGAATATTAAAAGAGTGACACTGTAAATGGAAACATTTAAATACAGCAAAACATAAATTCCTCTTCTATGCAAAGCTACAAAAGTCCAGTCTTTGTATTGTCTTCACAGGTTATGGTTTATGGCTATGAGAGTCTCTGAGATTCTTTTTTTTTTTTTTTAATATATTTTTTCATTTTTTTGAAATCCTGTAGAGAAGACCCTGCGGACACATCTTTGTGTTTGCAACTTTCTGAATTACATTGCAAAACTGTGCATACAGAATCTGAGAAATAAATACATTCATTACTGCACATACATATTGATACAAAAACAACACTGTCAAATAGTGTTTGCACCATCTTTGTTAGATATTAAGACCAGGCAAAATTAATATTTCATTTTCCATCAGCCCTCCCCTCAGATGTTTGAGGTGGCTTTGGTGTAGAAGGTAAAAGCTACAAATGGGCAAGACTAATGATGGGGAGCATTTTTAAATATGGTTTTTTCTTTTTGGCTTCAGCGTATTTTAGCAAACCATTGTCATTGGTCATCTACAGCCTGATGTAACATGCAAATCAAGCTTAGGTTTCCACCTAGAAAGCCTCAGGAGTTTTGGTTGGGCTCTTTGCGCATGACTCTGCTGTCCAGAGTGACTCCATCTGGCTGTTTAATTAGAAGGTGGCTCAGCTGGTCCAGAGTGTCTCCTCTGGCCCCAGCACGGCTCTGAGCAGGGGGCGGCTGGTGGCCCATGCTCTTGTGCCGGGCTGTCAGAGCCCCTGGAACAGCTCCTGCCAGCGCAGAGAGGGGTCCCACAGCAGCAGCTGCAAAGCCTCACAGAAGCTGCGTGTCAATAGCTCTTTGGTGTCTTCTGTGATCTTTGTGGCTCCTGCTAACCCCCCCAAAATGCACAGAGAGAGGCTTTTGGGGTGGTTTTGGTTTTGGAGGTTTTGCAGTAAAGGACTGGAAAAGCAGCTCAGCCCAGCTCCCCATGGCTAATGTTAAGATGTGCTGGGTACAGGCAGTTCCCACCACCTTCAGACAACGTCCTTCTCTATCTCTAGAGCTTCTTGCATCTCTCTTGTCCCTCTTGGTACCCTCAATTTCCTCTGAGAAAGAGGAAGGCTGTAATGCCTTTGCAGTAGTGCCTGGGTCTGCTCCCAGCAATATCTCTCACGGGTTGAATAAAAACAAATAATTATCTATATGCCCTGTTTCTAATTGCCCTCCCTCTCCCGAAGCAGTGCTGGAATGCAAGTGGGAGCACGGGCGCGCCCCTCCCAGACGGGAAACGCTACGTAGCCCTCAGAGACAAACCAATGGAAAAAGCAAAGATTAATTTTGACTGGCCCCTAGATCTGTTGAGGTCTGAAACTGTAAAAGTTTATGTAAACAATGAGATAAATATATTAGTACTTTTCTGAGCCAAGTGAGGTTTCATACTCATTCAAATGTGCTTTGGTTTAAAAAATAGTTTTGTGAATTTGGGTATGAGCTTCTTTATTCTTTTATACAACTTTTGCTATTTTATCTTTTTTTTTTCCTGTTATTCCGAAAACATTCTGGAACTAAGTGACTAAAGCATATACTTAAGCTGCCTGGCCTCTTTTTTTTTTTTTTCTTTTTTTTTTTGTTTGTTTTTAGATTGTTTTATTCCTCTTGAGGCTCTTTGTGTATTTAAAAAAAAAAAACTTTTAAAAAAAAGAATGCAGCTCCCTCCCCCCCACCCTAAAACTCTTAAAATCTTAAATATGAAACTAGTGTTTTGCTTTCTCATTAAAATACAGAAAAATGTTTGATACAATACTATGTCGTACAAATGCAGTTGAGTGTTTAGGCCCCAAGCAGGCCTGAAACAGTCCCTGAAGTTTTGAGTATTATTAGTTATTAATTATTACTGTCACAATTTGGAAAATGTTGTTTATACTCAATCTATGGAACACAACTTTACACAGCTACTTGAAAAGAGAACAAAATTTCCTTTTGTACAATACTCTTGCTGTACACAGACTTTATGTCGTACTGTTTAAGTGCTGGGGAGGGGATAAAGTTTAAAAAAAAAAAAAGCTCCAAAAAATAATTTTTAAAAAGCGCACTGGGTCCTGAAACTTCAACATGATTCTCAAAGCTTCAGAAGAAAATGAAGAGGGGACCTGGGGGCAGGGGAGAAGCTCTATCACCCACATACACGCTTACAAAAATAGCATTACGTGAGAGGGAGCATGTTGTTGGCCTGCTGAGGAGCTCAGCACCCCTTCGCTGGTGGGAACCCAGCGTGGACCCATCTGGGCAAACTGCAGGGTCAGGAGTGAATGGGGGAACCCCCTCCAAAACCTGCTGAGGGGGACAGGGCTCATCCTTCGCCCTGCTCTTCCCACACAGGACCTAGACATTGTTTGGGAAACGTGGCACTGAGAGGCCCTCGGCCAGCAGCAGCAAGGGGTGCTCCATGCTGCCCCAGCCAGCAGGGCCTGGAACTGACCCTGCATCCCTGTCCCTGTCCCTGTCCCTGCCCCTGCCCCTGCCCCTGCCCCACTGGGACTTGGTCTGAGACAAAGGCAAATGGCAAGGCCTTCCCTGTCCTCCCCAAAGACTGTCTGGGGACATTATTGGGGTGGGGGGGTGAGGGGGTGGCAAGGAATCAAGGAGAAAAGAATCCAATATGTGTTCAAAATGTGGAAGTGCTAAAGACACTAAAACCCCACGTAATCCCCCTCGCAAAAGAAAACAGCGCATCTCAGCACAAGGAGAAAAGAACAAAAGTCTGTGCTCCCCTCTCATACTCCACAGTTGGCAGGCATCTGAGAGCAAGCACATGATGGCACTGGGAGAACTGGGAGCACTGGACGAAAGGGCGAGCATGTTGCCTGCAGGGTGACACCAGGCCCAGGCTGGATGCCTTTGGGCTGTCTATTGCTTGGAGCCTGGGTTCCAGTTTCCTCAGTTCATTCAATTGACCCAACAACTTCTTAGGAACTAGTCTGCGCACACCAAAAAAAAAAAAAACAAACCCCAAAACAAACAAACAAAAAAAACCCCAGAAAACAAAGCTTATATTTCTTTGTTTTCGTCAAACATGCTCACTTTTTCTTTTTTTTGGTCAAAACTTAAAAATATTGGGTTTGATTCGTTTAAAAACACAAAATGTGAGGTTTGGTAAACCTTACGCACAGAGACTGTACTGGTTTGAGGGGGTAGGGGAAGAAAAAACACAAGTGTAAACCTTACTCAATTCAGAAGGGATGGTTCTACTGGCTGTGAATTTTTACCACCACAGTCACGGAGGCTTGAAATAAGCCATAGCTTTCCACAAGGTCACGCCAACAAAGTCAAGGGGGCCAAGAATCAGTGGGCTAAGTTCTCTGTCTTCTCTCCTAAACCAATAGCAGCTGTTGGCTGTGATGTCTTATGCAGATGTTGCAAGAACATTTCTCTTTTTTTTTTTTTCTTTTTGTGTGCGTGTTTAAATTGTCTAAAAGGGAGGATATGAAACACTTTGGTTTGCTTTTTCCTCCGCTCCCCCACCTTATTGCACTCTGGATTCTAGTAAATTATAGGCTGCTATGCCCTCACCCTCTGTCCTGACAGGTGTTTACAGACTGACCCAGATGTGCTGGGGGAGTGGAAGATGAGGGGGACATTTTCCCCTCCCCATAGTATCCAGATTCAATAAACAAAGCTGGAAAGGGCCCAAAAAGCTCAGAGAAGTTTTCTCCTTTTAGATAAAAGTGACTACAAACAGCCAAGAGACTGCGAACGAACCAGTCCAAGCAGCCAGCACAGCCTCTGGCTTAACTTATTTTTTGCTTTGTCTTTGGCCAAGCTTTGCTTTAACGTTTCTCTAGCTGACTTTTGATGGAAGGACAGGGTGGTAAAAATCCCTTAACTTTAATTTAGCTTCTACTTTTATACATTTAATTACTTACAATAAGAGAAAAAAAAAATGCCTAATCTTTCACTAACCATCTTATTGTTCTCATGAATTCAAGAGGTAGCAAAGGTAACAAGTCTATCCACACAGACTTGCTCTTTAGTGAGGGAGGAAAGCTNCCTTCCAGTTCAAACATTCACATAAACGTTACAATGGTTTTGCCTTTAATAAAACAAGTACCTCTAAGCAAAGAATACTCATATGAAACTACTAGAAAAGTAAAGACGACCCCCTGCTCACTGAAAGAAATTCCCAGGGCATCCAGTCCCTGTTCAGTCATGGGTAAGGCAGAAGAGGTTTGTGTGTTTCGTGGGAAAAGGTGGCGTGTGGTCACGTGTGCCAAGGATAAGGATCAACGCCCAAAGAGGGAGGGATGGTGAGGGAGGCATCGCCATGTCTTTAAGTGAAGTACTTGGGCTGGTGCACACTGAGGCAGATTGCTGTCCCCACTGTTGCCAGCCCAGGGAAGGGTGGTGGGTTCCACCACTGCTATGGCTTTCCCACAGTATCTGAATGGGCTGCCAACCCTGTGAGATGGTCCACAGACACAGCTTCTGCGCTTGTGAATGCAATGCTGTTATTTCACAGCTGCTTAGGCCACTGAAAAGATGTATTTTATTTTCTTTTAATGGTAAGAAATGCCCCTACTGAGTTTGGTTTTAAGACAGGAGGTGAGTAGGGTGACAGTAACATGAAGGAAAGAGGTGGGGAGGGGGAGCCAGCAGAGGCTGAAAGCTCTCTGTGGTCCCCCCCTACCTGGTCCAGATAATCAATATGGCAATGAAGTTGATGTGTGCAAAAAGAAGTATTTCTTGCCAGATCACCAAGACTTGGAGGGAGAGTTGGACTAAATGCATCAGCTTGGCTGTGGACCTTTATTTTTTTAAAAAAAGGGAAAAAAGGAACTTTTTTTTTTTTTTTAAATGTTAAAGCTACATTTGTTTAGGCCTCCCATGACTGAACAGAGTATGGGGCGTTGCCCCTTTTTTGTTTGTTTTTTTCTTTTTTTTTTTTCTTTTAAGCAGCAAGTCCACAGAAAGGTAAATCACTGCGGATGGGCGTGAAGCTCATTCTGGAGTCTTTGGCTTATGTGGGAGAGGTATGCATTCGCAGGTGGCTGATCAGATTGCGCTGCTGGGTGAATTTCCCACCACACAGTTGACATTCGTAAGGTTTTTCTCCTGAGTGGACACGCATATGCTCTGTCAGTCGGTACTGCCGGGTAAAGCGCATCCCGCATTCCTCGCAAGCGAAGGGCTTGAGCCCCAAGTGGCTGCGCATGTGCCGTGTCATGGTGCCCCGCTGTGTGAACATCTTGCCACAGATGTTGCAAGGGAAGGGCCGCGTCAGCCAGTGAGTCTTCTCATGCTGCCGCAGTGTGGCTGGATCCTTGTAGCTCTTCTCACACACTGAACACTTGAAGGGTCGGGACTCTGTGGCATAGGACTGGTTGGGGTTGGACAAATCCTCGGCTTCATCCTTGCCGCCGTATGTGCCTTCTTCCTTGATGTAAAGGTCTTCCTCGGTGTGCGTCTCCACATGGGCATTGAGCTGCTCAGAGCTGGGGAAGCCTTTGCCACAGGGGATACAGACATACAGGTTGTCACCGTAGGCCACTGGCTCGAACCCCTCCTGCCGGTAGACATAGTTGGCACTGGTATGGCCACCGCTCTCGCTCTCACCACTGTCATCACTGTTCTCCTTACCATTTTCCACCTCCTCCTTACATGGGTAGGATAAGTCTGTGCCATAGGCTCCGGCCAGACTCCGCTCCACGGACTTGGACAAGGGCCCCAGGAGGATACCATTGGGCAGCCCTTCACCCTCGTCCCTGTCTCTGCTCCCCTCTTTTCGGTCAAAGGCATTGTCTTTCTTCATCCACTCTTTCTTGCGGGATGAGTGCCGGAGGCCCTTGCGCTGGCTGCTCTCCGTCAGGGAGTGGTGGCACTCTTCGCTCAGATCCATCTCCATGGGGTCGCTGCTGTCCGCCATGCTGTGAGGGGCTCCAACCCCAGACTCGTCGAATGATGAGGCACTGTTGGCTGCGGGGGCTGAGGCAGATTGGGGAGAGCCATGCTGGCTTTCGCTGTGCTGCGTGTCATCATGAGAGGCTGCAACAGGGAGTGATGGGCTTTTTTTGGACAGGTCAAGGCCTAGCTCCTGGTCACCAGTGCTCCCGTTTGCACTGCTGCCCCCGCCGCCATTGTTACTGGCTCCCCTGCTTAAGGAATGACAATTCTCTTGGTTGGAGCTGCTGATGAAGACCTCGTCATCAGAAACCTTTCCCTTTGACAGCTCCTTTGAGTGCGAGCCCTTCAACCCCTCATTTGACCCTGAATAGCGAGCTTGGATGACTGAAGCAGTGGAAAGTCTCTGACTCCTGGCAGATCTCCCAACGCCAAGGCCACTGGCCTTGCCAGCAAAGGACTTGCTGCTCCGCTTCAGCTTCTTTCTGCAGAGAGCTGCCAGGTCGTGCAGTTGGAGGTAGCTTGCTGCGGTGAGGAGAGCATTAAAGTTCTGTTCACCGGGCTGGTCAGTCGTTAAGAGCTTACCAGTATAAATAAAGTCCAAGATCTGCCGGAACACAGTGGGGTTCACCATGTCCGTGTCTAAGTTAATCAGGTTGTCATGCAGGACAAGGGATTTGAAATACATGCTGCTGGCTGCCAGTATGTTCTTATGGGCACGAAACAGGGCATTTTCTACCACAATGATCACATCACAGAGGAAACCTTTGGCTCGTTGCTGGTTCAGCTGCAGTAGCAGTTGTTTGGCATGATTTGGCAGTTCCATCTCCACCTTCTCTTCCTTTTGCCTTCACCTTACCACCTGCAAAACAGGAGAATGAGAGGCGTGAACCTGCTGTTTGCAGTCAAATAGTGGCTTAACACAGTGCTAACAGAGTGCAGTCTATGTTCAGCTGGGCACTGACTAAGGAGCTCTGGGTACATTCAGCCCTGCAAGCTGTGATCCTGCTTGGAATACAGAGAGCAGTATTTCTCATGCTAAGTCTTGATTAACATCTTTAAAAAAACCAATTTGCAAATATCTTTTTACAAAAGCAGTCTTCATTGGCTGGAACTGCTATTCAAAAGATACTGGCAAGAAAACAATAGTTAGGTACAGGGGAAAGCCGTCTCCCTCTTCTGACAGAAATCTGAAGGGAAGATGGGCAACAAAAAAAAAAAGAGAAACGAAGCATCTACTTCAGTGCCATTTGCATATCTGAGCATGCAAAATAATTAGCATAAGCTGCAGCTTCCCTACTTTAACATGTAGTTTGTTTTTTGGCTCTTACATGTTGAAATCTTACAGCACTCAGCTGCTCTGGGGTTGAGAAAATGACATGTAGCAACTACATCCATTGAAGAAGGAATTAATCACATCAAGGTGTGAATGGGAAATCTCCTTAAGAGTAGAAAGGCTGCTTTAAAAACCACCCTCTGGCAATGTCTGTATCCCAATCCATTGACATGAAGGGCTAGAATCAACCCTAAACTGGCTGAAATTTGGACTGCTGAGCTAGCTAAATGCCACCAAACATCTTCAACAATCTGAAACTGTTCTAAGTTAATACTGCCCTGCCTATAGTTTTGAAGGAATTTTGTTTAAACCGATAGAGTTGCGTAACCTATCTCAAGTCACAGTCTCTCTACCCTGAAGTACTGGGAAGAGAGGAAAATTGCGGTTACCTCTGTGTAGTTCATGTATTTCAAAAAGAGTATTCACTATGTATTTTAGTTTAGATATTTATACTGCCTTTCCCAGTAGTATGTACTGTAGGAAATACCTAGTTTGAGGCATATCAGAACTAACTGTAATTGCACATTTGGTAGATACATTAAAAAAGAAATTTAAATCTGGGGCTGCATTCAGGAATCCAAGATCAATTTTTAAACTTTTTTTTCTTGATTTTTTGTTTTGTTTGGAAGTGCCAACTACTATTTGTAATGGGTGTTTATCTGTTAAAGTTGTTTTCAAATAGTTTCTAAGGTTCAAATGTAGGAATTAAATACCAAAGATGCAACAGACACCTCTAGCCTTCCTTCCTTCTTTTCCCAGTTCATCACGTTATTGAAACGGATTTCTTATTGAAGGAGGAGCAAGCCTTAAGTTCATGGAAACACAGAGTCTAAATTTTTTCTTAAAATCATCATCAGTTAATGTTTTTATTGCTTGTAAGTCCCATTACCACATTCTGCCCCATCAGATTTCAAATAATGAAGTATTAGGCTGCATTACTGTCCCCCTTTGTCAAGTATGGGTACACAAGAAAAAAAGAGTGATACTGTCAATACTAAAAATAACCTCTCTCAAACCTGATTGTCACTAACTGCTGATAAACAGGAAGATTACATTTAGCACCTCTCTGCCAAATAAAAAGAGCTCATTCCTGCACACCAAAAAGATTTTGCTTTATGAAAGAAGTTACCAAAAAGAAAATGAATGTAGTTTTCCCTCCAACGTCTGACTAGCCTGCTACTTTTAGTTTTGCCAAGTAGGCGCCTGCCTCCTCGCACAGGAGAGGTGTCTCCCTTGGTGAGCTGCTCAGCCTGGTACCTGGTTACGCACAGGGTAGAATCCTGCGGGCCCTTTTCAGCACACCAGCACCTAACTCAGGATCCACAGAGACCTCGGGGGCTCCTCACCCTGAACTACAGCTGCTCTGCTTTTCTATTCTGTATTGTCTCAGCAGTGGATGGGAACCCCAGCAGATGGTGGACTCACCACTGTGCACCTTAGTGTTTGTTCCCAAGGGTGGATGTCTTTAGAAAGGGTGGCAGCCAGAAGGAGGAAACACAGGCTTGCCATGGTGCTAGCCAGTTACTGCCCCATCCTAGTGTTTCTATTTCTGAAACTCACCCTGCAGCATCACAAAAACATGAGACAGGGATTACTACCACTAAACAGTGTTGAGCACTTTAAAAAAAAGTTTTGATCTAATTAGTTATGTGAGCTTTGTGGCAGGCAGGCAGTGTGTGTGGGGGGGGTTCTACTGGCTTGCCTCCAGAATTGCTGATTAAGAGGAAGAAGCAACAGCACAGAGGCACCAAATACCCACTTTTATCTAGCCAAGCCAGTAAAAGCACTTACTTCTGGGTCACTGAGATACATTGATAGGGAAGGACAAAAACATGGCTTGCAACATAACACAGCATTGATACATATAAAAGCATCCCACTCAGGAATAGTAAGAGACAGCCTACTACTACACTATTTTCACTACAATCATAATGGTGCTTTTTCACGGATATAACACACAAAATCCCTGGATATGATTTTTACATGTTCCATAAAGGACATCTATGGGAAAGGAAAGGAAACAGCACAGACAATATTTTTTTTCCTAAACAGACTAATAAAAGTATGATACTGAAGTAAAGGCAAGCTTATTTCCCATTCATGTGGTGTGGTGCTTGAAGGAGAGGTCTAGAAATCTGTGTATGTGTTTGTGTAAGCCTTTGCAAAGAGTCAAGGCTTGCTGCAGCTACTAATGGAAATAGTTTTACAATTTTTTTTTTCTTTCAGCCTTAAATGATACTGAAACCAGGTAATGAGCCTGCAGGGAATGCCCTGGAAACAGGAGTAGAATTATAGTTCTGCATTTTACTGACCTTCATGAGGAAGATACTGTTATTATTAAACCTCAGTATGTTCTGCAGCATAAAAATTAGCATAGTGCAAGTTGCTTAAATTACCTCTGTTTATCTCATATGTCTAATTTTACAGAAGTATTCATGGTTCAGTAGGATGTAAGTATGAGGAAGGTTATCACTCTTAGTAGATTTTAAAAGCAATGCTCAGGTGTAAGCCCTGTAACACTGCCTATCGAATTTGAATGTGTTAGCTGAAGTCTAACGTGGATTTAGCAACCTCAACAGAATGAACATAATGGGACGAGGTAGCGAAACCTTTAGCCAAGTTTAGAACCCCATATTGACAATTTTGCCAGAATTGCCTACCGAGGGCTTTTACATGGATCAGAGAACATGCCTCTGACTGATGTACCTGTGTTGCCAAAAGCTTTACAGCATCAACCTGACTTTTGCTCCTTGTGCAGTCTGAACAAAGATAAATCCATTCCAGGTACTTTCCAGAGCTGACCATTACAAACCCTTCTTTAGTAACAATGCATTTCAGATGGGGGGGCGGGGAGGGGAGAGCTCTGTGTTGGAAACTTTTTAGCCAAAGAGAAGCAGGCATTATTCCTTAATCTATGGCATTCCTGAGATGTCACTTGTGTCTGAAAGCACGGGACCAAAGGCAACCACACAGTTAAGTAAAGTCCAGTGTAAAAGTTAGCAAATCCTTCCAGAGCAATGGCAGACGAGGCCTTACAAAGGCCTTGCTATCCATTAGTTTGCAGAGACTGGCTCGTAATAAACCCTAAGCATTTGGATAACATCACCAAAACAACAGTAGAACTCCCCAAAAAAGGCCTGAAAAATTAGAAAAAACCCCACACCCCTGACCTCAGGAATATGTAGATGTCTGACTGGGGCCACAGTCTTTTATCATTGAATTTGGTGCGCAAAATTTTACTCTTTTGCATTTAAAACAGGATCACAGGAGGCTCCGGACAGATAGCAATAGTCTTTTTTTCAGATTCAAGTTCTCTCCTAGTCATTCAAGACATAGTTTTCAGAGCAATGAACCTGCTCAAATACTCTTGCGCAAGCAGGGAATGAAGCAGGACTGAGGGTCCTCACTATCTCCATGATATCCATGACACAGAGACACAGCACATGCAAAGACGTGAAAAATACAGGGCACAAATCACAGAATACAGTAATGCTGCAAGCAGATGCCACACATCAAACAAAGCTTCACAAGCTGGGAGCCGACAGCATCTTCATAAGCAATATTATCCAGGAGGCCAGGTAACTGCGAGCTGCTGTGCCCAGGCTGGGGCACACACAGACTGCTCCAGGAGCTGTGCTGCTCTCACTACAGAGCAGGAAAAACTTACTTTTCCCCCCCACCTCAATTTCCACAAAGACTCTGGACTCTGGACATCACAGAAAATTAGACTGCCAAAGTACAGGAGGAGTTCCTTCACCCCTTTCAACAGTATAAAATCTACATATTCACTACAGATTTGATTCTCTTTAATATCACTAAGTCTCTTGCTAAAAGTAATTGCTGAATGAATGCTCAGTGTGTTATCTTAGCAACCTCTGGCAGGAGATGCTGTTTGGTTTAGTCTCTGAGTTATAGATTGCAGCATATGAATATTGTTTACCTTTTAAGCAGCAACACCAGTGAAACAAAGAATTAATCAAAAACAGATCTAAGGAATCACTCACTTCATGTAGAGGATTTGTGAGAAGGCTAGACACTGAGCACCTGAACACTGAACTAACAGTACTGCAGATAAAACCCAACAAATAGATTAGATGTGCTGTATCAAATTAGATACTGTTGAAAGTGTTAGCCTACTGTGCATGTTATAATATACCTAGGAAAAGACAGTGGCCTGCTTACTTATTTCTCCATGAGAAAAAAATAAGTCATTTTTTTCCTACATTGCTCTCTCCCACCAGTTTATTTCTGAAATAAAAAATACTATGTCCAGCTGGAACTGGATCTGGGTGAAACTGAAACAGATGACTGCTGCACCCTTCCGTTTCAGATGAACTAACTTTCTCAGAGCACTTGAAGACCCCTCTGGAAAGAGACCTCTCCTGTTGCTCACTGGCTCATCTGATCTTCCTCTCCCAGCAGAACCCATTTCCAGGACTCTCCTGGTGAAGGTATCGCTGAAGTGGACTTGCATGGCCACTAACCTTCCCCCCAGGAGCTGCAGCTGCAGATCATTATCCCATGCCCTGTAAAGGTATTGACATCGCAGAGCAGCAGAGGCACGGGGAGGATGCAGAAACCATGTTAGCCCATATGGCTCCCCAGCCCCAGCGCGCAGGCAGACAGCAGGACTCGGAAGCAGAGGCAAGAACATGCATTTCCATCATTGGCAGTGGAGCAGCAGAAGCTCTGTGAGGTTATCTGACACTTCAAAATGGGTAAGAGCAACATGTCAGGTTACTCGGGAAGAGGTCTGCAGAGCTGGAGAAGGGAGAAGAGTGACATGCAGGACACAGCAGGACTGCAGCTGATGTCACAGGTGCAGACATGGAGAGCAGAAAGAGAATGGAGGTTCATTTTGCAGGGGGTACCACAACAGCAAACTTGAAGTGGCCCTTTAGTTTGTTGCATTCCAATTAGTGCCAGGCAGAACTGCCCTCCCGGCTCCCTGCAGCAGCTCCTCAGAAATGGAACAGCTTTGCTTATGGACATGAACACCTTGTCTGGTACCTCTGTGCGACAACGTTGGGACATCAGGGATGTGGGCAATACATGCTCAACTACTACCAGCTCCTGCCTCAAAAAGGAAAGAAGAAAAACGAGTCAGAAGATATCCCAGTCCCTTCTCCTTCCTGTTCTCGAACACCAATGAGAGCCCTACATGGCTAGGCTCTCCTCTGCTGCCTCCATGGGTGAGAAGGGTGGGGGCCCTGGGTGTGTGAAAGCACTAACATCAGGAGAGCAAAGTGATTTCTGGTCAGTGCAAGGCTGCAGCAAAGCAGGAACACCTTGCTAGATAAGCTGAGACTATGAGCAGTAGAATGCAGATTAACCACTTGGTTGCCGCTTACCATGCCAGGTACATTGGGCTAAAGGCACCTCCATCCAGTGCTGCCCGACGTGCCAGGTACATCCCATGATGTTCCATTGAAATCACAACAGGCCATCAATAGAACGTGGCTGCACGGATGCAGAATGGAGAACCAGCAGGGACGCTGTTAAATGCAATTAAAAAACTGCAATCAAAATTGAAATATACATTTTAAAATGGCCACCTGCCTTAAATAGATAACTACTAGAACAACCTCCCCTCCACCCATCTCCCCAGAACTGCTGAAGAACGGAAACGGAGCAAAAAGCCTTGCCAAGTTTCATGATGATTCTGGCCACCTTCATTCAGGACTTGCAACAGCACTGAGCTTCAGGGGGGTCAGTCCATATATATCCAAGAACAGCAGATCCCAGGATGTCTGTACCGGCATCCTTCTGCCCAGAAATTCAGGGAACTAAATATCACCATTTATAAATGCCTCTATGATGAGGAAAACCTGGACCCAGAACTTCATGGTCTTGTTCCTCACGCAGCACAGGCAATGGGAGAAACACTCAAATGCTGATCCTCGGTGTTGTCCCCATTTCCCAGTTCCCGTTACAAACGCTTTGAAATCCTGCTCTTCCAGAGGTGTTACAGCATTGAGCCAGGCTGGGTACGTTGGCTTTTGTTACATCTGTGGTGCAAGGCAGTAAAAGAAAATACTGTACACCCTCTCCTATTTATAATGATGCTTCACTGGTAATTTAGTCTACGTTCTTGGAGACTTGAGATCAAGCTGATTCACCATGAACTGTAGCTGGTACAAGAGTCGCAAAGCTTAAGATCCATAATTTCACCCTTCCTTGCCCAAAGGAAAAAGCAATCACATCTTTTCCATGTCAGGGAAAGGCATACCCCACATACCCTGGCCAAGCCCAGGGTATCCTGCAGTGCCCATCCACCTTCCCCCAGAGTTCCCATACTAAGCTCTAGCAGGATTATCAAGCAGGATGGCCTTAGGGTAGGTGCTTAGCACAGGTCTCTCTCTACAAGTGGTGATGCTGCCACAGTGGAAAGAGAAAAAGAGAAAAAAAAAAAAATAAAAAAATCACAGAAATAATCCTGCAGCCTTGCAGGGATTTAAAGTAGGTTTTTAGATCCTCGTGGCAACATGAAACTTCTGCATAGCTCTGGTCACATTGATGGCTGCATGTCTCCAGCTGTGCTACTGGAGATAGAAATCTTACATTTAAAAAGTTAGAAGAATATTGATTATCAATTTCAGCCCCGAAAGATAAAGAGGCCAAATGAAAAAGACATACAGTAATTAATGTAGTTGGATCAGAGAGAACATAAAGGAGGACAATGGCCTGGGAAATAGAAAGTGTCTTCACTGAATGTGAGGAGATAGTTCATTCTTCCTGGACAACTGCTGGACTCGGGAAGGCCCAGGACAGTGTTCTCATCATTCCTACATGTATTCTCATCCCCCAGTTCTGTAACTAAATCCCTTTTACACTGAACTAATACATCTTTTGTATTCAGATTGCCCTGTTTTGACTGCTATAGACTGCAGATTTTAAAATTTTTTTCTATACTACGAAGAAGTGAAATGTAAGCAAGTATTTGCTACTGACCTGGGCTATGCTGAGCCAAGAGCATTTACTGAACTAGTCTGAACAGACCACTGCCAACCCACATTTAAATAGTTTGCCACTTAGGGCAAGAGCACTCGGAATTTGAAGCTCCCACCGGCTCCAAGAGGTCACTCACTCTATCCTACTGGCTGCGTCTGCCAGCCTCACGGCTCTGCACAACACTCAGCAATACCAGCAACACTCAGCTTGAGAAAGGCCAAAGGCTGCAAAAAGGTATTTCTTGGACAGCATGAAGGTATTTGTTTGGACATGGTCTTCTGTAAAACCAAATCTCATTCTTACCTCATCTGTACCTACAAATGCAGCAGCAACAGTTCTCCTTAACGTAGACAAACAATGCCTTAAATACAGCACCTTTTGCATTTTAGCCACCATTCCCCCACCCCAAGAGCTGATCATGTACTCAGCCTTGTACTTCCCAGAGAAATCTTTGCCTCTAAGCTTCACTTCAGTGAAGACTTTCAAGCAAACCACTGTTTAAGAACCAGTCCTGGCAGTATCAAGACTGTACTGCCTGCCAAACATCCCTCCCAATCAGATGCTTAACCCACATAATATTTGGTTCTTTGCAACCACCAAAAAGTGTTTCTGAAACAAAAAGTGTTTCTGAAACAAAAAGTGTTTCTGAAACAAAAAGTGTTTCTGAAACTCTGACTCTGGCAAATGAGAGGATGCCAGAAAGCCACTACTGCTTGTAAGCAGAAGACCTAACAGACTCAAGGTTTTGCAAACTCTGCATTGCATCCAAATCTATCCAAGCTGAAGATTACCTAAGGGGAAAGTGGGGATTACTCATTTTCAAAATTCTTTACTTCTTTGGCTCTCTCTCCTCAACAACTACTCAGTTTCACTGTTTTATTCCCCTGTGTTCTTCACTCGAGACTTCAGACTTTCTTTAAACTCAGCTCACAGGCTGCAAGGAGGTCACTCTACACAGGCTTCCCAAATCCACCTCTTCCCCATCCTGCCATCCTTATCCTGCAGCACTGCACAACAGTGGACCAGCGCTGAGGGTGTCTCAGGCACATTTGTCCAGCTTTCTCTCTCTGACTTTGGGGGTCACAGCCCCAGGTGTGCCAGGAGAGGCAGCCCAACAAGGTCATGGGGTGTTGAAAACTTTGGTACAATCCAAAGTGTAGGATCTTCCTCTTTTTCTTCCCTACACACTGTTCTTGTCAAAGTCAATGATTTTCTGGCAGAACCCAAACCACACAAATTACAGGGTCTTGTCATGAATCAAGACTTAAAATATCTCTCAATTTGAAAAAAAGTGGAAGGGGAGAAGCAAGGCAGAGGAGAAGCTACCTTTGCTCAAGATCACATTTTGAAAAGGGAACTGACAGCCTATGCATGTGCTTTACCCTCTTATCTGTAAGCTCCTCAGGACAGGACCCGTAGAAGTGTTTTGTACTGACCCATATACACACCCCAGAGCAAAAGAACCAGCAGGTCCCTGCATCTGTTCCAGTCTGCTCAGCTTCTCATCAATGCTGCCAGAAGGCATTGCAGCACTACAACAAATTAGCACCGCTCACAATTTGTTGAAGTTGCTGTTCCATTGTTTGTTTGTTTGTTTAAATCCCACGCACAGGCACAGACCAAGCTCCTGAGTGCTCTCTGTTGCCATCACCTCAACTCCAGAGCTGTCCTCTTGGAGAAGGGACAGCAAAGGTGATGGATTAAACCCATGCAGAGCAACAGCCGCTACGCCGGGACTCTGCTTGCGTTTTGCTGTTTCATGACAAGCAGAACAAAAAAATTACCCCAGTGTTCCAGCCTGGAAGATCAAGGTGTTAAAATCCTTATTTTGGCAGTTGACTACGAAAGTGTTGTTAAGAAAAAGAGAGAGAGCCACAGGTTTGAAAGGATCCCGTGCTAATAAAACTTAGTGCTAATGCTATTTATGAACGTCCAAAGGATAATCTGCACCCCTTATCAGCCCACAAGACTATAAGATCTTTCAAATAGGAAACATGTCTTACTTGATAAAGCACTGTATAAGTTTACAAAGCACAAAACTAGCGGTAATAAATAATTGTCAAAGTTGAGCAAAGAGGTAGCTGTAAAACCTGAAACAGTACCTCACTTCCCATTTCACCCTGAGCTCTGAGGAGTAACACTGGGGGGTGACTAGTTGTTACGACTTGGTTCACTCTTACACACCAATCTGTTTTGGCTTTAAGAGACTACTTGGGAAATGTGCTATGCTTTTATTTACACTGGAGAAATCAATGCTTTATCATGAGGCGATCACAAGGGTGATTTTAAAGACCTGTAGTAGATTCTTATCCCTCTACCAAATACAGTCTTAATTTGCCAGCACACATCAGTGTGCCAGCAGCGATACCTTACAGCATTGCTAACTGTAGGCACTTTGTGCACACAGAGCACCCTGCTATCCGAGCAACTGCTCACCAGTTGCACCATGTAGTTATAGATACAGCTTCTCTTTCATTTCTCTTGGCTTGTATGACATCAAGCTCTGGGTTGCTGCAGGCAGTTTAAAGGACAGTAAAGTCAGCATCATCACCTCAAACCCTTACATGCTTTTATTTAGTGGTTTTTTTTATTTTAGAGAAATTTTTCTGATTTATGAACACTCTAAATGCTTGTGTCTATATAGCTGCTGTACCATGTGCTGAAGATCGCTGCATAGTGCAAAGCATCTCTGCTAGCCTGGGCTGAGCATGGCTTTGGTTGCTGGACAAGCGGACACTAGACACCCTAGTGACCTCCACCAGTCTAACATCAATTAACGAAATTACTAGATTTTTATACTCAGATTGAGACCTTTGCATGGAATTCTGTGGGTACCAAAAGAATTACAATTTTATTCTTCAGATAATCCGTGGTTTATCATATGTTTAAATACTCAAGCCTACGTATTTCCAAAGCTACTCAATTTACATTTGTCACTTAGGGAAATTGCAAAGCAATTTCTGTATTTATTTCCTGTCAGAAAAAAAAGCCTCAAAGAGCACAGCAGAATGGATCACCCTCCTTCTTTCAGCTCTATTAAAACCATCTCATTGGTAATTATTCTCCTCAAGATGGGTGTGGGGGAGTGAAAAGCTGGAGCAGATTCTATTTATAGACGATAACCCTGGGAAAAACAGGAGGTACCAGAGAAACAGGCAGGAGGGGTGCAGTTGTGACAGTCCTGAGCCCAGTAGGAGACACAGGTGTCCCCGGGTTGGTGCCAGCACTGAGAACACAGACTCAGCCGCACCTCTGCCAGAGCTGGGCTTGGCTGGCGGGTTGCATAGGCGCCAGGATGAGAATTCACACACAACTTGCCTAGCTAAAAGCTTGAGCAAGAGTTAAAACAAACACTAGAACAACGCACACTAAAAGGTTATTTTAAACGTTTGCTTCGAGCTTTCCCCTCTCAGCAAGGAAAGTGGTTAAAGAAAAAGCAAAACACCAAACGGAACCAAAACAGAAAAACCAAAACAGCCAGAGAGGCTGCAGTCTGCATTACACAGATGGAACAACTCAGCACTTTTATAGCTACATAAATAGGATCAGACTCTGGTCAAAGAAGTAATACATGTACAAACTACTGCCAACAGCCACAACAAACATTGATACTACACCTTGGACTCAAAGGTAAAAATAAAATTCTTCTACCATTACCGCTTCCAGCAGAGCCCGCTAATATAACAGCATCAGGAGACGCCCAGAGGATGCAAAATGTATGTTTAGTAGGGATATGTTTGGACTAAAACCTCTCTGTCTCGACACTGTGCATTCCCAAACACCTGTGTCTAGTATCCAGCTGCTTTTATTCCCTGGCCCTTGGCTCCACATTATTCAGCAACAGTCTGTCACAGAGAAGGGCTGAATAAATTGCAGCATCGTTATGCCACAGTGCAGGTGCTCCAAAACGCTCATGTCCTGAGGCTTATGAACTTGGGAAGAGAGATACCTCATCAGCCATAGGGACGTTCTGATGCCAGCCAGCCTTTTGCAGCCCATCAAGTCAGTCCATCTAGAGTTGATCTGTTCCCTTCTCCAGGCATTTTATTGACAAGCACCTGCCTCAAAAATATGTTTTAACAGCAGGAAAACTAATCCCAAATCCATAACCAAACCACAGTCAACTCCTGTAAAGAACCTGGAAAAGTGGCATCTTTCTTATCATAAGGTATTCTCCATCATGGATGCAAACATGGCTTTTGCACATCATCTTTCTCTGTTACCTCAGTGTAAGAAGCCTGATAATAATCTCAAATCCTCAAACCCTTCCAGGACCAGTCATCACACACACACAGACCTGTTCCATACAATTAAAGTCTTATAACAGGGGTATGTAATGTAAAAGCCCATAAAAGCCCGCTTAATCTTGTGCGGGCAAGAAATAGCAGGGACCTGCCTGTAGAAAAATTAGAACTATACAGTAATTCATCAAATTGATTTAATACAGCCAGCTGCATGTGGGAATGCTAGCCCAGGCAGAAATAGTCCCAATAGTATGCATTTGCTTACAAATAGGCAAGGTGCTTTGGCACAGCTACTACATCCTTCGAAAAAGTTGGTTTTGACATGTTGGGAAAGGACTTGGATTTTCCAGCTGCTCTCTAAGCAGAGACAATTCAGCAAACACACCCCAGGACCTGCAGCAGACATTACTCTAAAATTTGTCTTCAGTATGTTCTAATTTTCACACAACTTGTATTATTTGCAACAGCCAGGAAAATGCTGATCAAGTTTTTCATGTTTCTAAAAACAGACGAAGGGTCAGAAAAGCACTGTTAGGCATAAGTTGTTCTTTCTCAGCCACTGAGAGTATGGGGTCTGTGAACAGTTTACTGTTCACATCTTCCCTGTTACTCTTGAGCCACCAAATAAAATATAAGTCATGTTTGGTGGGTTTCAAAACAAAAGGTATATGGAAGAGTGATTATTCTGTTTTGGTTTGGTCACTTGGTTTTTTAAAGACAGTTATTAATAACAAATAGTCAAATTGCTGAGAAATCTTGCAAATATTACTTCTTCCCCTGAGAGGAGACTGCGCCACTGAGAGATCTGCAAAGCTGCAGACAGGACTAAAAACTGTGCTGAAATTTACTGAGGTGCCCAAAAATGACCAATGAGTTTAGATCTTTCAATAGGATGAATGGCACAGTAGAAATTCTTAGTCTTCCTAGCTTACTTCATATGTATTATTTATTATTATTTATAATGAAACTTTTATTAAAAAGACAAAAGTATGTTCATTAGAAGATACGTAAAGCACACCAGAACTTCAGAGAGTCCCAACTCTGACTATCTTTCATGTGAAAGAACAGATGATTATTACAATCCTCTCTTTTCTTTAACTTCATTTTTATTTTTCTAGGAAGTGGGAAAAAGTATTTGGGGTTTTTTTTTGTGCATTTGGGTTTTAACTGATCATATTATTTAAAGGTCTTAGCAGACAATCTAAAGATCCACAGAAGAGTTTGTCAGGAAGGTGATGAGAAAGAGAAGAGCCTCCTAAAAACAACCCCAGCTCCTGAAAACACAGGTTTTTTCTCTCTGCTGCACATACACACTCATGACCTTTTGCCTCCCCATGAAAGACATGGATCCAAAAGATCTGGCATAAAAGGCCTGGAAGATACTGCATCAAGTTGAACACATGCTGGAGTGGTGCTGGGAAGCAAAGAAGCAGCTGCAATTATATAGGAATAACAACAACATTCACAGAAGTTCCCTTTGGATACATGTCAGCTTGTGGGAATGATGGATTAAGATGGAGTATTTGCGTTTCCCAGGCAGATGCCAAGATACCAAAGCCGGCAGGCTCAGGTGTTCTGGCCTTCCTTGATGGGAGTCTCAGCCATTGATCCCGTGTGTACAGAGCTCCTCCACTTGCAGGTATTTCTCTTCCTCTAATAGTGCGTGCATTTTTAATTTTTTTAAAATATATGATCTAGGTTACTGCTCATAAAAATGAAGGATTAACAGCTACAGCATAGCACAGACAGCTGGGCAAGCTCTGCGACAGATCCCTGCCAACACAATCAACCCCAAATTAATCCTGCACCGTGCTTCCACCCACACGCTGCAAGCAGGCAGTGCCATGCTGCCAACATCTTCAGGCAACATGAAGGAGCAAAGAAGTGCCATGTTACTACCTCTTCTGCTAAAGGTCATTTTTTATTGACCTTTGCTTACAACAGGCCCGTAGACTTCTGAACAATTAGAGCACAAGACCGAATCTGCCATCAGACATGAGTGTTAAAATAAGACGCAGCACTTGTGCATCACTGCCCTCTAGAACAGACTTCAGTGCTTTTTTGTATATATATATATATTTTTTTTTTTAATGCCAGCATTAATATTGCCAGTGGTATCTTATTTTCCCAGCTAGGAAAAAAACCCACAAAAAAACAAAATGCAAACCAAAACCCTCAAACCACAGAAAAATAGATCCATCATTACAGATGATGAGGCATCACGATCCGTTTTAAGCCATCCAAGCCAAGGCCATCACTGAGAAGTTTGGGTCTTGCACACTTCCTGCATCAGCCCTGGTCTGGCTCAGCCTTAAAGCTTACTGGTCTTCAGGGGGAGTGCAACAGGGCACAGCCAAGGACCAGAACACTCATGCGCAAAGCTGCCTGTGAAGCCAAATCCTGTGTTTCAGAGGTCGCAGTAGTAATTGAGGATTGTACTTCAACCTCCTAAACATCCTCCAGTGCCAAGGAAGGCTGCTGCCAGTAGGCCAAAGATGGTGGCAAGACAGGAATAATGAAAAAAAGAAAGTTCTTGGGAATTATTACTGGCACTGTGTGGTGCATGTGCAAGGAGAAGATGAAGCAGAGCTGCACTTAGAGCAGGAGGAGCTTCTCTCCCACAGAGGAAGGGTCAAAAGGCAATGGTCCTTCCTGCCTTTGGGCCCGAAAGTCTCCTCTCCAACACCCCAGTATGCATACTTAGAAGTGAGATCAATGCCTAACTACACAAGATGCTTCACTTTGCAATGATCTTTGTTTCTAGACAGTTGTTGACTTCCTCCCTTGGGATTTTGTAACAACCCAGCAACAATGAAAATTCAGGGGTTCTCCCAGAAGTCCCCAAATCAGATCAGAAACTTGAATCTGCTGCAGGGCATATTCAGTAGGTAACAAGGTCTTCTGAAACAAAGTGTAATAGGTGTTTCTGCCTGGACTTGCCAGAAGACCTTAATGCAAATACAACTCCAAGAAAATGAGGGTGGACTGTAGTGGCTGCCTCCCCCTCAGGGTTGGTTGCTTTTTTTTTTTCCCCTTCAATCCTGATGAAATTCATTACAGTAGCATTTAAACTGAGGTTGTGATTTAAATTTTCCAAAGCAGGCAGGGCAGGTTTGAGAGCCTGATATATCAGAGTTTACGTGCTTACTGAAGAAGGAGGGTGGTTGCAGAGCCTTCCCCAGGGGGTGCCTGGTCAGTCCCTTGCCACCGACATGTCGGCTGTCACACAGGCATGAGGTTTCTGGCCCTCAAAAAACTTGCTCCTTACAGCCAGGCAGCCCCATGCTCAAGCATGCCAGTACTTTCCTTGAAGGTATTTACAGTTTACTTTTTAGTGCTACTTTAAGTTCAAAGGGGCTAGTAAAGCCCCATTAAACCATTTACATAAAACTGGTTAATTATCCTGTTGCAGGCTTTAAATTAGCAATTTATAACCCCTTCCCCAGAGATGCCAGTATTTGGAAACAACTCAGCTGGGACATTTTGCAGGGTGCAGTTATGGAACAAAAAACACCCAGTAAACCCAACTACCCCCCTAGAATAAGTCTCTTCAGTTTTTGGTTGAAAATCAATTAACTCTGGAAGAAGCCAGTGGCACGTGGGAGAGCCCCCACATCACCAGCCCGCATCGAGGATGGCCAGCCCATGTCTCCCTTGGGCTGTACCTGCACAGCAAAACACAGGGACATGCAGATGGACAAAGCTAAGCTGGGAGGCACCACAGCTAGATGAGAATGGTGCTTCCCTTACAATGAGATATCCTGCTTCTTAGTGTCATAATCAAAGGTGTTCTTACATTCATACATACCAAAATGTGTCTGCGCACAAGGAAGGAAAACAATTTGCAGCTTTGGGGCTGGTCAAACTGTGAGTGCCAGCCCAGGGACTAGGGAGGAGCATGGGGTTTGGTCAGTGCCTCTGCTCACTGTGGAGGCACAGAGGCTCTTGCCACAGTGCAGCATCTCTCAGGTTCGGATTAACAAGATTCAGATTTATATTCCTTTGCCAAACGGGTCAATGACCTGCTCGCAGTGAGCCTACCCCATGGTACAGGTGAGGCTGGAGCCAGGAGTCTCCATGCCCAGGATCCTCTCTCCTGCCAACAGTACATTTCTGAGAGGGAGAATCTGTTGCCTCCTCAGGGTCTTGTTATTCTGCTCNCCTAAAGTGAAATGTACCTCTCACCTTTCTCTTCCTTATTTCCGCAAGCCATTATTAGTTCTACAAACAACTGGCATACTGCATATTTATCGGCAAATTCTATTTAAAATAAAGATGGGAAGGAACGACTGCCTGGTTGCTACTGTTTTCACATAACAATCTATCAGGTATGGGAGAAATGTTGGCCCCAATCCTGGTAGCAGTCCCAAACCAACAGGCACTTAAAACATCACCAAGAGCAGGAACCCATGGAAAGAAGGGGCATGTAGAGTAAGACCACATCAAACTAGGAGGTTCCACATTAACATGGGAAAAAAGGCACATAAAAAAGAACTTTGAGAGAAAATTTCCATTCTACTTGAAAAGTAGGACAGACGGAATCAAGTCATATGACAGACCCTGTGATTTTTTGTCTTCCATCTTAATACATCCCCATTTCAATGGCAAGAAAAAGTATCTTCTGCCAAACAAATGTCAGATTACCTTAAAAGAGAGATAAAAATCTAAGCAAGTTAATTTCTTTATACTACGCAACCACGAGTTTTTTGCATTTGCTTGCTTTTTTTGCAAAGTATCCATTTCACAAAAATTTTTGGGATGGGGGGCAGACAGGAAGAATAGGGGGGAAGACATTCAGATTTCAAACCAAAGGGACAAAATATTTTTGTACAAAATTTGGTAAGATGATATAATTTTTGTGTAATTTACTGCTCCAAATTACGAGACAGAGGCCTTATAACAAGAGTACAGGTAAACACAACATAAAATCTAAATTATCTAAAGGACTGAAAAACCCAGCCCCACACATAGATGACATTCTCCAAATTCTCTGCCCTTTCTTGGGAGCAGTTACACCCAAACCATCACTCAGCCCAGAAGCTGTTCTCTCCTGCTAATCACTCTGGAATCACACACTAAGGTAAAAAAAGTTCAAACTCAAACATGAGCCTTTGAGACAGCCCGGTGCTAACAGGCTGCAGGATTGCAAAATATTAGGAAATTGTTAACATAATGTGAAACTGGAGAGAAGGAAGAACGCAAAGCCTCCTGTGGTTGAAATGGGGGTCCTTCCTGCACTGCCAAAGCCCTCCGCCCCCAAGGCACGTGGTACCCAGGGCTGTGCCTAGAACAGGTGTCTCCTTAAATACCTCTGGTATCCCACTTGTGTCCCAGGGACATGGTCCTGCAGGATTATGTTCGTACAGACCAGCTGTGGCTGCCCCAGCCGTATCCTATAACTCCTTGGTTGGGGGAGCTGCTCTCCAGAGACATAGAGCCCCTTCCACATGGCCCTCTGCAGACAGCCAGCGACCCCCCTCCCCCCCCGCTGCAGCATCCCAGCATTTGTGCTCTGGGGCTGAACACCATCAGCACACATGAGACTCCTCCATGAGCAGGGACAAGGCTCTGCCAAGAGAAAGTGAATAAATGGCTCCAAGTATTTTTTTCTTTAACCCCCTCTGCCCCTACTACCAGCAAATTCAAGTCATTTATGCCAAACAGACACACTGAAGATCCCCTTTAAATAGAAAGAGATGCAGAGTCCACAAAAAATGCTGACAGGGCACAAGGCAGATACAGCTGGCACAGGATGAAGTAAGGGGAAAGAAGGGTGAGCATCATCATTCCCTAAGTCAATGCAGGAAGACACTCCTTGGCAATTTCAACCTAATTCTTCACTATGCCTTGGAGGATACTACCTGCTGGCCTAAGCAGACGAAAGAGCCAAGAAAATTTTTTGGGCAGCTAATGTATTAATGACACTTTCTGTGTCATATCTTCATGTGCAGCATAGATAACAAAAAGAGAAGAGCTACTTGCTTGAGATATAGCTCTGCATCACAGCAGAAAGGTGTTCTTCAGCATGAATAAGAACTGCCCCTATGCCACCCATCTCATGAAAAGTGTCTCGTAGTACTTAACAGGGAGCTAGAGCACCAACAGATGTGAAAGGCTGCCGACCAGGATGCATTGACTCAGAGGTGAAAGACCATGAGGCTCTGCAGGATCTTTCTTATTCCTCCTTAAGAGCACAAGTGCTTTCATTTTCCAGCAAGCGATCCTTATGTTCAGGCAACAGCTTTTAGGAGCGTGTGCACGAGCAAGAATGCACGCACCAAACTTGATGAAAAAAATCTAATTTATGAGGAACCTACCACATCCATAAGTTATTCCGCTAGTTAATTAATACAGATTTCCAGGTCTGAGTACATATCAGGTTTATCTGCTCATCCCTATGGTAGATGGCCCCAGGCATCATGAGCAGCCGCCAGGGAGGAAGGCAATGCCAAGCTAAACAATCTTCTGAAGTGGCAGAGTTACAACTTTTTCAGTCCACTTCTGCTTTATAAGCCCTTGAAGGCTGGGAGATACAGTGAGTTCAGTGAATGTGACTCATCAGTTCAGCGCAGGTCGAAAGCAAAGGGAAATTCTCACATACACTACATCCTACTTATCTGTTCATCTCACTGGCCATCTCACAGGCCATTCCTGGATACTACATTCTCAAACAAATGAGCAGGACCCCAAAATCCATCTACCCCTAGAAACACATACACTTCTTACTTCTGGCATTTCTCATTTTCAAGAGGTCTCAAGTCCATAGCCATAAAAATCAGCATTAACCGCCAGGTGAACTCTTACTCTTTAACCAACTATTTATTACACTGGGTCTTTGATTACCAGGCAAACATCTGTTGCAAATGCCACCCTATGTTCTCAGGCACCAGGAGTTTAAATGTTAAGCAGTATCCCACACCCAAGGTTTAGCATCTTTATGTTTTCTTTATTCTTTGCCAGCCACAGTGTTAGTGACTTCCTGGCCAGTTAGCAGTCAGCCTGGTAAGAGCACTTAACACATTTGTCATATATATCAATCATATATTAGACTATACACTGTCACGCCTCTCTTGAGCAACTTGAGACCAAATCACAAGAGCAGGTCTGTGTCCCCAGCAGAAAAGTGGAGGCCCAGCTGTATTTCATAACTGTGAATGTGCACTTCCAGAAACCTTCACGCTGAGTAACACATCTAATGAGAAAACAATTGTTTAAGAAGCCATTCATGAAAATCACCACATTCCGCATAGGAGATCAATCATTGATTTCATTTTTCCACGAATAAATTTTTCAGACTTTGGGAAAACCAGGTCAGAGCTGTGTGTTGCCACAGGGAGATAACAGCACACGCGTTTTCTTTGAAGACTCAGAAAGCCTGAATTTCTTGTCCCTGAGCCTCTGGACAGGCCTCCATCCAAACACTCAACTCCCACTGAGTGCAGCAGAGGTTCTTCCCCAACCTACAGCTATTTTGTGACAAGCCTGGCTTGGGACACAGGATCCTGGGTAGCATCCCCTTAAACCAAATGCATTCACTTGGAGAAGATTTATGGGGAAAATGGCAAAAATCGTACTGTCATTAAGAAGAAAATTAGTAGTCTAGTGCATAGCAATGATTACCCAGCTAGCTATCCTTTTTTATTGAAGAACCAGACTTGTAATTAAGGTGTGTTTTTCTTAAAGATAACATATAAGAAATTATTAGCGAGTTTTACACAATTTAAACCAGTAGAATTTCAGAGTTCAAATGAATTACAAACTATTTCACTGTGGGACTGTCTGACCCTAAGGTCGTAATTAATTTTAATTTTCGGAAGTTAACAATACAAAATATGCAACCAGGAGTAAAAGAAAAACCTCTTTAGGGCTCTCATTCATTTTGTATCAAACATACAATAGACAGGAGAATGGGAGGCCAGGTGCACTTATCTTCAGAGGCAGCTCACACACCTTGCAAAGTATGCAAGATGTGACAAATTCAAAATTCACTTGCCCATTTAAATTTTGGAGGAGGGTATTGGAGGTGAGAGACAGAGGACGGGGAGGAAAAAGGGACCAAGTTCTACATTAGTGACAACACATAGCATCCAATGGTAGATGAAGGGTGGATTTAAGTTGAAGTAATTTAAAACTATCTTGTTTTAAATAAAGAATGATCAGTGGCTGCTAACTACTAAGCCATACTGATTTGCTACTATAGTCTGCTCTCAATTTGATATTATTTTTTGCTAACCAGAGTGCTGCACCTTCCACAGGTGAAATGTTTATTCTATTTTATGGGTATTCATCCAGCTGACTTTTTTTTATTATTTTAATAAACAGCCAATTACTTTCATTAGACATTTTATTTTTCTCATTTGAATCAAACTGCATGAAAATTCACAAAGTAACCATGCATTGAGAATTTTCTGACTTCATTCTTATCAAGCATACTAAACATTTTAGTCTAAACATGTTTAACTTTTTAAATAAACTCTGTGTTAAAGAGAACCGAGCTGTAGCTGATGATTCAAAACTGAATTTTTATTGCCTTGTCCTTAAAAATCTAGAGCTACCAGATATGTGCCTCGAGCCACCAGACACTTGCCCCCTCTTCTACCTAGTTCTTATTCACCAGCTTAGAAAAGGAAAACAAGCATGCTAAATTTCTTAAGCTTTCATTATTTTCTCAGCCAAAGTTTCTTACTGCATTAAATAAACTAAAACAAAACAAAACAAAGCTGCAAAACCACTTGCAAGATCTCCCTGCAAAAGCAACGACAGTTGTCAAAAACCCAGTACTTTCTTACAAACTTTTGCTCCTCATGCTTAAGGACAGACTTCCTGCCATTGAGCATTCTGTCTTTCCTTAAACCTTTGGAAGCAGACAAGTATTGCCAGAATAAAGACAGATGTGAACTCAAACAATTTCCATAGATCTTAGTAAGGCAGCTATTTTCAAGCAATTACTTTTTCCTCATTATTAAAAAGATTGTTCAATACAGTAGCTTTTAGCCTCTACATCTATGATGCACTTGACTTTTGCTCAATATCCCACAAATTCCTAACATAAAAACTACTCAAACACAAGCTGCAATAAACAATGGGGAAGGAGAAACACTCGCCCACCATGAAAGCAAGAGGTTACGTATCAATTTCCTACAATATGTATTCTGCTTCCCTTTGTGCGGTATATGTACTGGGGGGCTGTGATTGTGTCTGTCCATATTTTGTTTAGCAATTTTTATTAGAAAGAAATCTTTTTTTTTCCCAAAAAAAATAGCAATACACACGCGAAATGTAAAAAGATAAAGCTTAATTTGCTATCAGGAAGATGGCAGAGGAACAGGAGACAGACCTGCACGTGATCAGACACACTGTTATGAAAAGCACAGAAGAAACAGGTATTCATGAAACCCTCCCACGCTACTTCCAAATTCATGTTTGTCTTCACAATTTCTCAAATCATTCCTGCACGAAGTTTCTTATTTGTTTATTCCTTCCTAAGGTAGAACTTCCATTTAAAAAATCCACACCTTAATTGCTGGCACAGCGCTGGCTGCCTGTCAAGTAGGAAGCCTGAACGGAAGCCTCTCCTTCCGCTGGCTGGGGCTCAGGCCAGGGCAGCCCAGTGATGGCTCCTGCTGCTCCACGGAAGGTCCATGTCATTAGATGCTTCATTACCTGAGGAGCCACAGCTATGAGCTCACACGCTGCTTTCCTGCAATAACGTGGCTACACTTACATGACACAGTAGAAAGGAATAAAAAGCCTGTATGTTTACGGTGTCTGGGTGAAGGCCAAAGCAAAATGTACCATTTGCTCTTGAAGTCAGGAGACACTCATCCTGTGAGGCGGCCTGCCTAACAGTTTTCAGTACGTAAAACAAATGCAAACGTCACCTGATTATCTGATGGCTGCTGGTAGGTCGGCAGTAACTCGTTCTGCCACTGACAGCACACACTGCAGTTACGTTTTGCACATCAGCCCTAACCTGGGGAGGTGCACCACACATGCAGCCGCTGGTTGCTGAACAGTGGAGGATTCTGTTCAAGCTCATCCATGACGGCAGGTTACTCATCCAGTTACCTGTGTGACTTGATTGCAACAGGAAAAGTAGTGGCATGTTTGGCACAGGGTCCTGGTCCTACATCACGCTGGACAACTTCATATATGTAGCTTGGACATGGAGAGAATCTCCCTGGGTAATTTACCGGTATTGGTGAATTTCAAGTTGTGGCTAGATAGCAAACATGCAGAATGAATTCTTGCATTACATGCTTGTAAAAAAAAAAGAAAGTTTGGATGCCTTGAAGGGCTAAAGCCAGTAAAACCTCTTTGCTTCTTGCTATAAACATGAGTTGTTTTGCTGGTGTGGAAGGAGAAGCAAGCAGGGGAAGTACAACTACACCTCCCTTCTTTAAGAGGAAGATGACCTGGTACCTCAGAAATAGTCTAATAAGAACACTATTTCCCTTACCTAATAAAGTTTCTTGACCAGTATTAAAGGAAAGTAATCTTTCAGTAGCATTTCAGCCATGTCAAAGGGCAACTTAAAAAAATAACGTAGGGTTTTGTTGTTTAAACAAGCTTTTCCAGCAATTACTCATTAATAGCATCCAGAGGCTCCAAGTAAGAAGCACAACCCTTCATCACAAGCAATTTATAGCAGCAATACATAGAGTGAGGCAGTGGATTTGAAGGGAAGAAAAATGCTGGGGGCAGGGAGAGGGAGCAGGATGAAAAACCACAAGATTTCTAAGAATATCCAATATCTAAAAACTGGAATAAAATCCAATGTCATGCAACCAAAGCCCTCTGGAAATAGAAAAAAAATATTTATTTTTTTTTTTTTTACTTCCTTGTTTGCCCAATCAGATCAGACCCAGCGGCTTTCCTGCAGCCTGCGCTTCAGAGAGCTCGAGCCGTTTGCTCCGCCTTGGGCCACCATGTCCCCTGGAGCTGTGCTGAGCAAGGACAGGCACACACTCATCTGCCCAGGGATGCCTGGCACCTGAACTCAGAAAGGTTCTGTGAGAAGGAAGAGAAATCTCCCAAAAAAAGAAAGAAGCTTTCTCTATTTTACTGCCCTCCTGCAGAGCTGAGGGGCATCTGTAAGGTGCGTACTCAGGCTGGAGCTGCAGCCCACACTGCTTCTCTGGGCCAGGGAGGCCACGCCGCAGCCAGCCCAGCCTCCTGGCTGCCAGGTTCCTGGGGAAGCTCTCCAGGCTTCTAAGCTTCTGACAGCTCTCGAACTGCTCCTCCGCACCAGATTGCCCAGATTGCTTTATGTTACATTAATTTCCCTGCCAGGAATTACTGCTGTATTACAGTACAATTGTCTAGCAAAACATAAAACTGATTTTTTCACCTCCCAAATACCGACTGTTGCCACTGCAGCCACAACTATAAGCCTCACTCTGTATTAGTCCTTCCTGTATTTATGCACATACAAGAGATTTTAGCATCTTGCCTCTTCTTCAGCTTTCCAACTTGCAGTTTCTTCCCTCCTCATCATGCTCCACAGCCTGTCCGTGCTCAGCAGACTTGTGCAGCCCAAAGTGTCACTACTGCTTGAATTAAAATGGCTAAGCCAGCTCATTAGGTGCATTATCAGGCACCCTGACTGACTGTAACACCAGTCACAGAAAGTGAGAAAAATAACTAGAAACATCACAGTGACGGCCAGCTTCATTAACAAGCTCAGATTTTTAAGTCAGAATTTTAACAAAGAAAGTATGCTGCAGAGGCATTTTATAATACACAGGTTTTTTAGGTATTAGGTGTTATGTGGGTCCTAATTCTCTTAATTTCAGTGCGCTTTACATTACTTGTGGGCTTCAAGTTATAACCAGTTCCCTCCACTGTAGCTAGCTTCCTTTCTAATTCTGAACTATAAAAATAGCCATGTTATAAGAGCAAAGGTCTAACTCTCTGTTCTTCAGGAGTAGCCAGAATGGGGCCCCACGGAAAAGAAATAGCATGGTGGGGCATGTGGAGGAAAAGCAGTGCAACAGAGTACAGCCCTTTCTTTTCTCAAACAGTTCCCTGTCCTTCTGGAACTGAGGGGCCCACAACTGGACACAATATTCCAGATGGGGTCTCACCAGGGCAGAGTAGAGAGGGAGGAGAACCTCTCTGGACCTACTGACCACTGCCCTTCTCATACCCCCCAGGATGCCATTGGCCTTCTTGGCCACCAGGGCACAGAGCTGGCTCATGGGCATCCTGCTGCCCACCAGGACCCCCAGGTGCCTTTCCCCTACACTGCTCTCCATCAGGTCAGTTCCCAACCCATACTGGGACCTGGGTTTGTTCTTGCCCAGATGCCAGACTCTACACTTGCCCTTGTTAAATTTCATTAAATTTCTCCCAACTCTCCAGCCTGACCAGGTCTCTCTGGATGGCAGCACAGCCTTCTAGCATGTCAGCCACTCCTCCCAGTTTGGTGTCATCAGCAAACTGGCTGATAGTGCACTCTACTACCTCATCCAAGTTGTTGATGAATATATTGAATAGTACTGGTCCCAGTACTGACCCCTGAGGGACTCCACTAGATACAGGCCCCCAACTAGACTCCGTCCCATTGACCACAACTCTCTGGCTTCTATCCTTCAACCAGTTCACAATCCACCTCGCTACCCTATTGTCCAGGCCAAACTTCCTCAGTTTGGATGCAAGGATGCTGTGGGAGACAGTGTCAAATGCTTTACTGAAGTCAAGATAGACCACATCCACTGCTTTACCATCATCTATCCACCTGGTTATGTCTTTATAAAAGGCTATCAGCTTGATTAAGCATGACTTCCCCTTGGTGAAGCCATGTTGACTGCTTCTTATGACTGTGGTAAGTGCTGCTTGACAGAGTACCTCCTCTCTGCCTGCTTTAAGTCAGTTTAGGTAATGCAAGAACAATCACTCACTACTCTCCTTCCCCACCCCATTCATGATAGGATAAAACATCTGCAATTTCTGTAATCGGTTATCTCTTCTCTGTGGCAAAGACTCATGCTGACTGACTTGAGACATCTTTGGTGGTCTTCTCTGCACCTTCCCTAGCCCTCCACCACCTTCAAGTGGGAATCAGAACTGTGTAGCATTTCAAATACTGGCACACCATGAATCCACACAGCAGCACACTGATGGTTTCTGTTTAGTTTATCAGCTTGAGTAAACATCCAGAGAGTTTGTTGATCCTTCATGGAGTGTAATATTTCCTCCTCGTTGGCCATTAGTCTCTCTGCAAGAACTTTTTGGGGACTCCCTTCAGATCATGCTCTTAAGTAGCCTGCTCAGGTGACAGGTGAAATTTTTCATCTCCCAACTGCTGCAACAAATCTCTCAGTTCAAGGTAGTCAAACTCACACCTTTCAAATCTCTGCCATTTCCACTAACACATACACCCACCCCACCCCAAAGTCTTACCAGGGGCATGGCCATTTGCAGCCACTCAAAGATGACAGATTCTTCATCTGTACACCCAGGGAGATGTGCCACAAGCTGAAGAAGCAGAAAGTGTGTGGTTCTCCCCAAGAAGCCAGGAGAAGCATCGATGCATTAAAAATCTATACTGACCAACTAAGAAAACTTTCTTAAGCTTATCACAGCAAATATCCCAGTCTTGAGAAATTTCTTAGGCATCCCCATACAAGTGACTGGCCTACAGGATCAGTCAGCTCAGCTCTGTGCTACACAGTTCACCACCTGCTTCCAGCCCCTGCTAATGCCCAAGGACAGGCTTCACCAAATAGAGCTGCTCCATATAATTGCTTGGCTTATGTCCCCTCTCTTAGCTGAGCTACCATGGTTCCAGAAGTCCTTAAAATTAATGACAGATGTGCTTGCAGATAAAAATCATCTACCTGCATAATGCTATGAACAAGTGATGCATGTAACAGCCCTGGCAGTCAGAATGCTCAGCTGCAGTTTTCTCTGTAGCTTCTTAGTAGCAGCTCCAATACTGCCCAATGAGCAAATGGTGGGAGAAACATCCAAGTTTGTTTGACCCCAATTTCAGAATTTCTGGGAGGCAGCTGCAATGCACCATAAGAAAGATAACACAAAACAAAGTTAGGAGCTGAAACTGCATCTCAGCACACGTGACCAGAAAACTGAGCAGTTAACAAAAGTAGCTCAAGACAGCCAAAATAATAGCACAGATGATTTACTTCCATAGTTACAAACCTCTGAAGTTGAATGAGCAAACTATAGAAATAACAACCTTTGAACATCAACAAAACTGTACTGCTACCCATGAGCATAAAATGGCATGCAAAAGCTAGGTAAGCCAGCTGAAAATCTAAAGCATATTGAAATCTAAACTCACCTCCCGGATATCTCGTTTTCTGAACATTTTGCATACAACACCTGCCAAAATAACACTGTGTATGTTAATTGCTGGGGAGAAGAGTCCTTTTACCTTCTGTTTCCTAAGGAAACTAATGTGGGATAGAACATCACCTTTAGTCAATAGGATGAAAAATTCCCCCAAATCCCTTGCTGTAGCTCTGACAAAGGCAATTCAGAAAGTCAGCTAGAGACCTGCCTGCATCTATCACCATTACTTTCCAAGAGTGGAATGAGAAAAAGTTTTAAGTTGTGCACTTTGCCTCAAATGTTAGTCACCACAGTTCTCTCTTTTGAGATAAACACACCACATATACGTACATGCCGCATATTTATACAGACACACACATGTATATTAATCACTTCTGCTATTGCTGCTGAAATCTCTAGTCTGACTCTTCTTAAGTGCTGGATCCAACAGATGGCTTCCTTAGCTACTTTATCCCCCGTACTTTAAGATGCTGTCATACAACAAGGGATCAGACCAGACAGGAGCTTGAATACAGAAAACACATCAGTCTGCTCACGGTGAGCAGAAAAATCATCCTCGTAACACAGTTTACAAAAGGTGTCTTAAACACTTCTACAAGAAAGTGTCGGTCCACTCAGAGCTACACTAGGCAGGAAAAAAACTTGAGTCCCAGGGCCAGTTACTTGCTGTCTGGGAAGGTGGGCATCCACGGGTAAGCAAGCAGTTATGGATCTCCTGCCCCACACAGGACTCTTGTCCAGGCCTCACAGTGCAAAAAGTCAGCACATGATGTTTGCTCACACCATCGCTTTCTGGTAGCCAACTGAGAACATGTTACTTGGCTTCAGTGTGAGCCAAGAAAATGCATTTCTTCTTAGTCAAACAACATTTAGTTCCAACTCAACTGGTTTCAGAGAACATTTTTCCAAGAAAAATGAAGATTCCCTCCTCAAGATAGATGTTTTGGCCTCTCGTGGGCATAACTCTCCCACCAGGACTTGACAATTAATAATGTTATTGTAAAAATGCATTTAAGCTCAGTTCTGTTAATATGGTCCTCTCCCAGCTGAGATAAGAGGACCTTTGTACATGTGGTATCTTCTGCATTTATCCTGCTGTTGTTGAAGAAGCAGAACTACTACTGCTAAGGAAAAATTACTCATAGTAAGGGAATGGACTCTTCTGAGCCACAAAAAGGGGACAATAGGTGAATTTACTTTGCAGTTTGGGAAGAGTACTTCTTATCATCTAGGATATTTGCATAAAACAGCTTCCTCAGCTCTTGGTTTAATGAGTAAAGGAATCGCATCTTTCAGTGCATATGGCTAGTAACCACAAAGATTTGCCATGGGAAACTGCTCCACATGGCTCTCTCCATACCAGCCATCTACAAGCAAACATTTCTCAAGTGATCTTCAGGGAGAGCTGAATGTGGGCAGAGCTCAATGCCCAGCCACGCTGACTCTTTAAGGACAACACAATGCTGAAAGTCTTTGGGATACTTTACAGTCACTTCACTATGTTCAGTTTTTCCTCAAACCAATGTTCTTAAGATTCTTCTACTAAGCTGGTAATTTTCCTGCTGTATCAAATGTCTTGATATCTACCTTAGGAGAAAATTTAGTTGCTACATTAACATTTGAATGGCATGTTTCTTTGTGCTGTGAAAAAAGTGGTGAAGAAGTTTGCCCCAAAGTCGCAATGGCAGCTGCAGAGCTGAAGGGGGACCCGCATATTCATTCCCTTAACTCGTTGGCATTTTGCAATTACAGAAAAGCATAGCCAACAGGCAGTCAGAAGAATGACAGACCTGCACAGTGATCTGGCCTCAGCCACTTGAGCTAAAGCTGCTCCTTGCAGTCAGCGGCAAAATCCTATCCATGTCCTTTTGGGGCAAGTCAAGAGCCCCCCAGCATGACACCCCATGATCTATATGATCTATCCACCGGGTTAGGCAGAACGCAGTATCCAAGGTGCCTATCATGGCAACATCTAAATGCAAGTATCAGAGCACTTTACAGACAAAAAGGTCTTTGCCCCAGGCTGTTTAAAATTTGCATGCTCCTGTGTAGCACTGAAGATAGCAGCAATGGTGATTCATTACGATAATGATTTAAGTAGGAGGCTTAAGAAAGTCAGGGTGGATTAACATCCAAAGGGATGGAGCTGGAGCTTCTCCACTCCAGAATGCCACCTCCCCGCCTCCAAAAGTCTGGAGAACTATGAATTAACCACAACTGTATCACAACTACAAGAGATTAAGCACAAGAGCACCATCTCTACTCCAGCCCATCCTCCTTAGCAAGGTCAAGCACAAAATTTTATGCTGCAGAAAAATTTTCATGGCATTATATAAATTATTGGCTATTCCTTTATTTGATTAGTTTGTTAGTGTAGGTTCTCCTCAAAAAGATATTGCGCCTATTTCTTTTGAACTAGTTTTCTGTCCACCTTAGAAACAATACACATTTTCTTCCGACCAATTGCCTTTTCCCACTACTGAATAATCAGATGGGTTTGATAAATTGATTGCTCCCCACATAATAATGTAAACATACATATTGAAAAAAAGCACACAATTCTTCTCCACACTCCAAGATTTAATCAAATTGTAATCTGTTGCAAGTTGAAACATGCATTCTGTCCATAAGACATGGTTAATGCTCTAACAGGCAACTCATACTTCATCCCTGCTGAAAAAAGAGGCCTTTGTGCTGTGATTTTGATATAATACTTCAGTTGCCTGAGCATCTCCCTAAAAGGCAACAATTCTGCTATGCTGCTGCTCACTCACAGTAGCTGCAATAGGGCACTTGGGGTATATTGCCCCACTCACCGCTAGCTGTGCTCGGTCTGAACGTCTTCTAGGCACTCTATCCCATGCTGATTCAGTACAGCATAGCTTCCTAGAATGCAATTACAGAAAGAGTGAGGGTTTGTCTTAAAAAGGGATTATTCCAGAAGAGCTATTCCTTATTAACTATCCCAAATCACCTCTTTGTTAGGAAGATGAAGTTAATTGGCAATAGCTCTTCCACTCAGATCTGTCTCTTGCCTTAGTTTGAATCAGTGACCCTGTTTAGATGAGCCCTTAGCACAGCATCACACAGCAACAGCAACAGCTTCATCAATGAAAACAGATGCATGGTTGCAACAAAAGTAGACACAGATACATCTCAGCTGAGTTTGTTGTAAGCTGGGCAGATAACAGGGTCAAGAAATATGCAAAAAAAAATAAAAATCTGTTCCTGTAATGTTAGATCTTATCAGTACTGCATGTGACATTTTGTACTTCACAAGTCTCTGGATCCCCTTTGTTCTAACTTGGTTTATTCCTTAGATATATGGAGACCTCAACAGCAGGGAAATTTTGAGTTCTGTAGCTTTTTTGTTTACTAAGTTCTCAGCTTGCAAGATTTCTCATCCAAAAAGAACTGAGAAAGTACCTGGCACATCTTGGATGCTTATTGAATAAATTAAATAAATCAAACATTTTACGATAAAATTCCACTCCCCCACACCAAACAGATGTAGGTGCACGTCAGAGGCTTGAAAAATTGCACTAGAATTGATTTTGCTCCAGTTTTCCCCAAAGGAAACGAAACGTGTGGGGGTTGAGACAAAAACATGGAAAATTTCAGCTATCGTGAACAACTGGGAAAGGAAAATGGAGGAAAGACAGAAGCCAAAACTGAACTTCACATTCATAGTGCATAATATATATTCTCTACAGCGTTTTATATTATGGGTTACTTATAGACACGTACTAAGTTCTGCAGCACAAAAATATATACAAAGCCACTGCATGTTGCAGGTGTTATAGGAAACAGAAACAAACCATAGTGTGTTAAAGTTGGTTCTAGGCTGTTAAGAGTATGATAGATCTGGTATTCCTGACAGTTAAACATCACCATCTGTGTGATTTTCCACTCCTGAGGTCTGTGCCCATGTGCACAAGGCAGAAGGTTTCAGTGGACATAGTTCCATCATTTCCAAGGACCAGACTGTACTGGCATCTCAAAGAGGCTCCCTGACAAAGTTAGCACAGAACTCAGTATTGTGGGGCAGCATTCAGTTGCCAGGCCCGCAAGACCATTCCTTGTGTACCTGCAACTCCTTATTCACACCACACCCCCCACGTTCACACTGACAAAGCTGGTCCATCCTGCACATGCAGTGAATCATGGATCCTGTGTCAAAATCCAGCTTGCCATTACTTGATCACAGTATGTGGCAACTATCAGTCTTCCTTTGCAGACAGGCAATCTCAGTCCATGGATGTAATTTTTTGTAAGCAACTTTTATGGGTTCTTTTCCCCATGGGAGAGAAAGTTAAGAGACATAACAGAAGGGGAAACGGCAATTATAAATATGTGCAAGTCAAATAAGGCAATAAAAAAAAGAAGAAACTGAAACCACTTCCAGTCTCTCTCTCCAACAAATTCCACTCTCGTGGTCTCTGGCACCACTTCACAGTAACCCCAGAAGACGTTCACCTGCTCCCACAGCACTAAGAAACAAACAGTCGAACAGGAACAAAGCAGCTCCCACCTTGGATGACCAGTGTAATCCCCTGACAGCGCGTCGTGAAAGGAAAACCTTATCATTAAAGCAGAAGAAAAACAAACAAATGCACACAGACAGAGCTCTACTGCTGCGCACTATTAGCATCTTCCTCATTTTCTATACGCATCTAATATGAGGAGATTTATATTCAGGCCAAAAGCTCATGCTGGCAGGAGAGGAAAGTACTTTGGAGGAGAGAGAAAAAAAAAACCCAAACCCACTACAGTTTCTTGGCTTGTGATCAGCAGGCTGGATGCATTCTGTGGAACTAGGCCAAAGTGTTAGTTATTATATTCAAGAGAACATCTGAAACCCAGTTCAAGGGAGCCGAGTTTGCGGCTCTCAT
The DNA here is from genome assembly GCA_013400055.1 of Nycticryphes semicollaris. Lineage (NCBI taxonomy): Eukaryota > Metazoa > Chordata > Aves > Charadriiformes > Rostratulidae > Nycticryphes > Nycticryphes semicollaris. The sequence continues at coordinate 1,160,220 of VXBJ01002871.1, read as the reverse complement.
TTATGCTGTATATCAATTGAATATCAAACCACATTTTCCGCCTTCTGAATAATAAAGCTTAATAGTTTGGGATTCCCATATGGTCTATTGTTAAAATATTTCCAAACACTGGCTGCTGTTTTATTTCTGAAGGAAAGATTTCTCTTTCCTCTTCAAGCTTTACTTGTTTAAAAGATGCTTGTACCAAAAGCTAAATATATTCTTCTTTTAAATATTTCCAGATTTCTAAGAAGGGCTGAAAAATGAGGGAATAAGGAAAAGCAAATACATTTTGAAATTAGCTTTTTTTTTTTTTATGTCACATGCAAATGTTTGTTCCAGGCAGAAGCAGCTGGTGCCACCAGGCTCTGCTGTTCAGAACAGGGGGTGCAGAAGCTTTCAGAAACCATGAGCTGCTCTAACAAAGGAGGACCACACAGACTCAAACCATTCACAAAAGGACCCAGGCCGATTATTTGACTATTACTTACAAGGAAGCCTGGCCAGTAACGTAGGCAATAAATACTGGAGAAACCTGTTCTGTGCATAACACAGGTTTGTCTTTTCACAAGTCCTGCTCTCTAATTAGCTACTCATTCCTGGAGGGCATTGCTGATGGATGGAGTGTATCAATTTAGTATATTTAAAAAAAAAAGTTAAGAAACTTGCTAAATAGTAAAAGCATCAGCATACAAAACAGTCACTAGTGCTCCTTCCCAGTCAAACCAGAAAAGGGTATTCCTGTTCTTTCTGTACTGTAGAAAAAGAGTTAGTGGCAGAGAGATCCTCTGACTTGCAAGGGCTCAACACCCTGTTCAGAGCTTGAACAGGAACTGAGAAACGCTCATCTTTTGGTGCTGCGTTCACCGCTTCGATGAGCGTGGAAGGACCTGACGGCTGGGTGAGCAGAAGTGAAACCACAGGGTGCTTTCCCCCAAGCACTGGTGGGAACCTCCAGCTCTCCTAGCTGGGCTCCTGCAGGGCCCCTCTGGAAGCGCTTTGGGCTGTCTCGGGCAGGAGCTCAGTGGGCATCAGCTCCCGTCTCTGTGCATCACTCAGAGCTGAGCGAGGCACAGTCAACAGCGTAACAGCGCAAAAACCCAGCAGTTCCTGCCGCCCAGAGAACAGAGCAGAAACTGCTGCTCTAGTCCCCTTACTCTTCTGTTCTACCCCTCATCACTGTTTCTCATTCCATCTCCTGCTTGCTTCCTCCTGCTGTAGTGATCTATCCCCTCCATCACCTCTCGGCCTGCCATCCCCTGCTCTGCTCCAACATACAGGTTTTCACTCAGCTGTCCTAACTAACCCTGAAACTGGCTGCTCACACTCACATCAACTGCCTTCTCCCCAGAAAGGAAGATATTCCAGTATTTCAACATTCACTTTCATCCCAATCTGGGGAGAAAAACTGAAATTACAGATGCTTTATGGAATGGAAGTTCANAAAAAAAGAAGAAACCTATTTGTGAACACCAGTGCATTTTGTGTCATTTGAAATGGAATATTTGGTTCGTTTTGGTTTGGTGACCTGACATAACAAATTTTGTTCTGAGTCAGTACACTGCTGAACTGATTTTTTTACCACAATGATGCATTGCCTCAGACACTGCAGTTCGGCAGCCCGAGAACCCTGGACTGGCTCACTGGTCAGACCCCCCGCCCCCCGGCTGGAAGGAAGGTCCCACAGCACGCACCGAGGTGTCCCGTGGTGCAGGAGGTCTCCAGCAGAGCTGTGGTGCCTTCTGGGGACACCAAGGCCCTTGGAGCCCAGTAGAAGAGGATAGGTACATCAAACCACAGCCCTCTGAACACTGAGAACTGCCTGGAATCCAACACTGTGTTTTCAAGCAATTCTGAGTGAAGCCTTTCAGACCAGTTAAAGAAAAGCAAAGCAAAGAGGTATTCTCATTCAGGTAATACAGATGGGCTAATGTAGTATTTCTGGTAGAAATCTAGAATCTAGTTTACTAATTTTACAGCTGATCAGAAATCTAGAATTGGGCTTTTCTAGAAAAAAATTGAAACTGTATTTTTCCCTGAAAAAGCTGCTCCAAAGGAAAACTCAAATCAGTCTCCTACTGACCTCAGCAGCCTTCTAACAAACAGTCTTAGAACCAGTACAGTGAACAAAGCTCACTCTTACAGAAATTTCCCCAGCAGGGAACTTAAATTACAGCAATATCAGCACCCCTATGCCTCCTACATAACTCCTGTTGTAACCCAAGGGCTGTAGGATTAAGTTCATCCACTGAGCGTAACGCCTAGTTTAGAGCCTAATACACATTGAACTAGAGGTTTTGCAGCAGAAGTCTGAAGGGTCGATCCCTCAGGGCTTCTGGCTGAGGCTCAGACACGGTGTCTGTGACAGTTAGGTAGAGACAAGTGCAGGTGGAGCTGGTGAAGGTTCCAGGTTCTGCCCCAGACATTTGGGGTGCAAACAACTTGTGCTCAGCAAACAGCTCTTAAAACAAGCAGAGAAGACGCGGGGTGGGGTGGGGTGGGGAGGGTGTTAGTGTGCATTCACAGAAAACTATTTTAGCAGCTTTCCTGTAGGCTTATAATGCTTCTTCTGTAACATATATTCTTACCTGTAAGTCTGTGTATCTGAGAGAAGGTAGAGGGTATGTGCCTGTATGGTTTTCATTTACTTCAGGAAAAAAGAAAAAGGAGAAACACTTAGCCTATAGTTTCAGTGTTGGAAACTGCAATAAACCTCTCTTTTTAAACCCCCATAACCTTGTGACTGTTTTATAGTTATATGGAATCATAAGCAGTGAAAGATTTAGCCTAACAGTGATCTGCCCTCAAAGACATTAATCTGTCACATTTAATAGAAGGGGAATAAGGAGACGAACCTTTCCTCCAAGTAATTCAAACAGATGGCATATGGCTTTGGTGGGAACATAACTGTAAGTTGCCCCTGTGACAAAGGTAAATTTGGCAATGCTGCACACCCAAAGACGCTGTTTACGAGTCAGTGTGAAAATGATCTCTGTATGATTTCCTTGTGTTTTAAAACCTAAATTCTTGATGATCATATCTCACCAGTTTTGTGGTTGACATATCAAACCAGTTTTCCACCTCCCTTATGCCAGTAAGATTGAATCTGTCTTTTGTTGGAAATTTTTTCCTCTTCTCAAAGTCATTCTCTACTTTTGACGGATCAGGAGACAATCAAGTGCATCGTGCCACCATGTTAAAGCACAGTTTCCTATCAGTATTTAAAATACAACTTTCTTTGTTTGGCCTTACAGTAGCTTCTCTCTTACCCCATAAAGCAGACAAAAGTCTTCAGGTTAGTTTCTCTTTTCTTTCCTTCTCCTTGCCTTATATGGGAAATAAACCCTTTATTTTCTCTCCTCTCTTCTTGCCCTAAACCTCAAGGCTTCACTTCTGTAGTTTTGTTGTACATCCTTCTATTATCCACTGCATTTCTCCAGACCCACAGTAAAAAGCATTTCTCCATCACCTTACTCTGGGTTCCTTCCTGTCCTCCAGAGAAGCAACAAATGATTCCTGGGACTCTTCGCTTGTTTCCTCTCTTGGAGGGAAGCCAAAGCTTGCTCAACTCTCCTTTCCTCAGGTCTGCCACTCAGCCCACTAACCTATCCCCATTTTCCACCCACACTCAACAAGCCGTAAGGTTTCCAAACTTGTCTGAAGAGCTTAATCCTAAATTGAGTTTGTCGTCCAGTAAGAGACCAGACATGAAACCAATACCAATGCTTAACAGTTCTCATGATATCCCAAAGCAGGTGAAGACCATTATTGTCAGATTCCTAACATGCATCGAGGCTAATAGGGAGCACCGCAAGACTCAGGGCAGCAAGAGACCCCATTCACATGCAGTGGCAGTCTAGCCGAGCGAGTATACTGAATTCAGAGGAGCAGTAAACTTAGACACTGGTTTTCCAGACCAGTCCAGGGTAGGACTGGTGTTAGAGGACCAGAGGGTAACCCCCAGATTACCCTTCAACACGCTCACAGGGAGCAAATGTCACTTTGCAGGGTGCAGCATGCCAGCCAGGCAGCCTGCTTTATGGTTCATGTTAATGAGTATTAGCATGCAACCCAACTTCCTTCCTCTCCCTATTTTTGATATAATTAAGGACCAGAATGAGCATTTTGTTTCAGTCCACAAGAGCAACACACTGCAGCACAGCAGAATAACAGGGAAGGGAGAGAAAGAAGAAAAAACCCCATCCAGGTGGCAGACACTTACTGCTCTGACCACTGCACGAAATGAAGGCTTGAGTGCACATTTTTGCCTGATTGCATAGCTGTCTCTGCTACCCATCTAATCTGCTTAGAAAACTGGTTTTGAAGGATATGGTTCAGACATACCACTTGCATGGGGGGGCGGCAGGGGGAGTGATGAGAGGGGGAAAAAAGTGCTGCAGCTGCAAAAGATAAAATAGAGACAACTAATTTTCTCAGAGGTTGCAACACCACCTCTTCCCCCTCCTCCACATGCAGTTTCTGCACTGGCAGGATAAGCTGGAGATTCCCCCGCGTAAGCAAGAAGGCACAATGAGGTGTGCAGGCCCTTCCCCACCCCGATACCCACAGCCCTTGGGGGACGAGGGAAAGCCAAAGCTGACAGCACTGGCAGGGAGGCGGTGACATTCCTCCGCCTGCTCATTTCCATTGCGTTACCACTTCTCAGAGGGGATGTGAGAAACGCATGCTGCTAGATGTTATGGGAAGACTAAGGAGCGTAAGGGAGCTGCAGGGTACTGCTGCACCAAGTGGTGGCTGGGTTCTGAACCACCATTGTGTGATCCGATTTCTCCTGTCACCCAAACCATTTTGCAAACTACGAGCATACGTTCATTTAAGCCATGTGTCCTGAAATCTAAACAGCTGAAGGGGACAGGAGGGGTAGGAGAAAGGAGAACCACTGGATTGCTGGTGACAGTGGCTAAAATACACATTTGCACAAGGAAGTCTCACTTTAGATAGTCACTTAGCAAAACAACTACAGCTGCTGACAGGCAAGAGGTACAGTTTCAAGTGACCAACAGACAGAAAATAGGCCAAATAAATTACTGCAGTCTAAAGGGAGCGAGTGGGTGTGATCCCACAAATGTGACAGAGATAACAAATGGATTACTGATGGGTGCCCCAATGTCAAGATTAGCAGACCAAGTTCTTGTTTGGGTTACGCCGTAGCGGTGACATTACCTAAGGTCTAGCGCAAGTCAAACAGAAATCAGAGTCTGACCCAAGATGCCAGGGCAGCAGCTGCTTTACTTTTTTAATGCCTACAATTTCAACCCAGTTTGCTTTGTTTCAGGAGCATCAGCTGTCTTTGGCAGAAAGACTAGAAGTCTTTGCCAGCTGCCACGTGATCTGCAAGGATATTTTCTAAATGGAATTGGTTAGGGGTTTTTTGAGGTGGGGATGGGGGAGAAGAGGTGGGAGTTGTCTGCAATGAAGGCAGGCAGAGTGAGTATATTAGCATTTTTATTTCCATTCCCTGCTACATATACATGTGCCCTTCTCCACGTAGACCCATCTGTTCTTTGAAAGTATCAAGAATGCCAGTTCTGATCTTTGTAGGGTCTTTAAGAAGATATTGTGCGAGTCCTTACTCCCTGACCGAAGTAAAATACAATGTTTTTTACATGCATGTAAATAATTTTTAAGCTTTCCAAATATTAATTGCTAACAGAAATTAAACATCTGCTAACAATAAACTCCCCACACAAATGAGAAGGCAGTTTCAATCTGACTAAAATGCTTTCAATTGCTAATTGCCAAGAACACTATTTTCTTGAATTTTACAAGATGGCAATTTTACTAATTCTCCCATTATCACAATATTTCAGTCCTTTCTCTTTCATCACAGAAAGGATAAGGTCCAAGTCCCATCTCCAACTGAACTTTCAGGGTCCTGGCAAAGCCAAGTGAGAAACTGGCAGTTAGGACTAGCCATGAAAGGCTCTCGTGTCAGAGCCCGACTGTGTGGGCTGCAGAACCCACCTGCAGACCTTCTGTCCCCCATCGCCCACTGTCCCTAGGAGTCAGCCGAATTGTCACAAGTGTTAATTACAGAATACATCTAACTGTGGCAACTAGGCACTGCAAGTGCAAAGAAAAGCTGAAATGCTGATAATACAAGAATGCTTAGAATAATTTGATGCCACAGGGAGAGAAGGGGGCCACCAGCTGAATTTGCATCACCCAAGGAAGTCAGTTAGTCAGATAAAAGCCCCCATATGGCTCCTTGGGAACACAGAGCTAAAAGGGCTTTCACTGCTTGGAGAACTGCAGATCTCCCCCAGCTTCTCCTGTCACTCTGTGCGACTTGGTGCAGAAACATAATGAAAAAATTCCAAACCCCCACAGTATTTTATTATATAGGAAGAACGCCCAGTCCTTTGCATAAGTATGTTTTCTATATTCAGTAATCTTAACGCATGTAGCTACAGTAATTGCCTTCCATCCACTCAAGGGATGAAAGGCCAGGCCTAGCCCGCTCAAGGTCAAATAGCAAGTTCAGCAACAAAAGATGGCAAGAACTCAGTTACATCCAAATCCTATTCAACCACTCTACACATTAGATTGAAGAGATGCTAAACACTCTCATGGCACCAAGAATGACAAACGCCCTCCCAAGTCAGTCTGCGATAGAGCACTGTGAACCCGTACATCTCCTCCCTCTGCCTCCCACTCCTCTATTTCCACTCCAGTGTTGTTCAAAGCCCACTTGATGACATTTTCCTAATCAGCAATTAAACAGTTAACGCTTACATTACAGCAGATGGAACAGGAGTTGCTGCAGGGAAGGTATGCAGAGGGAAGGAGAAAAGAGACAGTAAGGAGGAAAAAAGCAGGCAGAGAAACAATCTTAAAGGAAAGCAGTTTTCCCACTAAAAGGGGTGATTAGTTGACTAGACAACATAACCCTTAAGACGTTGTCTAGACTAGGATAAAATGCTATATTGTTGAAGGTGTTCAAGAAGCATAGTGTAGGTAAGGCTCATGGCCTTTGAGAATGTAGTAGCCAAGGTAGGGACTAATTAGGACGTGCTCACTAACATGTCTTAATGTTCCACTTTTAAATCCTTGCCCAAGAACTCAAGGCTATGCAAAGCAAAGGTCTCTGATGTTGGCCTAATGGTTATAAAACCAAGCTATGACAGAGTGCTAAGAAATCAGAATGTTGAGGAATCACCGAAGTCTCACATCCAGCATTTTTCATACACTCATTAAATGTCTGTGAACGTTTGCATCTTAAAATATTCACCAACATTTTACTGGACAACCTGCTATGGCATTTTTCTTCTGAAAATCTAATCAAGGCTCCACATACCAACAGGAAAAGAGACCACAGGCTCACAGCCTACACTCTTGTGAAAGTTTCCTTTTGCTTGAGTGTTTACTCAGGGAGATTTGGGAACAAGGGGGTGTGGGGAAAAGAGGAGACACTACGAAAAGTGTGCCCAAGGCCTTAGCAACACCATCATTTTGATAATCCATTACCAGATTTGTAATTAAAATCAAGTCCCACCTCACTAGGGCAGCCAGATACATCCACAGAGAACTTGTTCAGAGAGCTGTTACAATAAATACCAGGAGAATTACGAATGTTGTAGCTTCTTCTTAACCCTTCCAGCAGTATTTCAGAGAACCACCTGTCAGTTTGAAAGACTGATCGTTTTTCTCTCAGCTTGTTGCAGGCTGTAGGTGTGCCCCTAACCAAATAGGCTTACCACTTAAAAGCTTAATTGCACCTGTGGCTTAAACCTTATCCCAGACAGCACTCGGGAGCATTTGGATTTGGGCGTTTCAGGTGTGGGACTGTATTCACAAACACAGCTCAGCAAGTCAGAATAGCAGCCCCTGGTAAAAGCAGACTGCAGCAGGGAGCAAGGGATGGGGACGAAAGAAGCACTTTTTCCATTTTGATCTCATTTATCTGTATTTACATTTCCACGGTTGGGTTTGAGTAATGTCCACCTCCTTGTTTGTGACTGAGAGCAGGTTTCACAGTCTCAGATTTCTTTTCCACAACAAAAAGATCAAAGTTTGAGCCACTTGTGCAACTTAGGTGTTTACAGTGAACTGGTCTAATCGTGTGGCAAGCCCTCCCTCCTGTTATCAGTCTGATGCTGAACCAAGCCCCTTCATTCCATGTGCACCTGAGGAAGGGCCGAGAGGAAAGAGCCCGCCTCTGGTGTGGATCATAACCCACCATCCTGCTTTTACACAGGAACTAAAATGCTGCATGCTAGGGAACGGTTTGACACTTTCAAGCAAAGATTAATTCCAGGTCTTACCTGCAGGTTGTATTTTTAAAGAGGCTTTCTACAAAGCAAGCAAATGCTGTGTGAAGAACCACAAGGAAAGAGCAGGTTCCCTTCACCCATCTTCCCAGTGCTGCCTTGGTATTACAGGCTCATAGTGCATCTTACTGCCAAAGGAAATCTGTGCTATCTTTTCAACTTTGAAGGGAAGATGAAGAAATATGGTGTAATAGAAGTCCATGTCTGTAAGCTTGCATGTTCCTAGTCTCAGTCTGTTTCATGCAAGGACATTCAAACTTTCTGGGTCTCAGTTTTATAAGCTATGAAATGGAGCTAAATTTTAGGGTTTTGTGAAATTGTTTTAATTAATAATTGCAAAGCACACCTCTTCAGATGGAAGGTGTCATCTAAATATTAATGAGCTATGACTGCTGGCAGTACACGTGTCTCTTGGGAATCATAAGCACTATGTATGGATCAAAGAGGGCAGGTACCTCTAAGAGATGGAGTGGTGGGAGTTGGCTCTGTGTTTAACTATATTTTAAAGCAGATCCTCAAGACTGTTGTGGATATTCCCTATCAAGTTACAGCAGCTTTCAATTAAAATTACATTTTTTTCCTTAGGCAAAATTCCACAGCGTACCTTTTAATATTAGCTGGGCACATTTTCACTCCTGTAGATCTTTCTTCTACATACATGCATTAGTAGATCTTTTGTAAACAGAGGTCAAACCAACTGGGAAACAGGGATTTTCACTTAATTCTCATCTAAATAAATACCCCCTTACCTAGTTATATCACCAAACAACTGCCTGTCCTACTGGCCATGGTGTGGTGAGAAGTGGGATGAGGACATGGCTGCTGTTTGCTTCGAGGTGTTCACGTGGCAGGTCTGCCCGGCAGCGCTTCAGACATGGCACCATTTTGTCCTGTGAGTGAATATGGCAGAGAGCACTGGTCACAATGCTGCTCCTGGTCTGCTGTGCGGGCCCTTCCCGAGCAGAGGCAGCACTAGCGGTGCCCAGGGACAGGCCCCAGGGAGGCCACAAGCAGTAGCGGGGCCGCAGCCCTCAGAGCCCTCACTCCTCCTCAGAAACACCATAACCATCCCTCAGGAGGGCTTTCCAAAGAGGTGCTTACACTTCTTTTTCTCAGGGTCCAGCAAACTTGTGCTTGTTCGTTGTTGGGGTGGAGGCAGTGAATGAAGAAGAGTTGCTCTGCGGAGTGGTTTTAAAAAACACAAGAAGACAAAAAGACAACAGGGAGCAGGGAACAAAGATTTTTTTGTTCCTTGGGGAAAATTCAGTCTCCTCCGCTGCCTTCTTCCTTCTCTCAGGCTGCCAGACCCCACACCCAGCTTTCTGCCCACTTCCTCCATGGTTCCTCAGCCTGACACACCAGGGGAGTCTCCTGGCGGCTGCGCTTGCCAGCAGAGCTGGCCAATGGCCCCTTGTCCCATGCACCTCAGACCTGTCTCCAGAAGCCCTGCTTTCTGCAGCCACTGCTGAGGCAGGGCTGAAGCTGCCTCCAGCTTCGTCTGCACTGGGGCAACTGGGACCAATCCCTTGGTGCTGGTGGCAATAACAAAAACCAGACAGTGCAGGCATATGGAGTGGTTGTACTTGCATCCCCGAGCTGCTTACAGGGGGTACAGCAAAGAGATGGCATTGGGAATCCTTCCCAGCTCTTTGGTGAAAGAAGAGGTATTTGGAAGATCTTGACAGAAAAAAAGATGTAATAATGCCCCAGAAATTCATTTCCTCCTGTGGTGCCAATAAAGGATGGGATGTTCACAACGTAAAGCAAGCAGTGGCCAAAACAACGATCTAACAACTTGGATCTACTTGCTGTGTTCAGTGTTAAAAATAAGACAGAGAACATAACTGTGTTTTGATACTAAATAACATAAATTTGGACACAGTGTCAACAATTTTTAGGCAGGGAACCATGAACCCAAACTAGAGGGATGGGAGGTTAACTTCTTCCACTGGCCACACTAGGGAATTTTATACCTCTCTATGAATAATGTTTTTATAGCAAACCCAGGCATCAGTCCTAGCAAATACCTCTCTGTTAACTCTTGCCCAAAAGAATCTCTTTGGAAAACGTCATACCACCTCCCGTTCCTAGAATTAAGTTAATTAGCACTCGTCCCTCTCTGTAGAAGGTCAGGGATCCTCCCACAAAGGAGGTACACCCAGATTGTTAGAAGATGTATGTATGCCTTCTTAAACAAACAGGCTTCTTTGGAGTATCACTAAGATTCCCTCTGGTCATCCCTGCAGGACTCCCCACCTGAAGGGAAGCAGACTGGGAGACTGGCGCAACCACTGCTTCACTGGGTGCAAGGAGCACGGCACCGGTCAGCAGGCACACCGGTAGCTTAGTACTGAGTAGCAATCTCTCACCATCTGGGTGATGTTTATCAGGTTCAACATCAGTCTTTCATTCAGAATGAAATATTGGAGCTATGAAAATGTTTTCTTATTGAACTCGAAAAACTTGCAGTGCATTTTCCCCTCTGACACACTTTGTTTCTTCTTATTCCATCTACCCAGGTATTTGTGCTATATATATATTATTGGAGTATTTCCACTCTTTTCTCAGTGGTGCTCAGTGACAGAACAAGAAGTAATAGGCACAAACTAGAACATAAGAAGTTCCATCTAAACTTGTTCACTGTGAGGGTGTCAGAGCCCTGGAAGAGGCTGCCCAGAGAGGCGGTGGAGTCTCCATCTCTGGAGACATTCAAACCCCACCTGGACACATTCCTGTATGACCTGCTCTTGCAGGGGGTTGGACTGGATGATCTCCAGAGGTCCTTTCCAACCCCATATTGTTCTGCGATTCTACTTCCCCTCCATGTGAGCAGATACATGCACTGAGAGAAAGTAAATCCAGGTAAGACCTGCTATAAGTTATGTCTAGGTGCAACTGAAGTTTGATCAGCAATGAAGGTCAACATGCTGCTCTGTATTTTCTGTCCACTAAAGAAGTTACCCAGGTCACTTACTGAAAGGAGGAAAAAATAGCCTGGCCCATACAGTTCTTGGGCACAGAAACACTGTCACAAGTTGCCTGCCACAGTACTTACTGCTGGTTTACAAAAGTAGTTTAAAAACAGAAACCCAAACCCAAGTGTTTAATTACAAACACATCCATCTTAATCTAACTCTAACACAGCAGGAACTATGTAGGATGCTAAACCTTGCTCCTGGAGCCAGAAGCCTTTCAGACGGAGAGCCACGGCGGCTCTGAGCACAGCCCCAAACCTGCTGAGCAGGGAAGGATTATCCCGAGGAGGATGGGCTCCGGTTCCCTGGGCAGAAAGTGCTTTGCAGGCCCATAAAAAGGGGTCCAGAGACTATTTGTGTCAGCTCCCTAAACCACAAACCACAGCTAGCCCTCCCTCTGAAGCGCTTGCATGCTGCTCCTTGCAAAGCTGGAGCAAGATATTTTGGCATCCAGATCGCTGCCTTCGGGGGCCCACCCATCCCTTTTGGTCTCCTTCCACTCCTTATCGGTGACTTGCAGACCCTCTCTCTGAGCAGCAGCAGAAACTGGGGCTCATTTGCCTCCAGGTTTGGCACCCTTCAGCTTCACCATCACCCTGTTCTTCTGACCAGGGTGCAGCTTACCCACCCTTGTTGGACTTGCTGATACCCAGAGCAGGGTAATACATAGTCCCATGTAAGAAACGTGAAACTGGCAACTCTGGCATTTGAAACAGAATGGAAATTCAGGATGTACTTGGCATTTCAGCTTTAAACTTAAAAAAAAAAAAAGGCAAAACTGAACTGTAGTAATGGAGTGGCTTATGGGCAGCTCAGATTTGCCCTAGACTTTCAAGCCAGTCATTTCCCATAAATACTCATAATTTTAAATGTAAGAAAGGGAGACAAGAGACAAAACAAACTGAGTCAACTGCTTACTGCCTTTCTGATTCAGAGTCCTCGGCAGATGCAAGACAGAAAATTATTCTAGGAAAAAGTTCATTTTTATGTATCTGGGACAGCCCCCAAAATTTTTACCAGAGGGGAAGAAGAGGACAAGAACTAAACTGCGAACTTGTCCGCACCCTAGCAGGAATTCACCCATTTTTCACCTCCCACAGGTATCATTAGCATGCTACTGAGAGCAGAAGAAAAAAAACCATAGGAAAGATCAAACACAAGCCAGTAACAAAGCTCTTCCTCTTGCCATCCTGTGATGGGGCAGAATTCTGGCTGCAGCCAAGTCTTCTTCTGAAAGGCTGGGTTAGTGCAGAGTCCCTCTTAAAAAGAAGTGCCACACTCTGAACGTGCTACAGCTGCGACACAGAAAGTGCAGAAGGCAGGAAGTCTGACGTTCACACCAACCTCAGCCCCTTCACTCACACCTCTTTTCAAATAGCTTTAGCACATGGAGCCCACATTTCCACATTCTCAGAACTAGCTTTATCACATTGCAAGTTTAAGAGAATTTTTTTAAATTGTCCAAGTCCCTCTTTCCACATTCAAAGACCCACTCCACTGAGAAAAAAATTAAAATTGTTTTTATAAACTGTTCTCCAATTTTTGCAATAAACTACTACACTCTCTTTTAAAATAGTCTATATATTTTTTAAAACATAAAATTGAGATTGAAACACCATACCAACTGTTCTCAGAGTCCAAAAATGTCCGGATTTTCAAACTTAAGTCCACCCCTGTATGAAAGGGCCACACACATGTAGGTGTCAATCAGGCTTGGTGACAAAACAGAGGGACCCAGGCTGAGATTTCAGAATGACACAGATCTTCCCTATTCAGAAAGAAAGTGCCAGTCCTCACCCATCTGGAATAATTTCTGCATTTTTAAATGCAGACTTTTGAAACTTGACCTCAAGAAGCCACGTGCTTGATTTCTGCATTTCCTGCTTTGTGGTGTTTGGAGATACAAGCAGGAAGAGAGGGAAATAAATAAAAATGTAATATTTACAGGGCTCCACCATAATTATAGCTAATGTTACCATTATGACTGGTTTTGCAGGCAACTCAAGAAGTCTGTTCTGTGCCCAGAAATTCTGTAGCTGATCCTCTGCATTTTTATTCCATTCTTGTAAAGAAACATAATATCCATTCTTGCTCCCCCACCTCCCCACCCCGCCTCAGTACCAGGTTTAAAATAAATTAACATTCAAAGTATTTGGGGGAAATGGCAAACAAATGGTAGTAAAGCCTGGAGACTGCATGGCAGCATAAAGCCACAGACAGAAATTAGCTATGGCAAGTAGCTAAGTGAGGACAATAAAAATCAGCATTGTCCAGTGTTTGGACACTCTGCAGAAGACTGATGATTGAGTGGAAAGAGCCAACCTCACATGATAACCAAAAGTCTCAAATACTATTTGGTATCAGGTAAAGTATTGTCTCCTGTACCTGTTCCAAAACACACACTAATACATGCTCTCTCCTTCTACAGAGTCTGCTGGCTGCTCAAAAAGTAGCATCTATCATGGAGAAGATCTTGCATTTTCTCTTAGTCTCTTGATCCCAAACAAGTGGCAGGGACACTTCATTTTGGAAGCCCTTGCATGTTTATCTTTACTGATAAGCCTGCAATCTGGGCTTCAAGCACATCAGCATCTGTCTGCAGCAAAACCTTATTCCAGTCAATGCCTGCCTTGGAACAGGCCTCCTCAGAAGTGGTTAATGTGTTTAACCCCTTAGTGGGCAATCTAAAGAGGCCTTGGTGTAGGACACTTACTTCTCCTACTCAAAGATGCATCATGTTTCCATACATCTTTAGAAAAGAAGCAATCAATAAGCCTGCCCTGCTTTAAGGCAACAGCAGCAGTGCAGATTATGTACCTAAGCAGGTACATCAGGGATATTTACCCTAAGAGAGCTCCATCTCTCCAAACAGCCTCTGGTTCTGTGCAGATCAAACATATTGCCCATGTAAAATAAAGAGATGAAGCTATCTAAATTGCAGGTTGAACACATGAGAATTTATTAAGAGGGCTTCCTGAAATTATTCTAATTGATGGAGACTGCCAAGAAGGAGCTATTTAGACTTCTAGAATTGGAGAATCAACCATAATTCCAAGATGTCGGATCTTTTTCTAGTAGGTTGACTAAACCTGCTCAAGCAGCTTTGTTAATACTTGAAATCTCAGTTCAAGCACACATATGGATGCCAAGGGCAAACATCCAGAAAGTCACCAGGGATGTCCTAAAGCTGACATGCCAAGAGCTTGGACAGTCTGAAAACTACAAACAAGCGGCTTCTCTCTGACAGCAGGTTTCATTTATTACCTCCCACTTGCTCTTTCCCCACCTCCTTCCTACACCCCTGAGTCAACCTTCACCAGGCGAGTTTCAGTTAAGCATGTGCTTTGCCAGAGGTGTTTTTAAATTATGTTTTTAAAAGTTTATTTATAGTACACACGCACAGTGCATGATGCTTTCAGGGCTTCTGGAGACTTCAGCATGTCAGGCATGATTTTGCCAAGTAGAAGGAACTTGAATTCATCAACTGATCCATAGAAAACCACCTCCCTTGTGTTTGTCTCCCTTGTGTTTGTCTGCCTCTGTGTTCCAACTTGGAGTGAAAGAAAATAATTTTTGCTCACTTATCTCCTACCCAGTATTCATAACATATGTGATCAATGTACTGGAAATCCCAACTGAAAAATTTTAGATGACGCCAACTGAACCTCTCCAACTAATTTTTTTTTGGCAAAACCAGGAGCCCATGAGACAACACAACAATTCTCTGAATAATTTCCCATTAGGGCAAGAGTCAGAAATAGAGTCCAACAAACAGAACTGGGTGAGACTTGCAGTCAGAGTTCACGTGGTCCAGTACTCCCTGCATGTGGCACACAGCACGTTTCATGAAGCCATGTTCATCCTAAATGGTTATACTTGACCCACAGGACTAGTTCCTCCTTTCATAAGAAAAGTGTACCATGACCAGAAGATCATTTCCAAGCAGAAAAGCATATATTTCTAGAAGCAAATCTCTGAGCTCAAGATCTGACCCAAAAAGATAATTGTGCTAATGGTGTGGCTTTCCCATCTAAACAAAACACAAGTCAGCTTTTATTGCAGAAAACTTAGCTATTGTCGCGAGATCCCTCATTCTGCTTCCCACTCCATATCTGGCCTTGGCAGTGAACGTCCAATGGATAGGCCTTGCAAATCAAAGGGTATATTCAGGGCAGAATTTAGGATGAGTTTGACTTTCCTTGTTCTGAAATTATGTAAGTTGCTGAAATATTGTTTCCTCAGCTGCACAGCAAATAAAATCAAAGCAAGTACTCAGAGTAATGGCTCAGAAACCTCAATATTAGAAGGTGGCAGAGTGGCACCCTGGGAGGAGAAAAGAATGTGGTAGGCAATTTGCTGGTGCCCAGAAACTCTCTCTGAAAAAGGTAGCCACATGCCAGAATGCTTTAAGACAGAGCTGAGTCCATTGCTCTTTCCACAAGAGCACCGTTTTCCAAATGAAGACGTCTTTATATGCAGGACTTGGGAAGCCTAATTCAGATTAACTAAAGTTGTGAATTTAAAGTGAATTATCTAAACCACATTATATTTCCATACAGACACACTCGTTCAATATTAAGAGAGATTTTAATTTGCTTTATCTCATCGTACTGAATTAAGAGGATCTTAATTTGAAGAGTGCCCATGCAGAGATTATGGTGTTGAACAAAGGATGAAGTTCCATGCTATGGTGAAGTTCAATGTGGCATAGGAAGTCTCCCCACTTCCATGCTAAAGAATGTTAATTTCCCCCCACACTTAAAAATAAGCTAACTAAAATTAGAAATTAATTTTTTTTTAACTATCCATGCCTACAAATCTCAAGCTGCATTAAAAAAAACCCACCATACCCCTGTCTCTGCACTTCTCTTTTGTTTCATCCTACCAGAGCATGTTGCTTAAAATTAAAATATCAGAAGAAAAAAAGGACACTGATTTAATAAAAAATGGGAAAAGATAACAGCACATAAGAAGTGTTCATGGCATTACTTCATATACAGAAAAGACAGACACCAGATCCCAACCACATCTGTGCAACAGTCTGCATATGGACCGGGATCTAGAGTTGGCCTCCACCATTTCCATGAGCTACCAGTCTGACCACCTACCAGGAGAGGAGAGTTCTTAAGTTCTAGGGATTGTTTGTAAGCAACTGGGTATGTTTCCAGCTTACCACAGACCTCTTACAGCTTCATCAAGGGCCATACAACACCACAACTCAGTGAGTTGTACGGACAACATTTTTTCATCAGAAGGGGTCAGCAAAAATAATTTCAGAGGAGAAAAGGCAAGTAATGATAAATTTCTAGCTGCTCTTTAGGTAAAGAGACTCTACGTCTCTGCTTCAGTTTATGTAGGATTGCTGGGAGAGCTTGCCACAAGCCAGAGCCACAGAAGTCCAGCTAGCACAAGGGAGACTGATCAACTGCTTGAAGTAAGAGTGGACTAGTAACTGTGGCTACTGAATAGACCAAACACAAAAGATCTTCCCCCACAGAATACATGCTACTTTCCATGCCACTGCTTTTTGAGTAGAAGGGGAAGGAAAACTAGGACAAAATTTTTTTATATATAAGATATACTGAGTAAACAACACTATGGCTCCATTGCAATCTTCCACAAGAAGGAAAACCAACTTCTCAAGCAAGTCAAGGTTGTTAAACAGGAGACAGATGAAAGCATTGCCTCAGAATGCAAGGAAATCCCAGGCTGGCTGGTTGGGAAAGAATTAGCAATACATAATTAAAAAAGCACTCTCCCCTTCCTCATCCCCAAGGTGAACACAGGTCCTGCATAGTATTGACTTCTGCATCAGCACCAGAGGATGAAGCTGTTGCTTGAGGTTTCTCTTATTCCTAGCCAGGCCTCTCTCCTTCCTGTTTTTAATTGCTGGAGTCTATTGCACAGCAGATACCAGCACTATTCCGATGCAGCAGGACATGGTGGTCTTACCTGCAGCTTGTGATGAAAGATTTAGCCACCAGAGACCACCAGGAGGGAAGGAACTAATTAGAACTCACAACAGAGTTTCAGTGGTCCATTATTGGTGGCCCTGATTGAGAACCCATAGAACCAACCCTCCTGCTCCTGCATTTAGAAGGGAGGAGCAGGGAACAGCTCAGGTTACTCCCTATGGAACAGATTAAATCCCATCATTTGGTAATACCACCTGGAACACGGTCTTTCAGGATCCTCTCCACGAAAAGCTACAGAAGTCCAGGAACATGTAGTATATTCCCCAGGCCTAACACACAGGTAAGAGGTGTTTGCACAAAGCCACGTACAGCACAGAAAGACTTCTGTATGGATCGAGGCGGGAGGGATGGAGAGCAGAGGACAGAGGTATGCAAAACCACAAAAAATGCACATGGGCAATCACAGTTTATGCCTTTAGCACAAGAGACAGGCTGCTGACAACAGGCAATGGAGAAAGGCCAGCAGACAATCAAAATTAGCAAATAAAATAAACAGATGTGAGTGACAGTGGTCCAGAGCAACCACTGGTCTACAGGCAACGGCATCAGTGACACACTAAAGAGCAACACCACACCTTGCTGTCCCTGTCCTCCAGAAGTTCAAGGCTGGAGACCACTCAAACAGTGCATGGTGGTGCAGCTGACCTTGGGGTTCTCTGGTCCCCAAATAAAAAAGGCAGAGAGTCGGCAAGAATGGCTTAAGTGCAAGTATGTTGTAAATGATGGAG
Source organism: Nycticryphes semicollaris (assembly GCA_013400055.1). Classification (NCBI taxonomy): domain Eukaryota; kingdom Metazoa; phylum Chordata; class Aves; order Charadriiformes; family Rostratulidae; genus Nycticryphes; species Nycticryphes semicollaris. Next base: position 1,142,272 of record VXBJ01002871.1, on the reverse strand, counting down.
AATACCCAGCTACACTGAAGACTCCAGGAAAGGCTAGAAACTCTCCTTCCTTAGGGCATAAGCCAACCACTGACTTCCTCCATGGACAAGTTATTCCATCATTGTTTGTTTTAGGAGCTCTTTTACCTTTCCCTCAAGCATCTGGTGTTTGCCTCTCTTGGAGAAAGGACGCCAGACTGGACAGACAGATCATGGCTTCTCTCTGGTATGGCAATTACTGCATTCCACCCTGGAAGGGGGAGAACATACTGGGGAAAGCGAGGAATGTTATAGGGCAAGTTCCAGTAACACGTGGCCTTCTGTTGGTACCTGGCCCTGCAGAGTCATGCCAGCAGCATGCCAGGAACACACAGCAGCACAACTTGGCCCTGTGCATTCTCAGAGTCCTGCGTCCTGCTGCAGAATTTGGGAACAATGCTGAGCAGGGCTCTGCTCTTATCCTGGAAGTCCTCACGCATGCAAGAAGCAAGATGTTCCCATGCAAGTAGATGTGTTACAAAACCAGAGGACAGATCAGAATTGTGGTCTGCAGCCCAATTGAATGCAAAATGCAGTATTTAAAAAAACAGACCAGATCTCAATGGACACAACGGTCCCTCAAGCATCAGGCTAAATCAGTCATTGTCCTATAGGACCTGTGCCTCTATAGCTAAAAAGAAACCAAAACATATCAAAGTTTACCTACAAAACCAATTCTTTGCAACTTTTCAGTAAGTCAACCCACTTCCAGCAGGACAGTAAATACCTGTATCAGCCTATGAAGTAGGGGCTTGGGACAGCATTTATACTTGAAATGGGCATTTGGCAAGGCCTCTTTCTTCCTTCCCTGGAGCCAAAAGGCTCCCAAGCTCCCCAAGGCAACTGTAATCTGGGGAGATGTAGACCTGGCTTTCTACCTAAAACATCTCTTCTCTGTTAACTTTGGCTCTGTGCCAGCTTAGCCTTCAATTCCAAGTCTCCCAATCTGTGTGTCAGCAGAAATTGCTAGTAGATACCCATCCAGATTAGCCACCCAGACACTATCTCACTTGTGACCTCCTTCATGGGTACCCTTCTTAGAAGCAGCTGCTGCTGCTGCATTTATCCACCAGAGCCCTCCTTTCTTATGGCCCATCTGCTGCGAAGGAGCAGAGCCACACAGACAAGGCACAAATAACTGACAGGAAATACCTTGCCACACCAAACAATAAAAACCAGGAAATACAAAGCATACACCTACCTAGTGAATTTGTGCTGTTTTTTTAAAGTAGAAGAATAATTGTGGATAAACAAACACAGATACAGTTGCATGACTTCTCTAAATTTAGACAAGCAGTATCTAAATAATGCTGTTTTAACTTACTACTGTAAAAGTATGGTAATTGATTTAATACCCTGATGACAGTAGAGGTCTGCATCAATGGACCAAACACAAATTATTATTATCAAAATCACTGTATAATAATAGAACCTCTCCATGCATTGATGGAACTAGGCTTAGCTCTGTATCAGAAAATATACCCTGAAAGACACAGCATGAAAGAATATATGGCAGAAACTCCTTGTGACATAGTTGTTAGTTTCTTTCCTTTTCAAAATATTACTAAGTATTATCTTTAAGGTATTGCGTGACAAGAAATTTCCTCTGCTAAGTCTTTTGGAGAATTATATTGACTGTCTCTCAGAAAGAGAGGTTAAATAACAAGCAATAAAAGATTAAGTAAAAGGGAAAGAACTACTGGTGCCTATGCAGATCCATTAATTGTAAGCCTACAATAAAGCTTTCTCCATCAAGGTACAAGAAAAATTACTTGCTGACATTAACTGGCAAGTATTTTGCATTTATATGGTATCTTTCATCTACAGACTTCAAAGCATCTGACAGGAGGCAGGCAAGCATTTCTTCATCTGTCCAAGGAAGAAGCTGAAGCATGATGTGGCAAAATGTCCCAGAGAAGGTAAAACCATTAGCAGAAATCTAAATTCACTGATTCCCAGTCCTTAAAAATGAACTACTTTGCTCCCAGTACAAATTACATGTGTACCACAGAGCAGAACCACCACTCACCCACACCCCTCTGAGACTTGCTAGGGATTCTTTAAGAATTTAAATTTCATTCATGAGAAACTAAGCAAACATAGTACACGAGAATACTCTTCTACACAGGGGGAAATAATGTGGATCTGAAACCAATCCAAATCTTAAGTTCTGTACTGCTCTGAGGAGGAGCACTCATTGCGTGAACCTGCAGAAGCACAGGTCTTCATTCATGAGGAGAGGAAGGGAAATCCTGCTACATAATCTAGCAAATGTTTAAACAAACCTGTTCAGATTAAGATCTCTCCTCTCCACACAAAAACTAGGACTGTAAGAAAGATTATGGAAATAATTTTTTAAATGCCATCTTAGAGTAGCCTCGTTTCAGTTCTTCATCTTATTCTTATAGCTGAAGAAGTGCTGCTGCCTTGAACACTCAAATGGTAAGCAGAAACTCCTTTTAAACATAAACAGGGGGAAAAAATACACCTTCACAGTTCTATTTTAAAAAAGCATATGGATTCCTGTAAGTCTGAAAGCAACAAACAAAAAATGATGCTGAGGCAGTCTCTGGAGCAAACAGTCTTTTAGCATTGGTCAAAAAGACTGCAATGGAAATATTTAAAAATGCACTCTCTAGTTACAAGATATCTCATGGCCTGTGGAGGCGGATAATATTAGAGGCCACTAAATCCTAAAGTTTATTTTTCTTAAAGTTTTCATTTAAAATAAAGCTTTGTTTTAAAATGTATGGGGCTAACTGTGAGAGTATTGAAGTCCTGGTTATTAGCCAGCTAGAGCCCATGAATTATGTTTAGTGAGAAGTTTATTGGCTCAGTAAACACCATTCCAGTCCCCCTCGCCCCTGAACTGTGGAAGCCAAACCAAGAGATATTCAATGCCATGTTACCGCTAGCACCGGAGTAACCATTATCTGATTACAGGCATTTTATTTTTTGTAAGGAATTTGCTATTGCATCATTTAATACAGTGAAGTCTTTAAATTTACCAAGGCAACACACAAAGAGTAAGCAACTGTTTGGTCCTGTTTACCATCTTCTGGAGCAGGAATATTTGTTTCCATCTTGTAGCTTTCTGAGTCCAAGCACTGCAGAAATGGAATCCCTCAAACTCTTAGTAAGGCAGGAGCCTGGCAAGGAATTTAAGACACTAGCAAGACTAGAGCAGGCAACCATAGGAGCTTTCTGCTATAACCATCCTATGGAGCCAGCCAGTACGAAACTACCTTTGTTTCCTCTTACTGCCACTTTGTCTTAAGGACACTCATAAAAATAGAGTCCATTCTGTGTTCCAAGAGTAGGTGGCCAGAGGTCAGACTTGGTCTAGTCTCACTTCAATGTTGTTCTTTTTAAGTTACACAGTCAAGAGCAACCTACACCATCATGAGCTGATAGAGAACTGGCCATGGCTGGGACACCCTCCAGGTAAGGATGTGCCCAAGCAGAGCCCTGCAGAATGATGTGGCCCCAGCGCTGCTGGCCTCTCACCATGTGTGCACAGCACCGGGGACACACAGACCAAAAGGGAAAGGGGGCACCTCCAGAACTAGCAAGTCTGACATGTAGCTGTGCAAACCCAGAAGAAACTTCTGCTTGTGTGGCTGTGCACAAAGCTGTTTTATCCGGTTACCTCTCACTGCCACGAGTGAGCAATGATCAGACAGTGTGCAGCAACTTGTTTGTGTGCTTGTTGTTCCAGTTCTCTGGAATAGCTAAAATACAACCAGAGGACTGTACAGGAGCTGTGTCAGTCCTTGAGGCAAGGAAAGTTAATTTAGTTGGAAGAGTAAGGATGCAAAAAAGAGTGCTATAATAACAGTAGACTGTTCTGGTAGCAAAGTAAACTGCAACTGAAGGAATTCAGGTTCTCCTCCTAGTTCTCTCCATCTGTCACACCACCTTGGCTGAAGATTACATCTCTTTGTGTCTCTGCTGCCTTTCTCACCGTTTGCCTATGCTGTCCATTTAGACCACGACATGCTTGAAGGAAGAGACCGTACTCATACAGCACCCAGTGACCACCTTAGGGCTCTGCAGTCCCTAAGCCAAACTGCTTTTATACAAAGCCTTTGCTATCGACCAATTTACATAACATCAACTATGAAAACTCATGTAAATGCTCTTTCTTATGTCCTGAGAATCACGATGACAGAATCTGTTCCTATGACAAGGAAGAACCTTGGCAGTACAGATCCTTAATGTCCAGCCCATCCCACAAGGACATGCCAAGGCCATATCATCACACCCATAACAAGGCACCTCTAGCGAGCAGGCACAGTTAAAAATCTTTCCATCCCAGTAGTGATGAAAGACAAGATACTCTTTTCTTTAAACTTAACCCTCTCCCTTCCAAAGAATGCCTGGAATTTCTACTATTTCCCAGCAAAGACTGGAAGGCAAAGACTTGGCATGGGGCAAGACAGATAAGAGCAGTTGCCTTCTCTAGGTTTTGTTAACTCTGCATAATTGCTTAGGGCATGTGGTGGTTAGAGACACATACACATCTGTCAGAGACAGACTACAAATCACCAGTATAATTCCAAGCAAACAAAATCTAGTTTACAATGTGGCTGTGGTATATAAAACACCTCTGTAAAACTAGAGTATAATTCAACTGCTGTAGGTTTAATTTACAAAGTAATGATACAGTTTTTCCTGTCAAAGACTGCTATTTAGGATCACTAAGATGTTGAATTAAGTCTTCGCTGTCTTCTGGGACATTTGGTGAAGGATGATTATTGTTGGAAGCCTCTCTAAGCAAGCTACATTTAAATGCCATGCTTTGAAAAGGGCCCATATTATCTTGCATGTGAATTCAAGTTCCTCTACCAGTTTAAAATCTGGGTCAGAGCAATTTGCTTACATTTGGAGTCCTTTTCCAAAATTAATAGTATGTGGGATTTAAAGTTGTAGATATAAGACAACCAGATAAACTGCTATTATCTGCTCTACATCATGCACGTACCATCTACAGTTTTCCTGTAAGCTTTGTTCACATGTACAATCCACTTCTTCAGCAGTTGCACATTCAGCATACTAATGATATTATTCTTGGCCATCCTGTTAAACTCACAGCGTAAGTTAAATGCACAGCAGGGGGCCCTGCTGGATTCTCAACAGTTTTTAGATGGCTACAGATTATAGCTGGCCAAGGGTGGAAGTTTTGATAAGCACTCATAAAGTTCAGAGCTTTTCTATTCAAATAGGATATTGACTAGTGCTGACTGACTCTCTCTGTCACTTCTCTGGTGATAACCAGATTACTCAAACGTACTCTGCTTAGGGCTACAGACCACCACTTGGGAGCTCCAGTTAGTGCTACATACAGCTGCCAAATTGCTTAACTAAATTTCACACCAGGTTTGCACAGAACAACTGTGATAGTTACTGTCCTGTTTGTTTCACGTTGCCATTCAAGGAGGTACTTTTGGTTCGCTAAAACCTTGTATGACTTGGGTGCTGGCTATTTCAGAGAATATTTCTTTCATTGTATAGCGACAGGCAGTTGTAGGCTGGATCATAACTCCTCAGCACGCATGGTTAACTTCTCTCTGATCTGGAAATTTGGGTGGCATAGTATCTGCTCAGGAGCCTGCCCACATTTATTTTGGTGCTTCTGGAAAGAAGTCAGACAGGAAGGAAGGAAGGAAGGAAGGAAGAAGCCCAAAACCACAACACAAATTTGCAAGTTAAACTTGCTGACAGAACTGACCTGCGAAGTACAAAACAATAACAGAGAATTATGATATTCAGAGCTTCTCATAATATTCCTCCAGGTACAAAATATCGTATTTTCTTAATGTAAGCTACTTTGGAGTGACAGTCAATGAAGGACATTAAGTACAATAAAAATACTCGGTTTAGGATAAAAATGTGGTTCCTACCTATGGCCTTGTAAAGGAAAACTTGTCAGTCTGACACTTCTCATAGGTAAATTCTGAATTTTCATCCCCTTGTTCGTGAGCCAGGCAGAATAAAAATATCCACCTACACTAAACCAAAGGGAGCCACTTGTAACACAGACACAACCACAACAGACATTCTCGACAGTCCTTGGCTTAATAGAACACTACTTTGTGGTTATACCCACCACCAGGTTTCAATCTTGCAAGTTCTAGCACGTTTAATTTATTCCAGGACATACATCAAATATAATATTAACGTTTAAGATGGCATTTGAGATTGAGACTTTCTTTTGCAGTGTGAGTAGATAGGACACAGTTGTGACTGATCATATTTATACATAAACACAAACCTGTAGCCATCACTCAAGAAAAACAATTGGTCTTTAAGAGGGGAAAAAAGTTGTAAAAAGAATCAATTGCATTAAATAGCTCTATAAATCAATTCCCCCAAAAATCAATGGGAAACTAGATCCACAAGGTGCCAAGTAACTCCCACACATCAGGTGCAACTGTCCATGACGGGGGCCGCTCTGCCTGCCGGGGACTTGGCAGCCCAGGGCTGGGGCAAGAACCGTGCCCTGCCCACGCTGTCCCCTGCTCCCCCCTAGCCCCTTCCTTTCCACTCGGTCAGGGCACGCTGTGGCCCCCAGGGAAAGCAGAAGCATCACTGCTTCCAGAGCATGCGCACCTCTGCGGTGGAGCCAAAGGGAGTGGGCTCTGGCTGCTCCTCACACTGGCCGTGCAGACCCTCGCCTCCAGACAGGCCCTCTGAGGACTTGTGTGAGCCAGGCATCCCATCTGCCTGTCTCTGTCAGGAAGAATGACCGGGATTTTCTAGCAGGCTTTGTGCCACAAGTCTCCTTCCCCTGCCAAAGGGGAGCTGAATTTGGACAGACACAGAGAAGGTGGCAGAGGAACATTGGGGATGCAACGCCCAGCACCCACAAGCATGCATTAAGTCACAAACTCTTTGAACGAATTACTTGTTTAAGCACAAGTTCACGAGTTCCATGTTGTGTAAGCTTTGACTGTCCAATTGCTCCCCAGTGACTGTGCCAGGCCACTGTCCTCTTACTTTCCAAGTGCAGCTCAGTTGCATTTTCACATGTATAGGCTGTGGATGCCCCTTCAATGACTGAATAAACCCTTGGGGCTTTCATTTTGCGCTGGCAGCTCTCAGACGACTTTAGAAACAAATCCCCTGAGGCTTCTATCCCCTGAGGCTTCTGTTCTTCGTGGCAGAGCAGAGAGGGCACAGAAGATTCTGGCTTTGTTAAAACCTGCAGAAAAATTTGTGTCCTGTGTCTTCCCCTTCATGTGCTCCGCATGTGCTGTCGTGTCTCTGGGCCTATTATAGGCACACACTATTTAAGAAATTCAGACACAGGATTTTTGCAATGGAAAAGCTTTATGAGTTGGCCTCTACTATTCAGCACTAAGTACCAAAACCCATTTTTTCCTGTTTTAACTGAATGCCAAGTGTAACTGAGTTCACTTATTCCATGCAGGAACACTCATGTCTGGTATTATTCACATACCTTTAGATTAGAGAAAGACTGCATGTGTGTGTATGTGTGTGTAATAAATAATGATCAATTTAATGAGAAAGCTCATGACTGTCCATGGCAGGGGATGAGACTATCTACTACTTCTCTCCATGGCTCTGTGACCCAGCTGCAGGAAGAAGCTGATCTGCAAATCGCATCTTAGCTGTTGTGCCTGATCTTGGCAACGAGCACCTTCAACATAATGATTTCAACAGGATTTGAGAGCATTTGATAGCAAACCTTCCACCAGTCACAAGTTTTCCCTAGACATAAGGGCATGCAGTTGTGCAAAGCAAGACTTTGACACAGGCTGGAGATTTGAGCGTAAGAACAAGTGGGAATTGTACAACCAGAGGCTTCAATCTAACCACTAGTATCTTGCAAAACAAAGCTGCAACACATTCAACCTTGTCTCTTTTGGAATATTTCTTAGAATTTTATCATATGATTCTTCTGTCCCAGAAGAATTAATTGAACATTAAAAAGTATACTAAGGGAAGAGGAAGAACGTTATCAGTAGAAGAGCCAGAAGATTTTCCTGCTAGTCATAGTAGATATTCCTCTTTCTCCCTGTCTCTAGAAGCATTTGCAATGATAATTTCTTATTTACTGGGGTATCAGTTTCATACAAGTCAGGAAAAATAGGTATTTGTGTTCAAGTATTATAATAGGAAGGATGCTTGCACAAAGTTTTGAAACACAGATCTAATTCTAAAGAGAGTCTTCATGCACAAACAAATGCTACAGCAACACTTCCATGGATGTAACCCTATTTGGTGACTCTGAAGCTCCTGACCAGCTTACAATGAAGAAATTACGCTTACATTTATAAAGGACAGCCCAAAACACGGTGCAAAGCTTGTGTGGATGGAGACAGAAAGATAGGAACACGCAGAGCCCAGAGAATGAAGAGATTACAGTGATATAGCAAATATGTAGAAATGGTTGGAAAAAGCAAGTATGGGCACAACTGAGGATTCTGGAGGAAGCACAGAACCCAACACAGGTAACCAAAGCATAAATCAAAATAGGCAGACGCTATGGACTCACAATTGCAGCCAGCACAGGGGTCTGAAGTTCTAACTTGCATTGAAAGACTATCCTAGTTAAAATCATACACCAAACGGCATAAAAGACAAATGACATGAATTGAAAAATTAGTCTAAGGAAATAGACTCAGAGAGAGGATTGTAAGGATTTTTTTTTTTAATCCTGCTCCTAAATTCTTCCATACTCAAGGAAAAAAAAAAAAATCTTAAATCCCATTTCCTGCCACTATAGGGCTAAAAAGTTAACACCATATTTCAGTGGTAAACATGAAACAGGATTACTGTGCCGACTTGTTCTTAAAGACCAAATACATTTAAAAACTAGATTGGGAACAAGGTAGATTTCTTTCTGCCAAATCCTCTGACAAGAAGCAGGAGGGAGAAAACATACTTTTCGCTAAGACTTCTGGAGATCAACAGAATGAAAAAGTCTGTTGCCCTCAGTAGAACTGATGTACTCTTCCAGTTGGACTCTTTTCATTCAGTCATTCACTGTGGAGGCTGACTTCATATGAATAATCATGCTTTTCTTTCCTTCTGTGCCTTTCAAATGAAGTGCTTATGCTCTTTTCAATGAAAGCAAAGAGATGCTTTGTTTATCCCTTAAACACTGAGTTTTTAAAATAAGCCAGAAAGGTCTTATGAAGAAGATCCAATGATCCATCAGAAGGAATAACTTGTTAACGCCAGCCAATGAACTGTCTCCTGAGAAAAAGAAGGACTGAACCCCTCAGCCACGGAGACATCCCAGCAGAGCCTCCTCTGGGATGGTCGTACGCAGTTTGTCTAGGACTTCACTGTGTCACAGCCCTTTGGAGGGAGAGCACCCTGGCACTGAGCATCTGACACGCAGCCAGCAAGACTCTAAGGTCTTCCCCATTTTCTCTTGAGCCTCTGAACTGTGACCTCAGAGCACATGAATCTGAGAAGAAAATACGTTAATCAGGCATTCACTCAGCCAGGCTCAGGATTTTTAAACCATGGACTGACCCAGCTCCATCACCTCCCACTTCTTCCCTGATACAATTAGTCAGCATTCGCCCCAGCAGTCAACCCCTGCCTCTCAGACGGGGGACAAGTGGCTCCCTTGCCCACCGCCTGCCTCCTCAGGCTGCAGAGAAGCAGGGAAGAGCTGAGGGAACCACCTCACAAAGGTCAGCACCCCTTCCCTGCGCTCGGGGGAGCGAGAGGAGCTCAGAACAACTACCAGGTACTGCCTCTCTGACTGCGGGCTCCAGCCCAGGAGCAGGCTCAGACACGTCCCAGCCACACACTCCATGCCCTGGACCAGGGCCATGCCAGCTCCACACACCTGTCAGAGGCTTCCCCACGGGTTAAGGGAATCCCCAGGAGGGGATCTGCAGGTGCTCTGCTCCCTTCAAAGAGTTCAGGCCACAAATCAGCCTGGGAAATTGGACCCATGGCATTCGACGTGGCTCTCTGAACTTTTCTGAAGTGTTCTGAACCCACCAGGCTGGCAGGACTGAACTTTATAGCTAAGCATTTTGAAAGAAGCACGTGATTTTAAATTCCAGTTGAATTTTTTGCTAGGGAAACTTTACAAAGGCATCACTAGTGTATCCACAGGAGTTTTGCAATTCTAGGTTACAGGTGATTACAGCAAATAAACAGGCATGTAAGTCAGGGTCAGAAGCAGGCTTTTACTTAAGGCCTGACTCACCAGGCACTTGAAGAATAAATAAAACCCCCAAGCAGTTCTGTTTTACCCAACAGCTATATGGCTCCAGCCCCACTCCTTAGGCTGGATTGTGAAAGCTCTTACCCCAGCAGTCACACCGAGTTCAAGCAAAGTGCCTGAGTAAGCATTTGCAGCATCTGACCCCCCCAGTCAGTTATCTATACTGCACCTATTTGTGCCTTGCATTGCAAGCTCTTTAGTCAGGAACGTGGGCTGGAAGTATATTGTCAGCTGCAATGTGCTTGATCTCCATTTATGGCATTAAATCTAATTTTTGGTGCCAAGTGCAGCATTACCCTTACAATGACATCTATCAGAGACAGTTCCCTATGAAGACTGATCTGACCAACAGCCAGTTTGCGCTGTTCATTTTTTTCCTTTTACTGCAAAACCACTATGTTCACAGTACCTCTCCACTTTAATTTCAAGTTTTTTGTTAAAAAATAGTAAGATGGGCACTTAATTACAGAAACCCCATGCCCTGGCATTACACTGACTTCACTTGGGGTGCTGCCATCTTTTCTTCCCTGAAGATCTAAAAAACTGGGAGCCAAAAGCAAACTTTAAGCAACAAACTTGAGAGACTAGTCTCCAGTAATATGTAAGCTGAGCAGGGGCAGATGGGTTTTCCCAGTGCCAGTGTGAGCATTCCCCATGGGCACCCAGCCCCTTCCCCTCCTGTGGCACAGCAGAGGGAGGGCTGGGACAGCAACATGGCACAGCTCCGAGCAGTTCTTATGGAAAAAAAATCTGCAAGTTCCCCTGAAATGCTGCGTCCTGCATGCCACAACAGACAGCTGCTACCTTCTCACTTACAAAAACGTGACCCCAGCCCGTCACTCTGCAGAGCTACTGCTGGCTCCCTCTCATCACTTCTGATGGCCAAAGGCATTGTAATGAAGCAGCTTCCCCTCCACCTCAAGAGGGGATGTGCTTTGCTTTTGCTCCCAGAAGACTTACCAAGGGGTGCTTTGGGGTTGTATTTTTTGCTTTTTAGTGGGGGCACAACCCAAACTGTTTCACACAAACACAGAGATAGCGTGGGTCCATGTGTAACCAAAGAGGAAGCAAGCACAAATAGGCAAATACTCTGAATAATGTCAGAGTAGATGCACATGGAAACTTGCCTGGACTCACCTGGACTCATTTCCCCCTTTCTTGTCCAACCAGTTCATGGATGGGGAACATCCCAAGCCTCTGGCATATGGTATTAGATTCTCTGGGTATTAGGTAGAAAACTACTGATAAGTATTTTGAAATGGTACAGCTGGCGTCATGTAGTCCAGAGTTCTGTATGAACTTCTCAAAATTTGGAAGGGGGAAGGAGATTTTGTTTATTTATTACAAGTGAAAGAGAGAAACTGGGGTACTTAATAGCCATTTGCATCTACTGGGAGTTGAAGCGGGTTTTTGTGGCTGTGCACATGGTCTCTGTTCTGTTAGGGAAGAACCCTTGTGCAGCTTTCAGAAAGTCATACAAATATATCAAAAAGGCTGTATGAAGATGCCAGAGATGCAGCTGTAAGCCACAGATTACTAATTATGAAAGTATTTTGAGATGCTTGGGTGAAAAGGACTTCTTTGCTGGATAGAAAAATATTTTAATTCCATACTCCAATGATCACTGTTCCAGCAGCACCCTTAAATATATTTTCCTTCCCTGACTGTCCTCTGTTGTTAAGTTACACCCCCATGCAGCTTTTAAGTAACAGCATGTTTTCCAGCACTACAGCACTATCAAATGTACTCATTTTCTCTGTATTTGGTTCCACTTACAAGACACTGAATTATTAGTACAGCATTCAGTTTGAAATCTTTTTGCACCATTAGTAGAGTGAAGTATTACACAATAGTGGCTACTACTGTTTTTTATTGTTCATTAAATGCTCATGGAAATTCAGCCCATCTTCAAAATGCCATGCCCTTACACAGGTAGAGATAGAGAGGTACAGGCTAAAAGATTCTTCCAGAATCAAACAACAAATCAGTGGCAAAAAATTTCTCACACTCAACTCTGCTTTAGCCGCCAGAATAGAGATTGTCATAAGGATAATGGTTTATAGCCCTCTCTCCACACTCAGGTCCCTTTTTCCCCTCACTCAGGAGCTATGGAATATCACTACGGCAATTAAACCCACACTGAAAAGTAGCAACCCAAAACTGGGAGACCCGGTACAAGTGGGACATGCCAGATGACTACAGCTACTAAAAAGAGGTCCACGCTTGGGGAAACACTCAAGACATTCCTTCTCCAGAAGTACCACCCCTAATACCACACCAACAGTCTCCAACAGCTCTGCATCTTGGATGGGTATGCAGAACTGCATACATTAAACTACTTTTCTTGGAGTTCAGCTAAGAATGCTGCCAGCTTGTAAACAGCAAAGTCAGTTTTGCTGCCAACACCATTTTTACCTAGAGCAAATGGAAGCGCTTTTCCAAGAACTTCCAAGACTGTTGTTCCATGTGCTACACTGGCACCACACCATGCAGCCCAGGGAGGAAAGAGAAAAAGATATATGTCGCTGCTCTGCGCATCATGAAAGGGAAAATAAGAAATAGAGGCACTTATTTATTCCCAGGAAGACTGGCAGCACAAAACAGACCTTCCAAAAAGCCCCAGTGTTCACTGAAGGAAAATATATAGTCTTGTTAATAATTTCAGTACTGTAGCAAAAAGTGAATAATTGTTATAGCTGGCATGTGTCAATTTTCATTACAATATTGAAAGTTTTGTTTGATAAAGTACAGTGGAGACTAAGAAATGTAACATTTCTGAAGGACTGGAGGGCAATCTTCTCTATTCTTGCTCCCCCACCAGGGCTTTTGCATAGTACTATAGCATTAGTCCTTTGGTAACTTTACCATTTTGAAGCTTTATTAGAATTACGTATGATGAGAGCATTTACAGACCCTTGCTAAGGTCAGGGTCCCACTGTACAAATGTTTAAATATGATGAGCACTTATAAGATAAATATACAAGATAAACCAAGGACATGGTTTTCTCCATACTTCAAAGATGAAGAAAGCTGACGTTGCTTAACTCTCTTCGTGACCATAGCATGGAAAATTTAAATCAGCAATAGAAACTGAACCCAGACTTCCCCAGCCCACAAGCTCACCAAGAAGAATTAAATGTGTGCATACATTCAACCACTGCACCAATTTATAACAGTGAGTACTTACAATCAAGTTTTCTGGATAAAACCTTTTGAGTTGTTACTTACTTTTAAAGCATGCCCAGCCAAACATCAGTCTGCTGACATGTGAAGAATTACAAAACAATCCTCACACTCATGCCAAAATTTCCTTTACTGAGCATTTTGGTACTACAGTTTTGGCTATGTACACTCCATAGATGTGCATGCACATTTATTTATTTATTTTAGTGGATTCTCTGCCATCTACATCTCTGCTAGATATTTTTTCCTGCCTAGAAGGACATCCACGTTTTTCTTTGAAGACTGGGCATAATTGTGTCACTAATATCACAGTATCAAAGAGCATTTGAACAGCCTAGAAAATGAACAGAGAGCCTTTTTCAAGGACTCAAGATGTGCAAAAGGTTTCACATGAGGACCATTCTAAATACTTCATAGGGGTAAACAGAAACTAGGAATAACAAAACACCCCACCCTTCCCCATGCAGGGGAGTCAACATTACATAAAACCAGCACAAGTTCAAGTCTCACTATACACAGGCATAATTTCAAAACTCCTTTCAAATAGGTCTTCTTTAAAAAAAAAAAAAAAAAATCAATCTTCAATTGTATGTGTTTGCTAGTGAAGTCCCTAAACAGAGAAAGCCACTACTTCATTGTTTCATCCAATCCCAGGCAGTTAACTAATGTTTTGCATCAGGAGCCTATTGCAAAGGAAGAGAGGATGGTTTTTTTCAGTTTCAGTTCAATAACTAGTTCTTTCAGACTTGAGAGAGCAACTGAGATTTGAGCAGGAAAGTTTCCTTCCCTCCAAATCAAAACTAGGTGTTAAAGACTAGTATCTACTAGTTCTAAACTCATAAAAGAGCAGCACAACTAGAAAATAATCAATTCTCTTTTGCTCAAAGAACATTTCCTTTGCTTTGCATTTAAAATAAGAATCACAGAATTAAGTCACACAGGAAGGGACCTCAGGAGGTCATCAGAACGTATTCTGGTAAGAAAATATTTTCCAAATGTTTTTATTTAACAGTTAAAAATACTCAGGTTTAGCATTTAGTTGAATGTAATGCTACCTAAGAAGTTGTTTGATACATTTCTCGGAAACAGTGATATAGTAAATTACTTTTGTTTCTGGTTTGTATAGTAAATCATTGCTTGAATGTGTTAAACCCTGTCCTCCTGCTTAACAGAAAATAATACCAAATTTACTTTAAAGTGACTATTAGGTGCACATCAACATGTTCTAATAGGTACAAAACAGTGAGATCCAGTCTTTCCACTGGACAGATACTTCCGCATAGACAAACAAGCAAATTTTAAAATAAGACTTCTTGTTGGCCAATTTCAATCCTCTGTTAAAATTGGCAATGCAAATTACTCTGTTCTTTATTGGACCAGAGAAAAGATTTCCAAGCTGTCAAACTGCCAAGCTGTGGCACCTTGACAGTAGATGGAAACGCACTTAAGTGCAGTCCTACATGGCAGCGTCTTTATTCGACTCCTGGAAAACTGAATCCACACAGTGAATGCTTCATTATACAACAGGAAGGGAGCACATATTTGGGAAGGAATCTGCTGGGCACCCCTGTCATCTTCAACCCCTCCAGGAATGAATGGGACCGGCCCAGCATGAAGAGCTGAGTGAGCTTGTTTACCACAGGAGGCCTCTTCCCCCCTCATTCAGTCGCGTATCTCTCTTAAAATTCACGGCAAAAGCCTGATTTGAAGATGATTTTTATCTTGCATAGCATTTGGTTGAGTGGGGGAAGGGGGTGGATAGGGCAAACTGATATATTACTGAAAGCCACCCTCTCTTCCTTTGCCCAAGAGACTGAAGGAGAGCGAATGCCTTGGGCCAGCGTGTAGCCAGGGAATGCTTCCTACCTCCCATCCAGAACCCGGACCAGGAGAACTTTGCCAGGTTTTTCCACCCAGTATCTAAAGCTGGAAGAACAAGAGGGAGTTGTTCCTTGTTCCTGCATAGGTCTCTCAGAACACTTAGCAACAGAAGCAAGATGTACACCCTGTTTCAGGGCCATTTTTATTAGGTCAACAGTCCCTTACGAGAGTTTTGAGGAGGCGGCTCTTTGCACTCCTCTGAACTCTTCTGAACTGCCAGCAGACTAGGACCCTTGTCAGTGTGTCTTTGGACACTTTCCAGGTGAGAACTGAGCTGTTTTGTCTTTTCTACATGAGCAAGAGAGCCAGTGCTGAAGGAAGTTTCCCACAAAAGGTCCATTTCCAAATGCCTGCTGGAGCGTTTCAGTTTAAAAGATCTCTCTTCAGCCCCTTCAAATCTGCAGTGTGCACATCAGAAAATGCGATACCGTACCTATGTAATCCTGGATAAACTAGATTCCCCACCCCTTTCCATTAAGTAAAATCAGTAACTAAAATCCCTATTAGGATCTGTGATTACAAGAATCACCCTCCGCCCTGCCCTGGTCAAACAATACGAGCTCTAGGAAAGCAGAAGAGCCATCATGTCAATAATGCAAAACCCTGTTGCTTCCACTCCGGAACAGCTGACTTGAAGTGCATGCTAGGCTGTGCTTATTAACAAAATGAGAAATCTGATATATAGAAAGAAAACACTATGTGAGGATTAATCCTGGATTGCAGTTTGTGGCCAGCACTGGGCCGTCATCCAAACAGAGATGAAAAAGAACAAAATTTATCCCACCTGTCACTTACAGCAGGTACAGCATGGCAGTGTTGCAGTCTCCTCCTTACAATCCCTTTTGTATCAGCTTAACATTCAGGATTGACCTCACCATTTCATTTCTTCCTTGTTTTGTGGGAACCAGCACTGGAGGGTGAATTGTCTTTCCAGGAATTACAAACAAGAATCATGAGTAACTTACAAGTTTGGACAGCTAGCTTGTAACACGCATACACTTCAAGGAAAGAAACCCAGCTTAAAATTGGCATCCTGTTGGAACCTGGAGATACCAATTGAACCAAAAAATACAACTCCCAGGAGCACTATTCTTCATGTTGTTTCTGCTGCTTTTGAGAGGGGTGAACACGCTGTCACACCTGATTAAAATAAACTAAACAAACCCATGCAGTTGCTTTGCCAACGAGCTACAGCACAGCAGGCTGAGCTCTCGACTGCAATGCATTGTCCTTGCTTCTGATACTACAGTAAAATAAAAACCAATTTAAGCATCCCCAGTGGTTAATCACCAGTTTAATCACTCAATCCACACCAAACTAAAGGAGAGGTAACTTTTATTTTTTAAAACATATTCTTCAGCTTATGGTAGGGTCAACACTCTGTTGTTGCAGTCCCACAGCTGAGCCTTGTTAATTTTTCTCCCAGCCCAGTGGGTCCATGGCCCTGATGCTGAAACAGTCCCCTTCCTATGGAGCTCTGCCTGTCACAATACAGCCAATGGAGCTGCTACCTTGCAAAGGGGATTCTGCTTCCTCCCATGCCAAGACCACATTTGCAGCTGCTCTGAAACACCACTTCTGGCAACTTTCTTCCTGAGATGTTGTCAGAAACTGCAGGTTTTTTTATATGCTTTATCAGACAGATTTGATAAGGGAATGGGAAACCTGGTTTTCTGCAGAGAAGACATGACAACCTCATTGTGCCAGTACCTTCTGCCTACCAAGCTATGATATGCTCCCCAGACTGGAGGAGAGGGTTAAATGCTGCAGTCGGCACAAACAGCAGTTCTGATATGAAGGCAAAACCACCTCTGTTTTCAAACAGGATCCCATTTGTCTACAGCTATCATCAGAAAGGTAGCAGGAGCTCAAAGAACAGCCACATACTATTTTCTATACAAAATCAAAGGAATGCATAACATACAGCTTATGTTTGATAGTTTTTCATTACTATGGGCTGTAAAGATGCTAGAAAACAAGAACTCTCATTGGAAGATTTGCTGTTCACAACTTCAGATATCATGCTGTGACCACCAATTTTGGAATGCAGTGGCTGTTTTAGGGAGTTTCAATCCATGACACAGCCAAAGTGATTACCATTAGGTTGTGTTCCAGTTGTTTTAAACGACTAATCAAAATAAATTGAACATGTACCATCCTGGAATAAGGCCTCCAACCTTCTCTTTCTTTCCTTCTCTCTCCCCCACCCCTTGTCACACATTGGCTTCTGCCAAACAATTCAGCACTGACACTACCGCTCATCACGTGAGAGCAAGTGCTTCGAGCATCTTGCGATACTTATTACTATCTACACATCCATAAGTCATTCCACCCAGTGACGTACGTGACTACTAACGTGAGCTATTTCTTTATGCATTAAAGATTTAGAGCTCTCTGAGATCCTTGGAAGAAGCTTTTCCCCCAAACACTGACAAATCATCCCTTTTATGTATATGCATCTCAAAGATTAGGAAGCATGACACAAGAAAAACCTGCTACATCGTCAGCTTCTTGAGACCCTTCCTCCTGCTTACACCCCTGCAGCCATGCAAGTCTGCCGTGATTAAGCAATGGATTTTAGCGGCAAAAGAACAAAGCACGTATGTGGGATTTCCTTACCCGTGTTAGAATGGAAAGTAACAAATGTAAGAGGTTGCTTATTCTTAATGCTGATCTCCAGAGCTAAAATGATATGTCAGTAGCAGGTGGCAAATTTGAAGACACCCTTTTTTTTTTTTTTTTATTTAAAATAAGTACAACAAAGGGCACACAGATTTGACCTAATGGGTCAACCATCAAAAGTTAAACTGATTTAAATAATTAGACCTAGAATGTCAGGCACCACTGCAAATAATTGCTCCTAATGCTTTTAGGATTAGATTGCTAATGAAAAGGAGCAAAAAGGAGGCCACTTGCAGTTGTGGAAATAAGTAAATTTTCTTTCCATGTGTCATTTTCCCCATGTAGAATCACTGTGAAATCCCAAGGAGTCATTTACAGCTTGCTTTCTGGAGCTGCTGTAGTAGATACAATAGTACTAAGTCATAAAAAAATTTAATGTCATCTTTAAATACTTGCTGTTTATGCACTGTATTTATCAAGCACAGCAAACATCTGCTCATAGTTCTGATATTTCCCAATGAAAGTGACTATTGCATAGTGTTTTCCCCTTTAATTTGTGGGAAAACATAGGAGCCATTCAAATATAAACAGCATTCCACAATAAATTTAAACCAGTTTTGGTCAAAGGACAGTTTACTAGCAGAATGTAATTTTGATGCTCTTCCTTACTGGTTTCTGGCTGCTCTCTCAGATTTATTCTAACAGCTAAGTACCTTCCAGGGTGATTTCGGTAACCATCTGCTAAAACACTTGCTTTCGCATCTCACTCATTCGTTCATTCGATGTGTAGGTGTCCCCCCGACCCACTCGCGATACCGAGGGCAAAGCCACTCGTCTCTGGCCGCGCCGGGGCCGCCCGGGCTGGGCAAAGGCTTGCGGGTCTCGCCGCAGGAAGTTTGGAGCCGCCAGAGCCCGGTGCGAACACGCGTGTGCGGGCGGCGGCNGTGCGCTGCGGGCACCGCACAACGCAGCTTCCCCCTCCGTCTCCACCTATGCCTACTCCCCCCCGCTGGCTTGGCTTTTAAATGCAACCAGATAAACAAAAAGGCCCGGGTGCCCCCGCCGCCGAGCTGGCACCGGCACCGCCGCGCCGGGGGGCGAGGAGCCCGGCCCGGCTCCGCGGCGCCGCTCACCCGGGATCAGCCCTCTCGGCTCCCGGAATTACAGCGTTACGCGCCTCGGCAACAGTATTGCCAGCCGGGATGTACAATTTAATTAATTTTTTTCTAAAGCGGGTGGACAGCTCTGCGCCCGGCCGGCGGGGCCGGGGAAGCGCGCATTTCCTGCGGGGGCACAAAGCCGGGCGGGCAGGGTCCTGGGAGCCACCGACCGCGGGAGGGTGCGCGATTCTGTGCTTCCCTCCATCGCATCCCAGACGCTGCCGTAACAAAAGCCAGAGCCCCACAGAGACGGGCAGGGCGAGCAGAGCCAGCGGGTCCTTCCCTCCGCCATCCCGAACGGCCGAGGGGGGCGTCGGGGAACGGGGGGGGACCAGGGCAAAAGTTCACCGCGGTGCGGGCAGGGCAGGGGGTGCCTGGCGGGGCAGGGGCCAGCGCTAGGGTTGGGGTATACCGGCCTGGCTCGTCGCCTTGCAGCCCCGCGGATGGACTGCGGGGGGCAAGGAGGCGATGCACGTCCCGGGAGCCCCTTCCCTGCCCTCTCCTCCACAATGCGGCCGGATCCCCAGCACAAACACACCTCCCCGGCACCCCAAGGCTCCGCTCCCTCCTTTCGCGGGGAGGGGGTGGATGGAAAAAAAAAAAAAAATCGCCTCACTTGCAGGGGGCGAGCGGGTATAAGAAGGCGGCTGCTGCGCTGGGGCTGCCCGTCCGCCCCGCCGGTCATCCCCCACGCCGCCGGGCAGCAGCTGCGGCCCCCGGCCCGACTCCACCGCCGCCGGGAAGGGGCACGCACCCCCCCGCGCACACACGCAAATGGCACGGGAGAGGGGGGAAAGTTTCCAGCCGCTTCATCCAAATAGCCAACGTTTGCAATCTCCAGACAGGCACAGTGGCCAATACATCGTATGCGCGCCCCGGCCCCGAAGGCAACGGGGCAGCGCGCCGGGCGAACGAGGGGAGGGGGGCCCGGGTCACGGAGAGAGGGGGCGAGAGGGAGAAGAAAATCATCTGTATTTTTTTCAATGAAACTACCGCTGGTGCTGGGCACCGCTGCTGCAGGGCAGGGAACGAGGGGACACCCCCGCCACCCCGGCGACTCTCCCGAGCGGACCCGCACCGATGGGCAAATGACCGGGGCTGCGCATAAAGAGCGGGGGAGCGGGGCTGGGCTCTCGGCGGAGCCGGCAGCACCCGGCCGCCCCCGGGACGCGCGGTCCCGCGCCCGCGCCCCGCTCCGCGTTACCTTCTTAGTGCATCTGGAGCAGCAGCTTTTCTTCCCCTTCCCCTCTCCTCCTCCTCTCCCTCTCCTGTCCTCTTGGTTTATACCAGCCTGTTCCTCATATCACAGCCTTCCTCTCAGCGACC